>CM077507.1:34967981-35567981 GCA_039654745.1 Houttuynia cordata | reverse complement strand
TAATCCTATCTCTCCTAGTAATCCCACTCATCTACCTTAACATTCTCATTTCGGCTACATTCAACTTATCTATATGACTCCTCTTTGGTGCCTAGCACTCCGCTCCATAGAGTAAATGCAGGCCTAATGGCCGTCCTATAGAACTTGCCTTTAAGTCTTTTTGGAACCCGCCTATCACACAACCTAGGAAGCACGGACACGGCAAAATGGCAGCCGTGTCCGTATCCGACACGGATACGCTGGCGACACGGCTGCCTGCGTGTCCATGCCATTTTTTTAAAAAAAAGATAAAAAAAGGGATACATGTCTGACACAGCTGGACACGCATCGGATACGGGAACTTCTCCTTTCTTTCCCTTTCGTTCTGTCACCGTAGAGAGCTTCGACGATCTCCCCCACCTCTTCTATCACCTCCTCCATCCCTGCTTCCGGCGTCCGTCATCCTGGCTCCCTAATATCCCACCTATCTTCAATCGAATGGAAACTCAGTACTTACCTTTCTGAAATGGAGTTGCAATTCGCCTTTCCCGATTCGGTAATTTCCAAACTGAAACCTTCCAATTCGAGCACCTTTCCTTCAAATTTGCTGTTTTGTTCTTCGCCACTACGCCGTTCTTCCTTAACCTCCCATAGCCACCGTCAATCTTCTGCTCATGGGTGTCTGCTTCTCTTGATCAAGAAATCGAACTGCCCCCGAGCTCAGGGCCTCTCTTCCCACTGCCGTGACCTCCGTCAATTGCCGTCAGGCCAGACCCCAGGCTTTCGTTTAGGTTTCATTTTCTTTTTCTTTTTTCTTCATTGACCCGGCCCGACGAGTGACCCCGTTCATTTCTTTTTTTTTCTTTCTCTCTCTTAAAACCCGTTGTATCAATGTCATTCGTCGAATCAAATCTGAACGCTCATTCTTTAATTCCGCATCCGTCTTCTCTTAAGTGACTCATCAACGGTTTAGATCTTCGATGTGCGTGATATCAGCTCTTGGGTCACTTTGGCACTTCAAAACACGCATAATGGCTTCACTTTGGCTGCTCTGCAATTTGAGCACTTGAACCTATACAAAATAAAATATGTCCCACATTAGATGCACCAAATAATTCATAAAATTACGGAACATAGTTAAATTGAGCCATTTAGAGAACATTATTTAATTAATTCCTACTTATTAAACTAACTACTAAAACTCACTGTAATCCTTATTTTAACTAGAAATTATGACTAACAAATAAGTAAAAAGGCATATAAAAATATGTATTTTTCATGCATAACACTTGGAGCAGTTTTTTGTACAAAATTTGATTGACTTTATGACCATTGTTTCGATTGAACTGACAATTCTAATGAAATTAATATGTGGTTGTAAGGTATTGATTAATGAGTAAATCTTTGGTGGCTAATCTATGAAATATTTTTTACTTATATTTTGTACATGTGTACATATCAAAAATATAGGGGGGAGACTGCCAAAATTTCAATAGAAATTATGACTCAAACTATTTTATAAATATTAATAAAAAAAATTTATTAGCCATGTCGTATCCTACTTTTTGGGAAAACGGCGTGTCGCAGTGTCCGTATCGTGTCGTATCGCGTCGCCGTTTTCGTATCCGTGCTTCTTAGCACACAACGCTCCCGAGGCTGCTCTCCACTTTACCCACCCTGCATTTATCCTATGCACTACATCACTATCAATATCCCCTTCTTTATGGATAATGGATCTTAAGTAACAGAATTGATCACACATTGACACTTCTTGCCCATCTATTTCAACTAGGGCTCTATCTATAGTTCTACCTTCCTTAAAATTAAATTCCATGCACTTTGTCTTAATCCTACTTATTTTAAAACCTTTTGATTCTAGAGCATCCCTCCACAATTCTAATTTCGCATTTAAACCTACTTTACTCTCATCAATTAAAACTACATCATCTTCAAAAAGCATACACTGAGGTACATTATCTTGCAAATGACTAGTAAGCTCATCCATAACTAAAGCGAAAAGATATTGACTTAAGGTTGACCCTTGATGAAGACCTACCGTAACTGGAAACTCCTTAGTTCCCCCCTAATAGTCCACACACTAGTCACAACCCCTTCATACATATCCTTTATGATATCTATGTAACCTCGTATGACACCCTTCTTCTTCAAAACACTCCAAATAAGCTCTCTCGGCACTCTATCGTAGGCTTTTTCCAAATCTATGAAGGCCATATAGAGGTTTTGTTTTCTATCCCTATACTTCTCAACTAACTACCGTAGTAAAAATATTGCTTCCGTTGTTGACCTCTCTGGCATGAAACCAAATTGATTCTCTGATACTTTAGTAACTTTTCGCAAACGCCCTTCTACTACTCTCTCCCATAATTTTATAGTATGCCCCATAACTTTTATACCTCTATAGTTTGTACAACTTTGGATATCCCCTTTATTTTATTACAAGGGTATGGGGGTACTTCTCCTCTACTCCTCTGGCATCCTCTTAGACTTCCAAATCTTGATGACTAAATTAGTCAACCAAGTTAAGCCCACACCTCCTAGTGCCTTCCACACTTCAATAGGAATTCCATCGTGCCCTAGAGTCTTGCCTTTCTTTATCTTCCTTAACACAGCACCTACTTCCTCTATGGAGAATCTCCTAAAATAAGTTATCTCTTTAACAAGACTAGACTTAAACTCTATCCCACTACTATAATTCTCATTCAATAAACGCTCAAAATACTCACGACATCTCTCCCTAATTTCCTCATATTTCACCAAGACCTTTTGATCTTCACTTTTAATACACTTAACTTGCTCTAAGTCCCTACTCCTCCTATCCCTTAACTTGGCTAACTTATAAACATCCATCTCCCCCTCCTTCATCCCTAGCCTATTATATAAGTCATCAAATGCCTTAAATTTAGCTTCACTCACTATCTTTTTAGCCACTCTCTTTCCCTTAACATATCTCTCCCAATTCTCTTGATTTTTACATTTTTGCCACTCCTTAAAGAAGCCCTTATTTTCCTTTATGACTCTTTCGACTTCCTCACACCACCACCAAATTTCTTTCTTGACATCCACTCTCCTCCTCACTTCACCAAGTACTTCTTTTCCCACTTTTTTAATACACTTAGCCATGCTTCTCCACATCAATATTGGCTCCTCATTTAAGTTCCAATCCCTTTCAAACCTCAACCTTTCCACAAAAGTGTTGAGCATCTCACCTTTCAAGTTTTGTGTACAGATTATGTGTAATATTTTTATTTTTGTCTACTACTGGTCTCTCTCTCTACACCTATTGCTCTACATCTTTTGAAACATAATAGTCTCTTATAGACAAACATGCCCTTTTATCAATAGCTAACACTAGTTTTTTTCTTATGTAAATCGATCAATGGCATCTAACGGAACCCTTGACATGTTACATTAGCTAACCCTTGACAGTTTTTGTCTTAAGCAGCCCACGAATCTATGTTAGGTTTGATAAAATTGTGTCCAAAGCAATTGTAGAAGTAAGCATAACACTAATCAGGTTTTTCAAATCCTTTCTCTATTTCTGAACAGAGGGAGTAGTATCCTATGATAGTAGATGATTAGAAAAGCGAATCAATTTAGTGTTTTTGGCATTTAAATAGACATGAAAATTGTGTGACACTAATAGGAAATACCTAATGCTATTACTAATACTAATACTGCCCCCCCGGGCTGGGTGGTGTTTTTGGTCACCAGGGATCTAAGTCATCCATCAGTGTCTTTTTCAAATGTAGGCAAGCTTCATTGGATGGAGTGAGTATGAGCTTTGAAGTTCTGTCGAATAAAACTTTGATGTATAGATTCGATGTAGCAGTATCATGTTCGGTTATATACTCCCTCCGTCTGCATTTGAAAAATTAGAGATCTAGAATTAAATGAATGGATTTGTCCCAATGGCCACTAGATCCTCATGTGCAAGTGGAGGCTTGTAATTCTGTGGGCCCTACATGCTAATAAATTTAACTCATTTTCAAATGCGGACAGGTTTGTTTGCACGGAGTGAGTATAAAGCACTAAAATATTCATATCGGCTATTAATGTGGGACACAAAAGCAAACTCAGGCCAAGCCGGCCCAGGCCCATGGGCTCGCTGGTTTACAAAAACAATCCAGGACAGACCATCCATCCATCGCCACCGGCTCCTCCGCCGCTACTCAGCTCCTTCTCGATCACTCGGTAAGCCTCCCAAATCCTCTCCAATTTCCTCTTCCGATTCGATTCTCAATTGCACGATTTCTTGATTTTGGGTTGCAGCGATTTTTGGAAGTAAGAGGTGGGAGGTGGAGATGGGCGGAGGAGGAGGGGATCATGGCGGGCACGGGCTCCCAGAAGGGGCGGATTTCAGGAACAAGGTTTGGAGCATGACCGGCGGTCCTTACTGCCGCCCCAAGCACTGGAAGCGCAACACTGCCATCGCCATGTTCGGCATCTTCCTTGTGTGCATTCCGATCGCCATGAAGTCCGCCGAGCTCGAGGTTTAGGGTTTCTTCAATTATGCGCATTCTAGATTTTGATTATGGTTGTCGCATTCGTATGCTTCCTCCGTCGAGTATTAGTAGTTACAAGTTGTTTTTCAAAATGGACTAAATCAGTTCATTTTGGATAACCAAATGGTACTGCTAATTCCAGATGGAGGGAGTAATTTAATGGTGAGTAAGCCTCATTAGGATTTTTTGTTCTGATAGTTGTCTAATCTGTATATCAACGAACATGACCTTCAGAGGACATTGAGAGCAGGTACTCATAACGTTCTGAGTAACTACATAAATGCCGATTGCATGAAGGTACACTAAAAATAGGGGATGTAAAGATGAGGTGATTTGCCTCCTAAAATGAAAATTGATCGGAAACTGAGAATTTGTTAGAGTGGTGCTCATTAAGTTCAAATTTTAATTATTCGGCTGGAGTGTGACTTAAACTGCTCTCTCCTTATAGTTAGTTATTTTAGCCATACACAACTCTTTTGTTTTATATTCGTATTAGCTGCAAAGAAAGGTATGGATGAATTCTTGCTTATCTGGTACTCCCTCCATCCTGAAAATATAGGTATAGTTTCCTTTTCTCTGTGTCCGAAAAAATAGATACAGTTAAGCTTATTTCTCGGCAACAGAGTACTTTTCCCACTCCACTGTGGCTCAAAAATTCAATTTTCCACAATGCACCTATCTTTTTCGGTCGGAGGGGGTATGATGATGTCATTAGGGGAATTATTAGTTTTGCAAGTGGCATACAAATGCCTATGGCGTCATTTAAGTGTATGAATATAGTCGTTGCTAGTTTATTTGGTGTAAATGATTGGTTATTTAGGAGAGACGAGGAGATTGGGATCCTTTATTAAGTGTATGAAATTTAAAGTTTAGATATATCGAAATAGTCAAATTTTCTGTAAGCTAGATTGGGATCCTTTGTTCTGTTAAGAGTCAAATTTTAATTTGTAAAGCAATGAACGTGAACTTCAGTGGAGAGAGCCGGTGCTTACAAGGTCCTCATGACCTACACAAAATGCAAACTGCATGAAGGTCATGTAAAATGCAATGTGAGGTGATTTACCTACTAAAAATAAATTTGAACAAAAAATAAGAATCTTTTGTGTTACAATCAACATATAGTGGTAATTGGGTTCAAATTGTGACTGTTTTGCTCAAGTTTGACATTTTCCATTTCATTTATAAATAACCACTGAAGGCTACCTTATTTGTTGTATGAGTCACTGATTCATCTGTGTTTTGCAAAATATAAATACCTGAACTAGGAATATCTGGGAAATGAGTGTTGTTGGTTTCTTAGTGAATGATTAAAATAGCACTTTGGCAGAACGAAAGCCACTCTAAAATTTCCTCTCCATTATCATTCTATCTTAGTTGAAATGTAGCATGATTCTTGTTTGATTTAACTTGTTTAAAATTCCTGGTGAAAAGCTAATGAGACTGTATTTCCTGCAGCAACGACCTCATCCTCCAGTACATCCAATCCCTTCGCAGCTCTGGTGCAAAAACATTGGGAAGAAGGAATATTGATCTGCTTCTGTCACAAAGTATGTTCTAATCTGTCAGTTGATGAAATTATTTTTGGGGTTTGAATTTAATTTGAGAACAGAAAGGTGTTTTTCCCCGAGCATTGTTTGTGAGGTACATTTACTGTACTGAAATAAGCTACTATTTGCAGCAAATAGTTAATGGGCAATATCAGGTGCTTAAACTCCCACTTGCATCAGTATCTTCTAGTTCAAATCCGCATAGCGGGCTGCTAGAATACTTAGAATACATAATATGCGTGGATGCCACCTGCAATCAGAATGTAGTTAACTTTATAGGGGTATCAAGTCGGAAAAAGAAAACTTTATACGGGTATGTTGTGATTCAATGATTAAACATTGTACTGGATCATTCGGAGAGGTTTTGGAGTGAACTTACAGAATGTCAAGAGATCTTTGTATTGAAATAATACTTCTGGCCTAGATGTATGGTTTTTGCTAAAGTTGATGGCTACTCAATTAAAGCTTCAAGCAAATGGTGTAAAATTGCAAAACTTCTGTTTGTAGATTGTTTTGCCTTTATTTGTGGAGCCACTCCTAAAGAATAAGTTCCTCCTTAATTTTTTATAACTGTGTTTTCTCAAGTTGGCTTTCTCATGTAATATCACCCGGAATACATCAACGAGTGGGGAATGACAAGCTGAGAACGGAATGCTTTCGACAAACATTTTTCTAACAGTGCACCCAGGCAGCGAGATGGTCGAATTGACCTTTGGTGGTTCTATGCAGATCTTTGCCAATTAATACCCTGTCAATGCACTAAGCTGACTTGTATGATTCCAATCCACCGTGTTTGTTAATACTGGGGTGATCCTCCAGACCGATTGTCTCCCACGTTTACCAAGATTCAGTCCGTCTACCACACCAATTGATATGGAGTCAGGCCTCTGATGTCCATTGAGATGAAGGCTTGAAGAATGTGGTCATGAGGGACGATCTTTGGAGAGAAATCCATCCATTGATGGCCAGCCATATGCCATGGCTGATCGATTGGCCATGAGGGGATGATAGCTATTAACCGAGCAAACAAATAAAAATGAACTAAAATAAGTTCATTTCTGATTTCCAATCCAAACAAGTGATATGGAACAAGAATATATACATAATAAAGATCATCACTTCATTTTTTGAAGAAAATATTGAGAGATTCAAGTAAACTAATTGATGATTTGTTACTAAGGCACCGGTGGTGGCTGCAGTATACCAATGGAACACCACATTCCATTTTGGAGCTCCAAAGTTTAGGTCTAGCTTCTCATAAACCAAGTGACCACCATCATGAATTTGTAGGGCCATTCACATCACACGGGATACATCCCAGCATGAAGTAGTAAATTTTGTAGCTTTGTTTAATGGCTGCTTATGTTTTATTTGTGATGAATAGGAACCCTCTTCCTGTTCCACAGGAGAAGAAACGGTAACAGAAAGAAAGGGTTTCATCACAACTTCACGTTTTACCCTCGCAAGTCGAAATATTGCCTTCATTGCATATGGGTCACAAGTGATCCTTCATATGAATCAGCTGTTTCATGTAAATAGCTCATAATCTGTTGAGATGAGTGCACCCCGGGGCGGACGCAGGATTTTCAGGGATGGGGTCAGGCCATTTTGAGATGGGGTCAGGTAAGGGGACATTCAGGTAAGTTTTGAAAATGGATGAAATGTATATGTAATCTCCCATGCATTACACGTAGGTCCGCCCCTAAGTGCACCAACATGGCTGGAGAGAGTCTAAGGGTGAGCGGTGTGCCCGAAACTCCATCACCATACCAAAGTCTCTATGCAATTGAGAACATAATGGAAGGATAATGGAAGGCATGAATGTTGGAGTCCGCAAATAAAACTATGGCTGTAAAGGGGCGGACCTACATATAAGGCATTGGGTCAGATGATGACCCCCACAGGTGTATACCTTTTTAGTGAAACCCCTATATTTTTAGTAAGGGTTTGGGCTAAAGTTGGCTTAATTCTATTACCTGACCCCATCTCAAAATGGCCTGACCCCCATCCCTAAAAATCCTGCGTCCGCCACTCATGTAAGCATGCACACTTCCGCCTATGCTTGTGTTTGTTTACACCCAAAATTGACACGTTTTCTTGTTTGTTGCAGACATGGATGCAAATTATATTTGTTGTCTGGTCATTTATCGGAGATGGCTACAAATAGAACGCATTTACGGACCACAGACATTTCTATTAGTGGAGGAATTTGCAAAAGGCTAGGAGACAACAAGTCAAATTGAGGGAGTAAATATCGGTAGGAAAGCAACAGAAGAAGTGGCTTCAGCTTACTGGTGTATAGTGGGCTTCGGATTTAAAATAGCAAACTGAAAACAGCTAGATACCAGTAATATCTTAAACTATCTGAAGACCCCCTTTAACTTAGAGTCCCGTTTATACGAGACAGGGTCCCGTTTATATGAGACATCTGAGTCAGTTGAGGCGCCTTGAGCTGTCAGATTTGGATCCGAGATGGGCATCAAATCAGGAGGGAGGTGGGTTTGAATCGCCCATCCACCAACGCCGTCAAATATGCAACAGCTTAATCCCCAATGAATCAGCTCATGCGGGTACGCGTGAGCTGCATATAAACTTTTCTTTTTAAATACCCTAATTCACTTATCTATTCTTATTAGATAAAAATGTTCTAACCTCACATGACGACTGCCGGCCACTGCATCGGAGATCACACTGGTGGTCCGAGATGGATCTGATTGTGATTCTAAATTGGTACGATCTGTTGAGCACCGATTGGGGTGTTTTTGAGAAATCTAGAAATTCTATATTGAATCTAATGCAGCATTTACGTTGTCAAATTCACCTAAAGATGATCGACCAAGTATGTAAAAAATTGCACAAAACAAAAGAAAAAAATTGGTCATGTTTTCATTCTACTTCTAAAAATGAGTCTAGTTCTATTTCAATGAGGTTGCATTTAAATGAATTTTCCAACAACGAGTTTGATTTAGATTTCACTTTTTTTGTAAGTCTATTAAATTACTTATCATGCAAACATATATGTTATAGGAATTAATAATGTCATGTTACATATACACCACTCATGAGAAAATTCGACACTATGGTAAAGTCAACACATTTTTGATATATTACTATGGATTTTCTGCCTGAAAGGAAACTCAAAAATTAAGGCCCTAAGCGTTTCCATAGTTCATAACAAAAAGGTTTAATAATTAAACTTTAGGAGGCTATATCCCTTGCATACCAAGCAAAAAAAATATCATAGGACAGACATACTGGCATGACATAATTTGTAAAAGGTACTATTTCTCAGGGAAAAAAATGGGAGAGAGAAGGTACCGGCCTGCAACCTGTGAAGTTTCTCTTCTTCCAGCCATATTTGTAATTTTCCCTGCAATTTTGTAACATTTCTGTAACAAAATCAGTTCTTTGAACCAGTCAGTAAAATTCAGAAAAAAGGTCTCAACTGGATTGAATCAGTTCTCATCCACTTTATAGGGCTGATTAATCTGCCAACCGATTATGAAGAGAAAAAATGCTGCATAATTCAAAAAGACTATGCACTTTACATTCTGATAAGAATTTATAAAAACAAAAGATGAACCCATGTGTACATGATTGATAGCGATCACAAAATTTGTATTATACCGACTTGCAATTATACAAATTGTACGTACTTAATGGCAAAATAGCAAGAACGAGTTTGACATTACAATTGCTATAGTAATATCTTCCATTGACCACGGCAACCACAAGAAAGGACTTTTACAGAAAAATGAAGCATCAACATGATATAAATGTGGCACAAAAGAGAATGTACAGTTTATGTATCATTTCAGGTACCTAACAAGATTTTGTTTCCTATAAATTATTCCCTTCTTTCTTCATCTGCTTCTTTGAATTTAAATTAAATAAGAACACATAGTAGAGGCCAAAATGAACTTCAAGCACACTTGAGTAGCCTGTTGAAGAACTTAGCTTCTGTTCTGCGCTGTCATGTTCAGATACCGTTATGCCTTCCTCGGCGGGTTATGGACCTTCCCTTACGAAGGCGTCGAGAAGTTAAAGCCTCTAATAGAACAACCAGCGCATTCTCCACTGCTCCTGCTTGTTTATCCAACCCAAGGAAACTAAACTCTGGTCGAAGGTGTAATTCAAAAAGAAGCTGGATGGCTGCTGCTGCTGTGCAGGTGCGGTCCCATGATGGCTGAGGCCTGTTCATAAAAGTAGGTTTACCAACTGAGAGAGAGAGAGAGAGAGAGAGAGAGAGAGAGAGAGGGAGATCTACCGGAGTTTGTGCATCACAGAAACGCCCTCCGTGGACAAAGAAATGCAAGGGATGTCTTCCACTCCCCAAAAAAAGTTTGCACGGTCCTGTAGGTACACCACTAAATTCGTGAACTACATCGATCTGTCATCTGAAATGACAATCACCGACTGCTCATATGGAAGAAAAAAAGACATGCTCTGTTACATTCATAATTACGTTATTCATGATGTTCACACTTTTATTACTATGTGAAATCATCCTAGGTCTAGTCATTTGGCCTCCAGGGAGAGACAATCAAATTCTACTTACAGATACATTTTCAAGTAACGAAATAGATGCAGGACGTTGAAGCAAAATGGCCCTACAAGGGAAGGGGAGCCTGTCAAGATGAATGATCTAAGTAGGTCCATCAGAATCTAAGAAGGAAGAAGTTTAACAAATGATTCAAACTAGGCTGACACATTGACAAGCGCTTCTTACATATTACAAATAGACACTTCAAAATTTTGATATTCAGCAACCTCTAACATGATATATTAAGTTTCAGCAAAGCAATCCTGATGAACATATAAACGCCAAAAGAAGCTAGATTACAGATATGACTTATGAGGACTATTTGAAAACTGCAGCAACCTTCGGTCTGTGTTGTTTTTAAGCAAAGATAGTTTCAATGTGTGTATAATTATTTAAGAAAAAAAAACACGATAATACATGACAAGTCATACAGACCTAAATATACCAAATATAAGCAAATATTCAATTCCCATTCTCCAACAGAGGGATTGCCGTTAATTATATGCATCCTCAAAGATAAAAAAGAACTTTTATATGCCAAACAACAAATATGAGGCTTCAGAATGACAACATTATTATAAGCAAAGATAGGGCTAAGAATGAGCTGTATACCTTCAGACGCCTGAACATTGCAGCTGAGTTATTCCATGTACCATCAATCAGAATAAAATTTAGAGGTGCATCTCCATCCATCTGCATTAAAATAAGCGAGTGATTGTTATTGGAGATGTCACCAGATACGAAATCGCTTTTTAGGATTTCATACATAAGTTCATAACAAATTAAAATTTGTCTGGCACCAACAAAAAGTAAAAGACATACGACCAGTGACTGATCCTCTAAGTCTGTTGACGAACTATGGTAGTAGATATCCTGAACTGAGTTGGTGACAGAATTTTTATTTGGATAGAGACACCAAACCATGCTTTTTCCTGGGATACAAGGACTACCCAACATTACCAAAAGCATGCATAGAAATGTTACACGCAAAGAACAAATACATATAAAAATAGATATGATGTGATTATGTATACAACAGGCAGCCATCAATCAACTTCCATAGTGACTGGAAATGATATCAGTACATAATAGACACCTTTGCATCTTTATGGCATAATTTTCTAACAGTTTCAAAGGAGCCCAAATCAATGGATTAAAGATATTTATGAGAACCCTGCATTATATTCTGCAGTTCAAAGCATAAATCTGGGCAACGGCTTGAATAATTTTTTCAGTTTATTTCTGCCTCGAAAAGAAAACTGAATTCTCAAACTCTTTTATTGCAGAGATCAGGTTAAGCTCTCTAAGAAAAAATTGATCAATGCGTGTTACCATATATTTAATAAGACGTATAAAGACCTGCATGCTTGAGGATATTCCACATATATTCTTCATGCTCATGGATTCCAAACAGGCATAATGTTGCAGCTTGGATTCCAAATACTTGCCACAGCAATTTTCCAGTATTATTTTGTCTTAAAAAATCCTGGAAAGAAAAAGTGTTAACAAGAAATGCAATTAAACGATAATCAGACATGTAAAATCACTAATAAATTTTCAACCTTTGGATGCATGTATAACCAAAACCGTATCCCATGCCAAAGAGTGGATGATACCAATTTGGAGCACATGCAATCTTCCGAAGCAAGCCAACACTGCAAGAAGGTAAATGCATAAGATTTCGAAAAAGTAATGTTACTTTTCCATAATGCAAAAATATCAAAATTATATAAAAAATGGCTACTTATGGTTTTTTACATTATTATGTGAGTGCATTATTAGTATGTGTGTGCATGTGTAAGAAAGAGATGGAGTGAGAGAGAGCATATTAAAATAAAACAGAAAAACATGATTTAGCTATCATGCAGAAACTGGCAGCAACTATAAAAAATGGTGCTTTATATGTGTGTGCCTCTGAGTGTTTAGAGAGATAGAGAGGGAGAGCACAATAGAAAATGGAAAATGTTGTAGCAACAACTTCGGATAATAATTCAGGGAGCTTGTGAACACCTTTTGGCAAAGGTATCTCCTGCTTCCAAGCAAGCGGCAAGCTATCTGCCGAGCTGCAAAAAACTGAAGCTTCTTCTCAGAATCATTTAGAGATTGGTATTTGGCTCTATGTTTTTTATCCTCTTGAATTTTAAAATCTCCCTGCACAAACATGATGGAACTAAGGAAGTCAATGAACCAATGCTTCAATGTAAGCTCCATATTAGTCTCCTCCCAAAAAGGATAGAAATTGGAAAACCAGCAAATACTAAATCATAAATTTAGCGAATACCTAAATGACAGAAAAGAAAAAGTCCCTATTTGCTTTCCTTAGAAATACAACGAAATTTAACTGTTAGTTCTTTCCAAGATAAGAGCTTCAACAAAAACCCAAAGAACTTTTCACATGATTTGGAAAACTTAACCTTTCTTTTATTTTTATTGAAGCAACGCTTGACTTAATTAAATACATCAACTTTATATAATAAATGTAGAAGTAGTGTGATTTATTTGAAACTGTAATTGCGTCTAGTTACTTTAGGTAGAGTAGGGCATTTTTTACTTTTCTATCTTCTGTAAGCCTGACTCTTTGAGAGTTAGTCATCTTCTCTCTGTATATCATAGATTTCACAAAATGAAAAACATCTCCTTGCATGGTATCAGAGCTAAACACCTCCTTCCATGGCCCCACAATGATCTGAGATAAAGCACAGAACTTCTGACGCTTCATCTAAAGACGGTTGCTGAATCAAATGTTATTTTCCATCCTAGCGTTTTTATTCCTTTCCTCTTCTGGTTGTAAATTTCTGCCGTGAAGGATGACATATTTTTTGTGAACCTTCTCCAAGTTGGACTGGAATTTGTGTGATAGTTTTGGAAAATTGTGGCTGGACAAATGATAAAAAGGCATGGCCTTTTGTCTTCTTTAGTATTGCTTCTGAGTTTATATGGTGGATTTATGTTGTGTTTAGTATACGTGCCCAACAAGCAGGTACTACTGGACATGTAGATATGCCCGACAAGTTGAATGCTAAGATGCAGTCTACTTATGGAGAGCTCTTTTAAGCTCCTGCAGTCTACAAACAACTTGTTGGGTGTCTTAATTACTTGACTATTACCAGGCCCGCTATTGCCTAAGCAGTACATACTGCAAGTCAGTTATGCGCTGTCCTCGCTCTTCTCATAAGGCAGCAGTTAGGGGTGTTAACGAGCCGAGCTTTAGGCTGTCTCGGCTTGAGCTTGAAATTACAATTTCGAGTTCAAGCCAAGCTAGAGCCGAATCAAATCAAGTCGCTTTAGCTTGCGATCTGGCTTGGTTTAGTTGATTTTGGTTTTCATGTCTACATTCCAGACTATGAATCCTGGAAGGAGAAACTATTACATATGTGTTCTAATTAGTTTGAATTCATAAATGTTAAAAAATGGTCTTAGTTCTCATGAGATAAATTACCTATCTCTTTCAAAAACAAAGACTGAAATAATTGATACGAAAAAATGAAAAATGACATAAGATATTACAAAACTTGAGACTTGATTGACATAAATCCATATATAGAGTGTAAGATATGCATGCACATACGGTAAAAATAATAAATAAATGGTAATTTTTTGCTTTTTCTCGAGCTTTGAGCCGAGCCGAGCAGAGGTATGATTGAGCTTGGCTTGACCAACTTCGAGCTCGAGTCGAACACAAGTCAAGCTCGAGTTGAACTTGAGTCGAGTCAAGCTTTCGAGTCGGCTTTACACCCTTAGCAGCAGTCATGCATATTATACGTTATCTTCGGGATTCCAATGCTCTCTCTGTTCTTCTTTGCATCTTCTTCCTTGGAGTTTTGTGCTTATAGTGATTCAGATTATGCTAGCTCACCAAGCAACATATACTCTATCACAGTTTTTGTATCTATTTGGGACATTCTCTCATCTGTTGGAAAAGCAAGCACCACGATCGTGTGGCTAAATCTACTGCAGTGGCAGAATACCAAGCTATCACCTACAATATCTGAAGTAGTTTGCTTTTTTGATAATTGGGAGAGGTTGGTGTGTACTTTTAATCCCTTTACGTTTTGTGAGATACCAGAGAATCGAAGGGATCAATACAGAGAATCAAGCTCAAACGACTAGAAATTGAAGAACCCGTACCTTTAGCTTCCCGCCGAGGCCGCCGAAGCTCATCTCCGAGTCCAAGTCCTTCTCCAGGAGCTTCAACTCATCGATGACGTCCACCACCATGGACGGCACCGGCGACGAAGTGCCCCACGCCTGCCACTCGGCGAGGCTGACAGCCTCTTGGGCTGCCTCTCTGCCGGTCTCTCCGACCGGCAAGGTGGAGGTCGGCCTTGAAGAAGCGCCGGCGGCGGTTCTTGGCCGAGCTTCCATGTTAATGTGGCAGCGGACGGCGCCAACCAGCGGGGGGCGTCTCAGGCTGGCCAGTCGAGCAGGCGATAGCATACCCGTTCCCGGCGGCCAAGCGGGCTTAGGGGTTAGGGAGCAGTAGTAGCATGGCCCAGATAAGTCACGCACCGTTTACCCGATTAAGGAAATGGACCCCAAATACTTTCTCGGACTCGGCGGCCGTCAGGGGGCTCTGATGAGTCTAGCCTAGATGATGGCTTCACGAAGTTTCTTCTCCAAGAAATGGGAATGAACGTATTTTGGAGATTGCGTTCAAGGCATGTACATGACAAGGAATGTCGTATTAATATCAGATAATTATTGGTGGGCTAGAGATGTTAAATATTGGAGATATTGTGTAAAAAAATATCGGTCTAAAATAAGGTTTTTATAATCGAATATCTATATGTACTAATACTAATCTTAAACAAAATAGATGAAGATATAAGAAATTATGTTAATATAATCTATGATATCAATGACTAATAAAAGTTCTTAATGTGTATAACAAATACTCCTATTAACATTCAAAATACACAAAATATATAGTATGCTACAATTAGCATGCATCTTATTCAAAATTATTAGCATGCATTTGAAGTTAGTTATATTTTTACTACAACATTTAGTAGAGAGATAAAAGGATAGGCAAAAAGATCTTTATAGTTTAGAAAAAGATTATGGCAAAGTGCCTAGAAAAGCTCATTTAGAGTGTTTTAAAAAGAAAGGAATTATAAAAAGATACATAGGTATCATAAATATATATAGAGATGAGTTTACATGAGATCGTTCTCATATAAGGTGCATGAGGCCAATCTTTATTGCCGTTAGATTCCAATCAGAGGGTGGATATCAAATCAGTGGGTAGGTGAGTGTGTCACATCAATGAGTGGGTGAGATCATTATGGATATTTATAGCCGTCAGATCAAGATCCAATGGCTACGATTCAAAGTGGCCTCATATAAGCAATATGAGAGCGATCTCATTTAAACTTTTCCTATATATATATATATATATATATATATATATATATATATCATTCTCCTATAGGGAGCATGAAAATAATCTTTTGGGTTGTTGGATTCCGATATGATGATGAGTATAAAATCAGTGAGTAGGTGAGTGTGACCCATCATTCGCCCTTGTAGCCGTCAGATCAAGATCAACGGCTTCGACTTGAACTAGCTTCATATAAGCCAAATGAGAGTGATCTCATTTAAACTTTTCCTTATATATATGATGAGGTAGTGACTAGTGTTCTAATAATTGGGGGAAAAGTGAAGAGTTCCCAATCACAAATGGACTACATGAAGAATCTACCCCGAGTCCTTATTTTTTGCTTTAATAATGAATAAGGTAACTAGAAATATAGAAGATAATGTTCCTTAGTGCATGTCTTTTGGGGATGATATAGTTTTAGTTGATAAGATTAAAATATGTTTAAACACAAAATTAGAATTATGGATGGAAGCTCTAGAATTGAAAGATTTTAAAATAAGTAAAACTAAGACATAGTTTATAGAATTTAAATTTGATGAAGGTAAAATTTTAGTTGAAATAGATGGGCATGATCTCTTAAAGTGTGAACAATTCTGTTATTCAGGATCTATTGTCCACAAAAAAGGGGATATTGATAGTGATGTGGTGTATAGTATAAATGCAAGGTGGGTAAAATGAAGAGCTGCCTCTAGAGTTTTATTTAATAAGTGTACGTGTTCCAAATAGGCTTAAAGATAAATTTTATAAGAGAGCTATTAAACTTATAATACTCCATGGAGAGGAGTATTGGGCTCAATGAAGCACAAATATGAAAACGGTGACACAATACGGACACAGGGACATGATATTTTTCAAAAAAGTAGGATACAATATGACTAATAAAAATTATTTATATAATTTTTAAATATATTTTTTGGGTATTGTAGCTTATTAAATCTAACAACTTCAATAGAAAAAAAATCTAACAATTGCATATTACTTGGGAAAGACTATTTCTTACAAAGAACACTTTTGATTGCTTTTGTATACTATAATACAAAATCCTTTGAAATTGCAACACAACATGACATGAGTCCAAACACCCAACCCTGCCCAAAATAATGACTCCATAGAGAGGAGACCCACATTCTAGTCCAACATTAACCAAGAAGTTCATGCATGGTCTTATTCAAACTTTCTCTGCTCTTTATCTTTTAATTAGTTTTATACTCCATCTTTCCTATATTAAATGTTTTGTTTTATAGAAGAAAGTGTCCTCTCTATGTTTTCATAAAAAATTAACAACTTCTTTTGGGCAACTAAAAGCAACCAAACAAAATTAACAAATTTATACGCGATGGACAAAGTATAAATTGTCATTGTCCTACAAGTATAGACGTATTTGATTTTTCAAAAAGAATTGATTTTAGCTCATTTTGAAGAACCAGAAAGGACTATTAATATGGAATCGATGAGTAACTCTTCTTTGTTGGTGTAATTTTATATGGTTTTAAAGTAATCTGTAAAGGGGTGACCTTATGGGCTGCTGTATCCTTGAAATGAAAGACAACATCTTTACTGCAAAAAATAACTAATTCATTGGGCAGTAGTTACAGGGGAGGTCGGGAGGAAGAAAAAGCAAGAAGACGAGGGAAGACGGACAAGAAGAAGAAAAGAGAGGGGGGTTTGCTGCTGAGGCCAGAGTCGTCAAACGAGAGGGCAGATTGCCGGTGATGGAAGCAAAACTATGGAACGGAGAGCGGACCACGGCAACAGAGGCAAATGGCTGCGCCGGAGTCTTGGAACTGGGAGACTAGGCCACCGCCAATTTGCCAGGTTTTGTTTCTTGTGTCATGCATTGGGGGAAAGGCGAGGCTTTTTTTTCGTGTCCGGGCGTGTCCAGCCTGTATCCACTACATGTCGGATACATATCCACTTTTTTATTCTTTTAAAATTAAAAAAACGGATGAGACATGCAGGCAGTCGTGTCACCACAATATTCGTGTCAGATACATATTGGACACAGATATCGGAGCCATTTTGGTGTGTCCGTGCTTCTCAAATTGAGCTCCAAAGAAGAGTCATAAATAAATTAAATGTAGTCGGAATGAGAATGCTAAGTGGATGTGTGGGATAACTAAGAGAAATAGGATTATGAATGAGTATATCTGTGGGAACATAGGGGTAGTACCTTTAAGGGAGAAGGTCAAAAAGTGTAGGTTGAGTTGGTATGGGCACATGCAAGTAAGACTTATAGATTCTCCAGTGAGAAGATTAGAAGGGAAGCGTTGGTATGGGCACATGCAAAGAAGACTTATAGATTCTCCAGTGAGAAGATTAGAAGGAAAGCATATAACTGATGTCAAGAGAGGGAGAAAGAGAACTTGGATGGAATTAATAAGAAATGATGTCTTTGCTTTCTCTTACAAAAGAAATGATACAAAATAGGCTAGAATGAAAGCGTAAGGTCCAGGTCACCGTCCCCAAATTGTTGGGAAAAGTGCTACTTGATCATGAATATGATTTGAAGTTAGTATAATATTATAATATCACAAATTATTAACTAAGGATTTGAACTATTATAAAGTATGAGACACATTTATTTGACTCAAGCAATGAGTATTTATATGTTATTGGCCTTCTTTGGTTATGTTATCGGTTCGTTATGTTATGCAAGTTGTTGTATTTAAGTAGTCTCTTCCATAAATTATATAGTAATTGCTCACTATATTTGCAATAAGGATGAAGACTTGAATGCGCTAGAAGCGTGTCATATAAGACTAAGAATAGTCCATGTATTAGAAATAACATATAAAAAGACATGTGTCGTTGAGTAGAAAGAATGTAATAAAAAAAAAGAGGTTACAACAAAATGTAGTAAACATAAAGTCTTGTGTTAGGGTGAGAATGAGAGTTGATCACTCATAATTCAAGATGAGAGCTAAGAAGTATGACCTTCTCTCCGAGTATATATTTGGACCATGCAGGATGGAATTGGAAGAATAATCTACGTGTCAAAAGAGCAACCGTGCTAGATGGCAAGCACAAGCTCTATATCAAGATTGGCAATCTTGAGGGTGATATACACATAAATACATACATTTATATACCTCTAATACCTAATTTGTTAGTGTTATTTCATGCTAATTAGGAATAGTTATGAGTTTTTTGAGTTGATTCAATAATTAGGACTTTACTTTATTTTAATAAGAAATTGTGTGTCTAAGTTGATTTGGTTGTTTATGTAGGTTTAAAAGATTTGGAATTGTAGATTTTGGATTCATCGCGCCTCAATTTAGTTTATATGTAAAGAGATCAAAGATCGAAGGGTTGAAGACAAGGTGACGGGTTTTAAAGAGCTTTATTTATTTAAAACATTGAGATCGCATGCAGAGAAGATCTAGACCGTTGATTCACATCAAGGAGAAGACAGGTTTTATTTTAACAAAAGAACCGTCAAGATGATATCGGACGAATGAGAGCAATACGAAGGGTTTTCGTCTAATAAAGAAAAAAACAAAGAAGAAACCCGACGGTTAAGTGGCTCTGTCCAGTTGAAAAAAAGAAGAAGAAGAAGAGGAATCTACCCGAGCCAAAGCTCGGGCCTTTCAGAATAGAACGAGCTACTCTGCTCGAGCGGCGATGGGGACGATGAGCGCCCTCAGTAGTGAGCTCTGATCGAACAGACAGTGGTGTCGAGCTTGAAGGCAGTGCGACGATGATTCCGGTGAAGTACGACGACGGAGAAAGCTGTTGTGAACGTCAGTGCGCACGTGGAACCATATCTTGTAATCCTTCCCATTTTGGTAACTAAAAGGTCAACACGCAGAACCGTATCTTGTAATCAGGCTAGCAAACCATATCTTGTAAGCAGGCTAGGAAGACGCGCTAGCAACCCATATCTTGTAATCGGGCTAGGAAGACGCGCCCTCTCTTTCTTTATAAGGAGGTCTTCTTCCTCCTTCTTGGGCATGCAATATTGAATCCAGTTTTTCTTACTTCTCTTTTCTTTTTACTACTTTTCGTCAAGGTGATACCTTGTGACCCTGTTGGGTCACAACATTAGTATAAGAGCCGTTCCAATCCGCCAGAACGATGGACGATGTGCTCGACCTGTGTGCCAACATCCAAAGACGGATTGAGCGAATCACCGTGGCCCAAATGGCCGTTGCCACTGCCGCCGCCATTCAGCCACTAGCCAGGTCGCCGACGGCTCTGCCGCCACCGACACCATTGCCGGGCCCCGCCACCTAGTACTCCTCCCAGCCGCAGTGGATCCCACATCATCACCCACGATCGCTTCCTCCTTCGTCATCCCACGATCATTTTTTTTACCAGCAGCCACCTCTGCCATCCTACGAACCACCTTCCGGACACTTCTCCGCTCCACAGCAGCCACTGTCCCTGACGACGCCACCGCCGGCCCCATTACCGTCAAGGGGGGCAGATTACCACCCAGCCCACATTCCTCGACCTGCAGGCCCCCACCCCAGTCGATGCCATACTCCTCTATCCAATTGTCGGTTCCTTCCATTCAACCAATGCACCACCACAATGGGCTGCCGCCACCGTCGCCCCCTTCCCGCCTCCTCCATTGGCCCCAGCCGCCACCAACATCTCTGAGTCAACAACATCACTAGGAGCGGCCAGGGCAGAAACCCTAGCAATCGGGGGAACGATGGACAGCCACACCGACCAGGTGACAGCCATCGCCACCCCAATCGTCTCCTCTGACCACGACAAATCTGTTCCATCCCCTACCGCCTCTGCCTCTGTCACCCTCCATGCCGTACGTGCCCTCTGAGAATGCAAAATTTTTGAACTCCAGAATCGACTAAGCTCCAACCTTTCCTCCGCCGCAGTCTCCATTCCTCTCGCCCATGGGACCGTGCCCACTGTTGTCCTTTCCCTGCCACTCCTAGCACCCTTCGTTGACTCCTCCAGGCCGCTCACCGCCGCCTCCATCCCTCAGGCTGATATGACCACCAAGGCTCCAACTTTCATCTCCGCCTGTTGCCTGTTTGACGAAATTCCCCGTCCAAACACAGAAGGAGATAATTCCCAGACACAGAGAGAGATGAAGCTGGTTCCCTACAAGAAGGCCCCCAATGGTGATGCATGGGTAGAAGCCAATGGACAACAATATTCTTCCAACAAGATGGGATTCGTATTGACCAAGAAGAAGGAAACTGCGGAGGATTATCTTGGAAAATCGGTTTCAAAGGCAGTGATCATTGTACCTGCTTATTTCGACAATGCCTTGCTTTATTACTACCAGAAGCCGAAAGATGAGAAAATGATTGCAGCTAATGTCAATGGGCAAGGTGTCCTAGGTAGTATGCCAACCAGTGGAAGCAATCTGAAGATTGATATAGCAGATGAACTTGCACGGATTGCAAATATGGAAATTAACTTTAAGTGCACTAAACAAGAGGTGGAAAGGGTAGTTGTGGCATGTGAAGGTGATTGGGGTAAAGCAGATGAAACATTAAGGGCACAAAAGCAAGAATCAGTTGTGGCAGCATCGAAGCCAGTATAAAATGGCAATCCACCTATTACAAGTAACTTGAAGCTTGTCGGCCCTTCATCTCAAGACACTGGAAGGCCACAAGTGAAGACTGCCAGTGTAGCCATTCCTATAACAATACAGCAAAGAAGGGATGAAAGAGATTTTAACTATGCAAAGGTAATGACAAGATCTACAGCTAGTACTTTGCCAGATTCTGGAAATCGAAATTTTCAATTTTTGAGAAAAGTTCCTCCAAAGGTTGCAACGAAGTGGGTGCAACCTCAGCAGCAAGTAGTGGATGTACTTTGCAAAATCTACCGTGGGGCTGCATCTTCTCAGTTTAGTTCAAATGCTTATGGCAGTCAACCGCCTCCAAGGAATGCAGTAGTACCCATTTCTCCTACAACAGTTGGATCTCCAGGTGACTACATTCTTCCTAATGGCTCCTTTTCTAACATGACTATGACACAATCGTCTATGCTGCAACAGGGTTTTATCTCATCCGTACCGAAGATGCAATCCTTTGGCCAGCAGCTCGGTCAGATGCAAATCTCTAGTTCTGTTGGGCATACCTCTTTGACAGTTCATACTGTGTTGATTGGTTTAATTCAAGAGCAAACTGCTTCTCAACATTACCTTCAGCAGGGTGGTCTACAACTCTCTATAAGTTTGCCAAACCACCAACATTTACAGTTTAGTATCAGTGCTCCTATTTCTGCCATTCAGCGTCTGCAACTGTTTCCGCATCTTCACCAGGTAGCATCTCCGGTGTCGCTGCAACAACAGTTATTGGGACTAACCTTGAGTTTTTTTTTTGCCATTCTACAACAACAACAATTATTTTCCCAACTACAACAACAGTTGCATATAAGGCAGCACCAGTTGCGCTCTCCTGCCATTCATTTCATGCTCTCCTCCTCTGTTCCGGTAATCTCAGCAAAGAAAGCTTATCACGAACTACTATCCATTCCTGAGATCACAAGTGCTGTTTCTGAGCCTTCAAGCAAGATGGCCAAATGTGATCCACGACATGGAAAATACATGACTTGCTGTTTAATGTACTGTGGAGATGTTGTTCCAAAGGAAGTGAATGCTGCTGTTGCAACTATTAAGACTAAGAGAACTGTTCAGTTTGTTGACTGGTGCCCCATTGGATTCAAGTGTGGAATTAACTACCAACCTCCAACTGTGGTCTCTGGAGGTGATCTTGCCAAGGTCCAGCGTGCTGTTTGCATGGTTAGTGACAGCACTGTAGTTGCTAAAGTTGTCTCCATAACTGATCACAAAGTTGGCCTAATGTGTGCAAGGCCTACCTTATCTCCATTGCGACCTCCAAAGCAGCTCCAAACTATGACTTTAATAGTCGGCTGGGCAGTGCCTGTATTGATTGCAAGTGATGAGAAGACTGCCGAATCTTACAAGCAGACTGCATGGACGTCTAAGTTTGAGGTTGAGAAGGGAAAATAGAAGGCGGATAATGTTGCTACTGTTCATGGTGGGATTCACATAGCATGCGCCATGTACATCTACCATGATTTCTCCTTTAAGCCCCATGTGCAAGGCCTCTGAGGTGACTTACGTTATCGCTTCCACCATGATCTATTATGACTTCATTTCCCAGGGGCCATCCTCCTATGCGGGAGGCAACTCCGGCCGCTTTGTGACCTTTTCCCATGACGAGGTTGGTCGTGAATACGAGCCTGTCTCGCCTTGCGGACAAGGTGATAGTGGAAGCGTGGTGGAGTGTTGTGAACATCAGCACGCACGCAGAACCGTATCTTGTAATTCTTCCCATTTTGGTAACTGAAAGGTCAGCACGTAGAACCGTATCTTGTAATCAGGCTAGGAAGATGCGCTAGAAAATCATATCTTGTAATCAGGCTAGGAAGACGCGCTAGCAAACTATATCTTGTAATCAGGCTAGGAAGTCGCGCCTTCTCTTTCTTTATAAGGAGGTCTTCTTCCTCCTTCTTGGGCATGCAATATTGAATCCATTTTTTTCTTACTTCTCTTTTCTTTTTACTACTTTTCGTCAAGGTGATACCTTGTGACCCTGTTGTCACAATAAAAGTGATCATGCCGATGATCGACGGTGGTTCTGTTCGAGTGATCAACAGAGAAGATGAAGGGTGATGACAGCGATCGCGGGAAAAATTGACAGTGATGGATCACGGCGGGCGTTGAACAGAAGATGATGGAGACGAGTTGATGGTGAAGTTGAATAGTGGATAAAATGGATTCTGGGGTGCTCGATTTGGACTGTGGAATTGTGTTGAAACAGGAAAATAGAACTTGGAAACAGGGATTTGGATACACTCGGATTTTGTGATTCAATTTGGAATGAAGAGTCATGCTTCGACTGGGATTTGATTGTGCAATTGGAGAAGCAAGAGGACTCTTTGGATTGAAATCGCCTATAAAAACAAAAGAGGCCAGAGAATAAAAAAAGACTGGTTTTCTGGCCAGGAGAAAAAAATAGAGCCTTCGGGAGAGAATTTTTGGCCGGGAAACAGGGGCTCTTTCTCTGCTGTTTTCGCCGGAAGAAGAAGAGAAGAGAAGGCCGGAGGAAAAGGTAGGAAAGTCATAATTTTGGGTTGGTTTATGCACTGCTACAGTGTGCTACAGTGCGGGTGATTGGAGAAGACCATGCACATTAGTTTGCTACAGTACCTGTGCTATAGTGTTTCAGTGAATAGTGCCAAATGACTCCGACAAATCAGTAGAGTTCTCCTTGTCCGATGGCCGGCTGAATTCATGTCCAAGGCATAGATGAAGCCCTAGATTTGTGTTATTACTCTTAATTATTTAATCTAATATAGTTGATATGATTATGCTTAATGCGATTTCATATTTCATCATTTTATCTAGTGCTTGACAATAGACTAGTATGATTATGATTGGAATTTGATCTTGATATTCATGTGTCTAACCAAGAACAGGCTTATGTTAATTTTATGCCCGACCAAGGATAAAATTAATATATTATTTATAATGAATGAACTTTTCGTGTCTGACCAAAGAACGTGTAGTGCATTTACTGGTAATTTGTGTGTCTGACCAAGAACACGAGTTATCGTGTCATATCAATTTGTGCGAAATAACAATTGAGAGTAGTAATTGTATGTTTAATGGTAGATTTATTGCCTTGGTATACTCATTCATTTGATTTCTTATTAAAGTTTATTTCTTTAGTTCTTTAAAATCATTAAAAATTCAATCCTTTCATTAGAATTGTTTTAGAATTAGTTAAATCGACCAAGTCTTTTGGGTTCGGCTCATTTCCACTAGCCTATACATAGTCTCGTGCGATTGCGAGTAAATAAAGTTTAAGAATACAATCAATCATAGGGCTTTGATGCACAAGAGATCAATAATGTATACTTTATGGCGAAGTTCATGGTGCTCGTAATTCAAATTGGAGAGGGCTACGAATCCCCTTCGAGACTCTCTATTAGATATGGCTGATGGAAGTTGAATGAAGAAAGTAGAAACATCACGGTTAATTCCATAAGAGAATAGATCATCAAACAATATAGCATGGACAATTCAACAAGAGAATACATCCTATGAGGAACACCTTGATAATAGATCGAAGTATATGGTAAAGTACCCTTGAAGTATGAAGAATGTACATAAAAGAGGTAGAGAAAGAGTCTCAAGAACCTCAAGAAGTATTAGAACACCCAAGAACTCATGAAAGACCTAGGTGTCATAGAATATATAGTTGGCGTGGTTGTTCTAATTAATGAATGTATTGAATATTAATCAGTTAGTCCACCAAGTCTTCTTTCTTAATCAACAATGGAGACTTCCTGATTGCCATACACCCAATAACAACATCTTTAAGACACCAAACTCCATCAGTTTCAAAGGCACAAAGGCTTTCCCAATTGATCTTGTCTCTAAAACTTCTATTAGCCTTGGAGACACCACCCTGCAACTTGGTGGAGTCTCTCCTCCTCTCCTTACCATGAGCCAAGACATGTACCCCCAATGGCTTATTTAACTCAAACCCTGGAGGAAACTTAGGGTCAGACTCACCATCGTCTTTAGGTGGTTGGGCTATACATTACACACTTTGGTCCAACTCCACATATTCCTTACTCACAAAAACACTTGGCGGGCCAAAACTATCCACACTATCTATTGATCCTATGAAAACTCAAAATCACTAGGGCCAAAACCCCCATCTGTCTAGCCCAATAGACCGGCCCACAAGTTGTAGTAGCAGTGTAAGCCTTCACATAAATATAAAACCCTTGCAAGTGCACAAGGCAATTATACTACGGCGAATATTAAAGGGTTGTCGAACCTCATGGACGGATTAATATTTTACCAAATTTAAAAGAAAGCAGCAGTATTGATTCTAGACTAAGAAAGCAATGAACTTTTAACTAAACTAAGTGAGAATTAATCAATATGGAGAAGACCAAGGCTTCGAATCTACCACAATAAACTAGTGTATCGCTTCTCTCTCTTTTGAATAAAGATTTCTAATTGACTAGCATATTCCTCTCAGACATATACTTGTCAACTCAAAATATAATGCTCCCCTCTCGGATGTAACACATAAAATAATTAAAACATGGAATTGTGATCTATCTCTCTCGAGTATAAACCAATAAAACTTTATTGATATATAACACCTCAGTTTACTCACGTTCCTCTCGGATACGCAAGTATTCCTCGGATTGAAACTCACAAGAATTCACTCTTGTCTCTCTCAAGTACAAAGAACAAATCTTTAATTAATTAATAGTGATTATACAATAAAATCCATAAACCAACTAGAGTAAAAATATAAAATGAGAGAAAAGAAACTACACAACCAGATTATTGGGCTTCATCTACGCCTTGGAAAAGTGTTTAGCCTCGCATAGGAAGAGAAATCACCATCATCATGTTCTTAATATTCTTCATCTTCTTCTCTCCTTTGCTCTAGCCTCCAATTTAGCTCAAAGTGGTCTCTAGATTCTCCAAGGATTAGCCCAAAATGTTCTCCCATAAGGCCTATTTATAAGTTTGAAGAGAAACCACAAAGTCCCCTTCCAAATCCGAGTCGAAATAGGTCTTATTTTAGTTTTCTGCACACGACGATCGATTGCTACGTATTGCCGATCGTTCGCCTACCGATCGATCGCAATTCTTTTATTATTTTCCTCCGATCGATCGCTTTGGCGATCGACGCCGTATGATACCGATCGGTCATAGTTACTATCTTGCACGGATCAAAAATTTCAGTAGATACGATCGATCGTTTTGAGATCCGATCGATCGTTTCTTTCAATACACTGTTTTTGCGGCTAATGCGATCGATCACATTGATAGCCGATCGATCGTAATTATTGTTCATAAAATTCAAATGGGTATAACTTTTTGCTCCAAACTCCGAATTGCATGTGGTTGGTGGCGTTGGAAAGCTGACTTCTTAAAATTTAACATGAAGCTTGAATCAGTCCAATCAGACATTTGTACACGAAGTTATGATAATTTAACCATTTAAGTTACTTTTCACCTCATTTCTGTGTATGGACTCTCATTTCCTATAAAAACCAAAAACTATATTAAAGTAGTAGAAATTCTAATCAAACATCATAAATATAAGTTTAGGAGATAATAAAATACATATTTCATGTGTAGATCAGGAGGCCAAAGAAGAAGAAGGATTTATGCCAATGGATCTACAAAAGCCAACTTTTATTTTCTCTTCTTCTATGTATAGCTAAATTCTCAAGGCTAGATGAAGCCCTGAATGTGTATTGCTACTCTTGATAGTTTAATTTTATAGAGTTGATATATTATGCTTAATGCTATTTCATGAGTATTTTTTTGAGTGCTTGACTATAGACTTAATTTATATGAATGAAATTAGATCTATTTAATCCCTGTGTCTAACCAAGAACAGGTTTGTGATATATTTTATGCCTGATCAAGGATAGAATTAATTACATGATAGTGAATGAACTCACATTCTTGGTAAAAAAAATATTTAACCGTCCCCTGAGGTTCGACAACCCTTTCTATACTCGCCGTAGTACAATTATCTTATGCACTTGCAAGGATTTATATTTAAATGGTCAATACACCCTCAAATACCATCTCCTTCCCCATGCAATCATCATTATTATTAGCCGCTACCAACCTACAGCATGAAAACCCCCCCATTTGACATGCCACTTTGAACCCTTAGTTCAATCCATTGGAGTACAAATTCACTGTAGGATTCCTCAAACTGGGACTGTATAGATTTGATTTCTTGACAAGTAAATCTGCATGTGTAAACTCTCCTTCCATCTCCATCTCCATTGCCATTCCCATCCATCCTACTTTGGTTCCAATCTCCTCTCTACCCATGATAACATCAGTCGTACTATTCTTACCAGCATGACTTTCACAAAACTCCCACTCAGGCTATCGAAAATTAACAGTCCCTTCTTCCACCTCATGCATGTCACACACTTCAAGGACTCTTTTTTAGGGAAAGAAAAATCATGCACATTATAGTTGACCCGTCTTTTCCTAGAGGGTATTTTCATATCTTCATGGAAGCCGCAGCACTACTTGGTGCCACTTGGAAATTTACATTATGAATAGCAAACAAACATTTTTCTACCCGATCAGGGTATCCACAATTTAGACAGAGATCATAAAGACTTTCACACATAAACTTAATCCAAGTCCCTGCAAACCTAAAACGCATCCTCACTCCATCAGGTAGAGGATCATTTACACTACTCCTCAACTTAATAGCAAGTTTATTTAATATAAGGTTGTGAGAGCCTTTCTAACTTTATTTATTATCATTATAGTTGAGACATTGTGGGTGTGTACAATGTACATGGACCATATCCTGGCTGGCCATTTTGTTTCAGCGAATTAAAATTTATTATGTATTCCGATGTATTTGAAAGGATTGAACAACCATTAAACACCCCTAGGAACATGTTTTCTCACACATTTATCGAATGGGTGTCTGCTACATTATGATGTATTTTATATGTAAAATCATTTATGCAAATTTGGGTGTTACAACTATTAAGATACAAAAGTTGAGCAATTAAACATAAACTACTTGATATTATTCTTACATATGCCATAACATGGATTACTTGAGCCTCAATTTTTTTTTTTGAATTTTTCAATTTTTAAATATAAATTTACCGACAAATAGCTAATATATTGGAATATAGCCGATATATCTGCCAAGATTTGGAAAACAAATCCAAGACGCCTTTACATTGTATCGTATCACAGGCTGAAGGCAGCTCACCGAAAAAACATTCCATGTGCATGATGGCAGTCGTGAGATTATATAGGGCCCATATGATGTGACGGTTGTGAACCTTGCATACATTCTAAACATGTCCACGCCTGCACACGCTGTTTAATGTTATTGAGCTACAAAGTCAGCCTTGAGATTTGGGAAAGAAAGCGGAGCTAGAAACGTTAAGCTGAGAGAAAATTGATATGAGGAAAGCAAATAAAATTTCTAGTTAAAAAGTGCATTGGTACTGTTGCAATCCACTAGATGATGATCTGACAGTGTACCTTAATCGAGGGGCAGGCCATGAGTGATTCAAACTCGCTAATCCGACACATTTATGGTTCGCAATATATGCAAATGTTTCTTCTATACGTACATATGATGATCATTGTATCTTGAGAGGTAGTTGTCCCAAGTGATCCCAAGCGGCGGAGGGGAGGACGTAAGGACAAAGGTGGTCCATCTGTTGCGTTGATCTTCAAATATAGAGTTCATGTTTTGAATTATTTCAAGTCCCAAATAACATTAGCAAAGACTAGATTAGCTTGCATTTTCTTAGTCACCAAATAAGAAATTAATAAATACCTAAATTTAGTGGATCAGGTAAACTTCTTTCCCTTATCACAAAGGGTTTAGCTTGCATTTTGTTAAGAGAGATGGGAACGCCCCCCCCCCCCCCCCCCCCCCCCCCCACGTGTTTTTTGTCATGAAGAGAGCAAAGCCTGACATGTAATGATAGACCCATGTTTTTCTCAAATGCAGACAGGCTTCATCGGACAGAGGGGTAGTAATTAAGGAGTTGTGTATGCAATTTTGATCTATGATATTCCTTTTCATCATAAAAAAATATTTAAATTTTCTAAAGGTTGGGGGAAGTCAGACATTAATGAGGTGTCAATAGCAGATTTCTATTTTTTTCAGAAGCTTGTTGCTCCTCAAGCATGAACTTTTTATAGACATTGTTTACTACTCAGTACTCCCTCCGTTCAATATTACGTGTCTAGATTAGAAAATGAAATCATTTTAGTTTTATAGCCCAGACAGGTACTTTTGGACGGAGGGATTGGATAATTAGAGTATGAAATTTGGATACCAAAGCTATCTGTTAACGAACTCCTGCCGCTCTGCCCGTTGAGGCCACCTACCAAGAGCATTCATCAAGCTGCCATTGGAAAAAACGAAATGTGCCACCAGCCACCAGCTGCATAATGGAGGGATCCTGAGCTGTGCTCATAAGTAGCCCATCTCATGAGTTATAGCAAATTAGCTGGTATCACTCGGCCACTACGTCCTGATATATATATTACTCCACCAGCTGCATAATGGAGAACATCAATATGCAATAACAGCAGCAATCCCACGGCCACATAATCAAATTTTGAAACTAAAGTACTACAACATCCAAGAGTACAAGACAACAATTCAGAAGGCTGCTCTACTAAAGCATGCACGCCTCTGATTAAAGGATAAAAATAGACAAAAGTTCTCTTGGTTGAATGATCATTATATCCTTCGCGGCATAACATGTAAATTAAAGAGAAAGAAAAAAATGAAGAGAAACAGAGAACCCAGCAAGGATTTTATCTTGGTTGCTTTGGCCGTAGGAAAGGTGAGTCAGGTACGACGACCGGCCGGACCTCAGTCCTGAAGAGGAGGAAGGAGAGGGAGCCAATGGAGAAGTAGATGAACCCACCTTCCGTGTGGGTTATGAACGACCCGAAGCTCTTCCCCACTATGCAGTGCCACGCCGGCCGTACACCTCATCGAACTCCTGCCACACGCCATTAACGTCCACCCACTAAGCTTACCTCCATGATAGTATTACTTGAAAAGAGCTCACAAGCAAGATGGATAAGGAGTTCACCACCCCACGGTTTAGCCACCGCCCCTAATTTACAAACGGCGAAAACCCACCGACTGCGCAAAGGAGTGGCTGGCTAAACCGTGAGGTGGCGACGTACTTATTAAAGAGAAAGATAAACGCCTGTGTAAACCTTCTTGATGGCGCAGGCCAACTGGGTAGGATTTGGTCGGTTGCCGGTGGGAACCGATTGCAAGAGCTCCGACGCATGGCGGAGGGCTTTCTCCTGCATCGCGGCCTCCATGTCGGCGGCCCGCGACTCTGAGCCGGAAGCTGGCTGTCGCTCACGTGCAGGCCCCTTCCTGTCCTGCTGCATGGCGGAAGAGAGAGAGAGAGACTTTGAAGGAAGAAGACTGAGTAGCGGGGTTGCTAGTCAGCGGTCTTTGTTTGATTGAGGGATATGGACGGCTCTAAAGACACGTTTTATTAAATGATTGACTTGTCAAGCTGAGCTGAACTTTTTTTGACTAGTGGTCGGAAGTTTGAAAGGGGGCAGGGCTGCACCAAAAAACCCGACCCGATCCAACAAGATGAAATCGACCAGACATTGATTGAGGCCGGGTCGGGTCCTATCTCAAGTAAGGTCAGTTTCAAGATTTAAAAACCCGCTTCTATCTCATATAGGGTCAGGTTTGACTTTAAAATACCCAAGAACCAACCTAAGCCGAGATATACCATTTAAATTCCTAATTTTTTAATATATATAATTTTTTTTATTATTATAATTATATAAATTATTTTATTAAATTTTTTTATAATTATATTAATTATTTTATTAAAATCTCGGTTCCTATCTCAGTTTCTCGAGTATTGCGGATTCTATCTCGGATAGGGTCGGGTTTAACTAACTCGGGTCCTATCTCGGTAGGGTCGGGTTCTGCTATACCCGAGAAATATTACATTTCATCTAAGGCTAGAGATAAAACTAGAAATATTACTTGGCAGAAAAAGGAAAAGTGTTTTTCCATGTTATACTCCCTCCGTCTAAAAATGTCTATCCTCTTAGGATCCTCTTAGAAAATTAAGAGGATAGATATTTTTGGACAGAGGGAGTATTAGAATCTCTTTCCCATGGAACTTGTTGGAAAAGGCTAGAGGATGAAAATGCACTCCAATTGCAGTCAAGAGCCCTGAAAATCATCCCTCTTCTACATTTGAAACCCTAATTGCCATCACTCTGCCTCACCGCCTCTGCCACCCACAGACAGGCGCCCTCTGCCTTGCACCATATTTCCGCTGCCACCTTCGCATGAACAGGTCCTGGACGGCCAAAACTAGTTGCCGCCATCTCACCAGCCAACCATACCACGAGGGCTCCCCTGGCCAGGTTTAGGCTGGTTTTGTACTGTAGAAAAAAGCAGTCGCACGTTTTTTTATTTTATTGATATTTTACATGAGGTACTCAATAAAATTAACAGCAGCGGAGGGGTTAAGATTTCCTTTTTATAATTGTCGTATTTGAGGAACAATAGGCCCACATGAAACATTTAATCTATTTGAGAAATAGTGAGTTATATTAAATGGTGGGACTCATAGCTAAGAGAATGGAAATCTTAAAATTGTGTAATATGTTTAAGAAACAAACAAACAGCTGAAGGTGCACACAGGGAAGAGCTGTGCACACTAGCAAGTTGTTTCAAGATGGAGCGCACGGCTTGTCCTTGCGCGCCGTCAATTCTAGAGGTTAAAGGTTTCTATAAAGTGGGAGTAAATCCCACAATCTGTTGGATCATCATCATCATCATCATCATCATACGCCTTATCCCAGCTATATGGGGTCGGCGGCATGGATTATATACCACATTTGACTCTTATCAGAATCAAAATGGTACAAAATCCATACAAAAAAATATAGTGATAAGTTTTTACGCCGGATGCCCTTCCTGACGCAACCCTCCAAAGAGGGGACAATGATAAGAAGATTCAACATCATCATATTCATCATACACCTTTCCAAATATGTGGATTGGCTTCATGACATGATGGTTGCACATGAAATATTAATATAGCCATCTTCTATCACAAAGCTGATAACAATGAAAACCAGTCTGCTTTTACATGGGAGCATGGCTCATACTTAGTGAAAGCTCGATCAATAAGGACCACGTAGGAAACAAAGGCTCATACTTAGAGAATGCTTATGTTTTCTTTTTTGGTACAAGAGAATGCTTAAGTTACAGATGAATTTAGACATAGCCTTGTACGTGAATTATGTAACACAACAGAATCGGATGATGCAAACCCCCTCGTTGCTTCACTACAACAAATTGAGGCATGTGCTCTGAAGAAATTTTGTTAGGATGTCCAACAATATCATGTAATTGTCTAAATCTTTAGTAAGCTGATGTAAAGTGTTCTTTTGGGATGTAGGCTATCAACTACATCAAATCTCTTAAGACTCAAGTGAAAAGAAATCTGTTCGATGAGTTCCCTAAAAAGGGTTAGTCATTATGTATTTCAGATCACATTACACGGGTTTTTTAAAAAAAGGGCCTTAATCATTCTGTATTTGGGTAATTTCACTTATGCCATTGAGAATCAGGCGTTGATCAATCAATATGTGGGGGTTTTAAACTCACCTGCAATCTGAATTACAGCCCATGGCCCAAAATGAACTAGCACCCTGTAATTCAAAGTCGGACCCTCCCACCTTGTGAATGCAGATTACAGGTAGGATGTTAACTTTACAAAAGCAAAGTTGATCTACTACAGACATGACAGGACCTGAATTCCTAGTGACTTCAGAGGAAAAAAAATACTTGTTCCTGATAGTGGATAATTAGCAAAACTTGCGATGTACCTCAGAGGAGTATGTGCGGGTCGAACTACCTAACGTATCTAACGTACTTATGTTAATAACGTAGACATGCGTGTGGGTCATCAGAACTTGATGTAATAGCCATAATCGTCTTTCTATTTAATATTTAGTTTTCTATTTCACGAAGACATAATCCTCATCTATTAGAAAGCAAGGCTTTTGGCCAATTTGTACTTCACCTAAACATAAAAGCGATGGTACAAATGTACATAATTATATATGTATGAAAATAGGAATTAGAAATCATAAACAATTGCATGATAGAATCTACCATAAAATATTATTGTTTTTTTCTTGCACTTGCAAAGTCGTTCTCTCGACCTTGTTTAGAAGCTTCATTCAAAAGTTCTGGTTTGAAACGAAATTTTTTTTATATTATTAAATATAAAGGGAAACAAAATTTCATAGTCTCATAAAAGATAAAAACTTCCTGATATAACTATGCTTAACATATAACTCTACTCAATTTAATAACAAACGAAACCATGAATAGAACTAATCGAAGTAACAAATAACCATATCTACCGACCAAAAAAAAACAAATCACCAAACCGAGGTACAGGACCAAAACTGTGCCAATAAGCAGTTTTCGCACACCAAAAGCCTGAGTCTCCGATGACAGTTAGAAATCTCTTTACAGTTTCCCTACCTCTTTGATTTCTTCTTCAATTTTTGTGCTACTTGATATTTTTTAGCAGGCTTTGTATTCCTTTCCTGCAAAACGTTCAACCAATAAGCAATCATGACAACTACACAGTGCCATCTTTGAACAAACAGATTCTACAACGTTGCTGAAAAACCGGACTGTTTGCTGAACAAACAGTTTGCATGGTAAAGGTATAGCTCAAATATAATCAATGCAACAGAGACACCAGGAACAATTCTAAAAGGTCATTCAGCATATTATAAGTTGAAATATTAAGTCAATTAGTCACTTGAATTTCATCATCCTATTTGATTGACTACTTTTGTACACCTGTCACTTGGTGGAAGTACAACCACCTAGTAAAACAACACTGTTCATTCCAATGTAAAGAATGAAAGCTGGGACATTAGAAGCTAGCCGCAAGAAAAATAAGCCTCCATGGACATGGCATAAAATGCTTTGGCATATTGTGGTTACACCAGTAGCTATGCATAAAACTTACCAAATAGGCATATTGCAAAGTTTCCAATGACAAATATCATAAAATCCAGACAACAATATACACATATCCATGAAATAGGATCAGAAAAGCTCGTTTCACCACAACTAACATGATGAGTCAACAACTGTTTCTCCAAGACAGACTGCTGAAGCAAGTCTTATTTTGGAGCAACAAACTTACTGCCACCAGGCACTGTGTAGCTAAAAAAATGTTTTTTATGCCTCCTAAATAGCTCTCCCCATTGCCCATCCTTACATTAACACCATCAGATGTAGGTATCTACCCTGACTGATGAGATAGCAGGAAAGTGAGGATGGATGACAATAAGAGTTAGTGAGGACTTTTTAGTACCGCCCCTTCAAATGCTAAAAAATTGTGGTGAGTTCTGCACTGTCAACCCAAAAAGTTTGGGAGGTACCATAAATCTTTTTTTTGTCAAAAATCAACAGTAAGAAAAATCCATGCATAAGCTGACCTTCGGCAAGTCTTCTCTCAATGATAATTTTCTTTTCTTCTGTTTTGCAGAGGCAGACGGGTCCACTACATTTCCACCACCTTGGTTATCTTGCAAGTTACTACTTGTCTTTCGCGTTTTGCCTCTAAATTTGCCTGTTTGTTTGGGTTCTCCTTGTGGATCAACCTTTTCATTTCTCTTCCTATTAGGAGCAACTTTAGATTCCACTATTTTTGATGGGTCCAGTGTATTTGACACAACCTGAACTTTACCCATCTTATTTAACTGTGGAAAGTAGAAACCAAGATGTTAGGCAATTATACAATTTGTTTCTCAAAATTATAACAAAAAACGTTCAGTATGTTATACAATCATACAACACATGAATGAAGAGCATTTTATATTACTTGCACATAATCATGTATCCACAGTATTTTAAACGTGATGAACAATGACCATCAGAGGCTCAATTGTAAACCAGCCTTTAGATGACAACACATTCTAAGATCAGGCATGGCCACACGTTTCAAACTAGTGAAACTGGGCGAATAGTGACTCCAATCAATATGTTCAATAAGATGTAAAAGGAGAAAAGGTATTAATAACTCCAAAAGAAGACATTCGGGTTATATGTTTTACACTGTCTCTATTATTGTAGGTTGAATATGTAATTTTACAGCTTTCAAACGTCAGAAATAACATGTAGAGGCTAAGCCAATGGTCAAATTGGCATCTTTTCTTCTACACAGGAATTTTCGTTGAGGCCTACAGGAAGGAAAATGGTTGATGACAGTGGCAGACCCACAACGTAAGGTGAGTAGTCAATTGACCACCCCAGTTTCTGCAAAAATTTGTAATTCATCTTTACTATTAACTTAGATGTTGGGTCAGCAATATGAACCTAATATTGACCACTGCACCAAGCCAAAGCCCAATCTTCTTTCTCTACGCTTAAACCAAACTGGTCAAAAGCAAATTTTACAGTCCTAAACCCTTTATCCAAAAGAGAAAAACCATTAGCCCAACTGACATAAATTGGTAAAATTTAACTGAAACGACGAGAGCCAATAGAATTAGCTAAAGACTACATTCAACTGAACCCAAACAACCAAATAAGGAAAATAGGATCGGAATGGGACTAGGAGAAACCAATCATTATTGTTGCAAGTGTATTTCAGCCTCCACACCTCTCGCCCAATAAAAGCAAAAATACCTTTCTTGAGTTTTGCTTCATTAGTTGAATTAGAACTGAGATATTTTTTTATTTTATTTTTTATAACAAGGGGAGTGACTCCTCAGCACCTGACTAGAAGGGACGCGGCAACTGACCTCATAGGATATCCCGCCGTAATTCCTCCCAGCACATAGGAGTCTTAGTTGGACCACATTAGCGAACATTAAGTGGATATTGTATTTATCCATTTTGCGCCAAAAAGATAGAACAAATGAACCAATTACTTAAAGAAAAAATGGTCTTACTAAATCTTATCTGCCCTTTTCACCAAAATAAATGTAGTTATAATATAGTTTCTTTTTCATACTCACTTATGGCACAAAAAACTTACTTTTGATCTTATTTTTTTACCACCCTGTTTTAAAATCCAGGATACGCCAGTTGATGGATAGCCAAAGAGATCTCACTAATGGTGCTTTAAGAATATGAGTGGAATCTTCAACATATGATGTTATAAGCCCCAATCAACAAAGATTTTTCACAGATGGCCATGGTAACTTTGTAGGTTGGATATGAGACCAAATTAATGTGTGATATGTATTTTTTTTCATTTATTTAAGATTCTGTAAGCACCAGTTCTTCTGGTACAATAGCAAACCAAACCACATCGCCCATGAACAATACTTTATCCAATTTATTTGGGATCGTTGACATGATTTTTCTCTACACTCTTAACAGCATATTTCTTACTAGTTTCCTCACTCATCCAATCAACATTCTCATCGGCACAACACTCATCTTATACTTATCTATATAATTCCTCTTTATTACCCAACATGAAGTCTGACACACCACTATGAGTCTCACTGTAATAAGATTATATTTCTACTTAATAGAGCGACATTCATGCTGGAGTACTAAAGAAGTTGCTCTCTACTTCAACCATCATGCGTCGATCAGCAGCATATTCATCAATCACTCTATTTGCTTATCGTTGTCGTTGAGCCAAAGATATAAAAAATAAATTTCTGTATTCACTCTCAAAATCCTTGAAACTCTGAAGCTTCCCTCCACACCACTAGCTTCCTCATTCACTCCATCTGCAGATGTACTTATTTATACTATATGACGAGAAAAGCAGGCACAAGGAACCTCCTCTCAACTATGACTTGCTAGCTCACCATTAACAATGCAGAAAGTCAAGGGCTTAAAATTGATTGTTCATGCAAACGTACTTTTACTAGAAAATATTTTGTCTCATGACTCTCATCGCTACTCTCCTCTACTCGTCAGGCATTTTACTCAAGTTAAAATTTATACTTAGTTATTGAAATTTTATCAACATAACTTAGCTAACATGGTAAATAGCAGTCACCCATGTACTTCAACAGTCCAACATAGATTCCATCAGGTTCGTTCTCTACAGCATCTTTTATTTCTGTATCTTTTACTCTACAATAAGAAGCTGTTTCTCTGGTTTCTTCGTAACCATTTCCATGTATTATTTTTCAGAAATCCCCACCATTTCCATTTCACGCCTTCTCAATGTATTTTGCTTCGTTTTTTACAATCTCTTCATCTCCAATCGAATTTTATTGCCCTTCATTCACTATAATTTAATCTCAACTTTGAGAACTATTGTTCTCGTCCTTCCACCACTTCATTCTGGATTCTCCTAACCCTCACATCCAAACCTAGTAAACAATATTGACTTGAAAACAAGACCATACGTTCCTACATGCCATTCTCCCTAAAAATCAGGCAATGCAAGAACTACGATGCTTCCACTTGCAATAAAACTACTAAAGTTATAAAGCACTATGCACCTGCATGGTCATGCCAATTGAAAGCTAATGGTCTACTGCATTACATTCATTAGCGCCATACAACTTAGTCCGTTACATTGTCTCTGTAGGTGACAATGTAAGGGACAACATTGACCCTCTGTCGTCCCTTGCAACAGAGGGACTAAAATGCACCTGCACGGTCATGACAATTCTGTCTTTGTTGTTTTTATGTGCAACATAGTCCCTTACATTTGTCGTTTTTGCATTTTAGTCCCTCTGTCAACATTACTTAAAAAACTCTCAAGATACTAACACCATCAACTGTAGCTATCTCATGACTTTAAGAAACAAAAACTTGTTGAAATTTTAGGGAAAACCTAAACTCCCTCCTCCAGAAACAGTAAAATACATACGTTATACTAGATATGAGGAACTGATTTACAACAACCCAATCTTCAAGGACTAGTATTTGATAGAACTAAGAGAAATACTACCTATGATTGCAACGGCCCACTCATTCCCTATTGACAATGATTTATCGTTTTACTTCAATATGTCATGTTCCAAAACACCCTTAGTGGAAGCTTTCCCCACATCCATTGATGCAAAGCATCCTAATCTCCTTCACCTCGCCTCTGGTCAGCCATGGCCACCCGTGGTGGTGGCAGCAGATGTTGGGGAACTCCAAGGGACAGAAAATGACTTATCAAGCAACACTTGAAACTACTGTTTGGGACCTTCAATGTAGTCAGCCATTGCTACTTCCCTAACAGTTTCAAAACCTAAATTATATTTTTATCTAACTTTTGCATAAAAAAGATTCTCTTATCATTGAAAAAAAAAGATTCCTTTACTATATTAGCTCGTAACAAGGCTGAAGGTCAATAAATTTCTAGATATACATATAAAAATCCACTCAAATTAAGCAAAGTACGGCGTCCATAGAAGTTCCAACGTAGTAAATAAGTTAGATAAAAATTTATTTTTTGCCACTCGTCCAATAAAGCTTTACCTTTCTTGTTATATATCTATATACATGTCACTTGAAAATGGTCCAATTAAAATTCTAAATCAACTGAACTACTAGAATTTATTATGTCTTTGGTAAACTGGAAGTTTCCATAATGCAGAAGCATAGTATAGATCAGCTCATCGACAAATCAAGCAAGAAAAGATGAGCCATGACTGACCTGTGCTCTTTCTCGTCTATGTAAGAATTTCTTCTTAATGTCTCTGGAAATCAACTGCCCTCCTCCACTCCCCCTGTCACGTTGTATGCCATTTTTTAAAAGAGATTTACTTGTTTCGCCATCAACACTTCCTACTTGTTCAGGGTCTTGTGAAATAACATTATCAGGAGCAGCTGCTAGTTCCACTTTCTCTGATAGACCTGCTTGTTTTGCATTAACCTGGGAATTGCTCACCTTTTTTAACTGAAAGATGAAAGGGAATGCTCATCAATTTTGAAAAGAGAAGAGAACACTAAATTTAATAGAAAAAATACTTCCCAAATATATCACATTTGTGCACATCTTATATAGCAAACTAGTAAAAATGCAGTTACAGGGTAGGCGACTGGAAACAGCCTGCATAGAGTCTCAAATGAGCCAAAAAAAATGTGGACACGCAAACTCCCAAATCACGAATGACATTTTTTATAAAGAAGTTGGTGCAAAAAGAATAATGATATTACTACTCCATTTTCCTACTCTGCTTATGTGGCAGCAAACCACAATGTGGACCCACGTGGTGATGAGTGGGTTCATGGGTTGGTTTGCGAATCAACTTGTGCCAGCTTGGAGTAGGAAAATGTGTAGAAAAGTGTAGTAATATCATTACCCGTGCAAAAATGATAAGCATTGGGTGACACTTGGTTTGATAACTTATTTTACTCTTTCTTATTACGATTAAGGCCATCCTCACTTGCTCCCACAATTATAATCATTTAGCGTAGCTAATATTATATTATAGGTTCTTTAAATCTCTAGGTGCTACCTTATTTATGTAATATACAATCAACCGTAATCAAAAGTACACGTGTTCATGCTTCCGTATAAAAAGCAGACGGGTTATAGCATAGTCCAGCATTGTGGTTGAAGATGATCAAATAAAAAAAAACACCAGGAAAAGCATAGATGATGATATAAATAATGCTGATAAAGGTAACCGAATTCATGCTTCCACATACAAAGCAGGCTGCTTACAGTATGGGCAGCATTGTGGTAGAGGATGTATAAACCAATAACTATGAAAGACAGAAGATTATATGGATACAGATGACCAATCACATTTCCATTCAGTATCAGGAAGAGCATGGACCATAAAATCTTACCACTGGGCACCGATATTCACTTGGATATTATGTCATCTTTCAGAATACTTAAGTAAACGGTGATAAAAATCCAAGTTGCCAACCCACAAGAGCTGTGACAAGACAGCTGATGATATGGACGACAACGAAAGTTGTGAAAACGGGTAGCTCAAGGAAAATAAAAGATGATGAAGTACGGAAAGATGGAAAAAAGACAGAAAAATCACATGTGCGATGCCCTCTCTTCTTAAGGTACAGCAACTTAAATTTAACCTCAGGCAAACTTGGGATGTTATCATCTTTCTTCATTCTGCTTACCTATCACCAGAAAATTTTTCTTTCTTCTTTTAAACTTAGAAACATAAGAAATTATACAATCGATCCATATTCTCCTCATTTATGCAGTCCCCACCTAATGGATGCATGTCACTGATTTACAAAAATAGATACATCCATACAGGCATGTCTTTTCTCCATTTTCTCCCATACAGCCATGAGATAGACCCTACATCAGCAACTGCAACAGCATCAACATCACCTTTGTCGTTGAGATAGTCCTTCATGATACAGCTCTATTCTCCTTTCTAAGCATTACTTTTAGATGAATAGTATCCCTCAAACACAACCCTCAGTTTCCAACCTGTTATATCATATTGCTGTATATCGCATTCAAAAGAAGTGCAATAAAAATTTTCGAAAGATAGCTACTTCTCCTAAGAGTAATATGAGTTACTATATAACCATGCATTTTCAGAGACAGTCAACTGCTTCCTTTCCCAGTAAAAAAGACAATTCTATAAGAATAGAAATACCTTGGCCACAAAAAAACCATCCATGTTGTGAACATGAGGATAAAATCGCCTTGTCTTCTCGAGTGAAGGATGAAACCGATGCTCCCTATAGCGGGAAAACCTGAATATAAAGAAAAGAAAACGAAAAAGGTAGAGAAGCATTACTTACTGAACACTTGTAGACAAAGTACAATAAGTGCAGTACAACTCACCCAGGACGACCAAAATCCAAGCCACATGGGACAAGCTGGACGTCTCTTTTCTTGAGCGCATAGTCAATGACTGCTTCATTCTGCAGTTTCCACAATTCATATGTTAATACTATGATTTTCTCTCTTTCTTTTTTAAGCTTGGCACAGATGTCAAAAATAGCATCAATACAAATTTTTTCCAAACAATGAACTCTGCAGACCTCGGGAATCATGATTGAACAGGTCGAGTAAACTATGTATCCACCAGATTTTGATTTAGCATCCACCATATCAATTGCTGCAAGGAGAAGTTGCTGCATGAACAAGAATAATTTTTATGATAAACTGCTCTGAGCATAAACAGGCGAAGGAAACAATTTATTGATAAATAAAAGAGCACCTTCTGCAAGTATGCACATTTAGATATATCTTCTGCACTTTTAGAGGCTTTAACAGACTCATCTTTTGATATTACCTGAACCACCCATAGGCACAATGAACAAAAACGTGCAAACAAAAACTACGAAAAAACAAAAAAAAAAAAACCGTGGCAACAAGTTTTACTAACCCCAGTTCCACTGCAAGGAGCATCCAACAATACTCTGTCAACAGAATTTAGCCCTAAAACTTTGGGAAGCTGTAAACACAAATCATTGCGATAAGCAGATAAGCAAAAGAGAATTTTATGTAATCTGAAAAGGAGTTAACTAACCTCCTTGCCATCATAATTGCACACAATGGCATTTGTTACACCCATCCGTTGTAAATTAGCACATAAGGACTTCAGTCGGGATCCTTTCATCTCATTTGCATAAACAATCCCTAAGGAACATGAGTTAGAAAAGCACTTTAACAAAACTTAAAAAGCAACCACAAGAAAACACTAATAAGCAAGGAGTCATATACGCTCACTAATTCTTGAAATCAGCATAAAATTTCTTGATTCGAAAAATAATAGAAAGTACTGAATATAAATTTCTCTTTACCATATGCACATTGGCAATACCAAAAACTTAGTGTACAAAATGACAATAGCAGCAAAAAAGTTGGATAAAACATAACAGCAAGATGCAGAATAGCATTATTCACCATATCAAGCAGGTATAAGAAGAAATAAAGAAAAAAAATTGATACTTGTAACAAGTGTGTCAATTTCCATGACCCACTTTGCATATTAAATGTATGAATATTAGCTGATTGTGGGATTACTTTTGATCAAAAACTTAATTCTTTATTTGATTACTTTTTAATATATTCCAAGTTCACTCGAGTTTCATGTTGCTATTTCTGCCTGTGTGAAGCCCTTTTAGGATTTAAGTGCATTTTCGCATGGGCAGTAGTGTCTAACATCATTTTGGTAGCAAGTAGAAACATTAAATATACATTAAATATACTAAATTCCCTCAACATGTTTATTAAATTCCCTACCATATCTCTCCCTAACTTTTTTTCCTCCCACATTATGTATCAAAAGAATATTAAGAATCTGTTAGAATGAGACATTGCTCACACGCGTCTGCTAAATCCTATCTTTCGGGCATACATACTGTAATTCCACATACAACCCCTGATTTGGGTCAATAAAATTTTCTATGGCACCTTTCATCTTTTATGTTTGTGCAAAAATGGTCCAATAAATGCTAAACCAATCTTTCGGTTTTAAGTATTACTAAATTAATGACACTTATATAAAGAAGTCTTATGCCAACTTCTGACACCCAAGCCTCCCTTGTTTTACCTTTTATATGGACACTTGATTGATTTAGTTAGGTCATATTCTTAATACTTAATTCAAATTAATTTTTATTGAGTAAACCTTGTTTAATTGCTTTCCTCTTATGTTCGAAAGAAATACGTTTTTTTTTAGTCATGGAAATTCACTACATTTACTTGTGCTACCAAAATGATGCAGGACACTACAAACAATGCACATATGCATGTAGGATATGACAAATGCTTCACATTCAAAATTAACAATATAAACGTAAGGAAATTGTACTACGTTAGAAGGAAATCAAGTAACCAATTACGTCCACAGTCTGCAATAATCTCCCATTAGTAACCAGTGATTTGAAATATATGAGACACGATGGAAATTGAAGAAATTCCTACAGCTAGGGAAAAGTTCAAGGAAGAAGGAAACTAGCACACAAATCAGCAAAGAAAAACAAGTTCTAGCAAGAAAAGGCAACAGATACAGGTTACAAAAGCAAAATGATGAACTATGTCCCACAAAAGAACAAACGTTGATAATACATTTCAAATTAAACAATAAAGCACCACAAGACATGTCCTATTCACTTGTTCACTGAAAACAAATTTGTCACCCCTTGTATTTAGATAATATTTTCGGACAAAGCATCACATAAGAAGAGAACAAGTCGTCATGTTTCACTTTACAAGAGAAAAACCAAAAGTTGTAGAACTTGTCGTCTCCAGGAAGCTTCAATCTCAAGCAAGAGAAAGTCACCACTTAAAACATTTTTGCAGAAAGGGTGAAGCAAATATGTTTCCGCTTTCCTGACGACCAAAAAGGCGAAGGACAAAGCCGTGTGCAAACCAATAATATTTTACACAGGGTCAACCGTAATTGCTGCAAAAAAAGCTTTTAATCTACTGTCGCCAGATAGACGTCTTATGGAGAAAGGACAATTAGGTTGGTTGATGATCACAGATAGTTGGGTTACCAGTTTGGTAAGAGTCCTCTAATGGGGCAGTTTAGGATAAACATAAAAGGTTTAAGCGAGATAAAGGAAGAATTAAAATTATGATGGATGGAACACATTGGGTCACAGAAGACTCCTAAAGGCAGTTTTCTGGTTTTCCTCTAAAGACATAATGATTGTCCCTTTATCATTGGTGGCAAAAAGGTGCTGAAGTGATAGAAAAAACCGCCCTGGAATATTCAACTTCATACTATTCAGATGGCTTCACAAAAAGGCAGCACATCAAAAGCATCTTGCAGAATCATTTTTTACCCAACTAAGAAAATAATTGAAATGGGTCTCACACAAAAACATAGATGACAGGAAAAAGAAGAAACATATCAGCTTTATAATATGGCACAAGTTTGTAGAACATTATTCACAAAAACTGAATAAATAATAGCATCTGCTACAGATTCCACAAGACATTAAAACAATGTTCACACACATCAAGCAGGAGTAAACATACATGACAATTTGGCCTTGTTGCTCTCTTTAAGCTTAATTTCTAAGCATCAACGCCACAAAAAATTATAAAAGAAGAGAATAATTATCTGACAAGTATCTATTCAAATTCTGGCATATTGTGCCAGCAACAAACAAGTCCTTACCATTGTTTTTCATTAGAGCTGAAATATAGGTTGTTTTACCACCTGGTGCAGCCCTGTATCAAGTCCCACAACGCATAAAGTAAAAGACTGGACTAACATTGAAAATGCAATAAACAATAGAACCGAGTTTTATCACAAATCAGTTTTTTACAAGTATAACATAATTACCAATGCTAAAGCTTACAATATCCCCATCGAAATTTGATGACCAGTAAGTGTTTGCATGCCATGACATGTATGATGTAATTTCGACAAGTGGGAAAAAAATAATAAATAGTAATTTGGACTTCAACATGCTCTGTGGGAGTTCCCATGGTATATTCCACATGGGAAAAATTATACAACTCAGAACTACATCTTTTCCTTAAAATTTTGGTCAGAACAAAAGCTAAATGACAATCGGGTGGCTAGACAGGGTGATCAGATCATTCAGAAATTTTTGAACTCTTATGTCTAACTTGTGGGGTTACTTGGATTATGTCCTCAGATTTTTCGAACTAGCTCGGGAAGAGGAACATCTGTTTAAGTTGCTTATAGCTAGGAATTGATATATTATCTTTGCTCTCTTTTTTTGCAATGCTCATAAAACTGCTGATGGGCTCCAAAAAGGAAGTGATTTGTGTACCCTTAAATTTATCAGTTCCTTTCTCTGATTTACAACATTATAAGTATTTGCTACTGGCTCCTTGTTTTAACACCCTCCAACAAATTACTGCAAGCAAGTATATGAAAAACGGTGCCAAGATGTGAGATCTCCGGAGGCTGAGCCAGATCCCACATTTCTAAGACGGACAAGCTCTAGACATCTTCCTTCTAAGGGCAAACTGTCTATGTTTTCTATTTCCCTAATTCAGTCATGGCTTGTTTAGTATATCAATGAACTAAAGAGTATTATCCCAAGTGACTCCACCAAAGAGGAATAACATGCAAAAATATAATATCCTTGAATACAAATAATTGCAGTACATTTATCATTAAACTATTAAATCTAGATGGCTAACAACAAAAGTGCTAATTATAGAATATAACATCAGAAGAAATCTCCCAAAAAGCACATGGAGTCGTATATCTTCATGCAATAGTCACAGAAAAAAAAACTCACGCCATATCTAGGATTCGCTCTTTTTCTTGAGGAGCTAGAGCCATAACAGGCAAAAAGGAGCTTGCACTTTGAAGCTGCAGACAAGTTGATAACATGATCGTAAATAATTGAGAAAAGAGGAGCAAATAGAAAATTCCAAAGAGAATGCTACATTTGGGATGTGCAGACTTCTACAAAGGCAATATGGAAGATTAAGCACCAAGCACGGCTACATGATATAGGCACACCTATACCAGTTCTTGGAATTAACACTAATATTCTTAGTATGACACACTTCATTACAAAGATATGCATGACCCTCTCCGCATACCACTATGAAAACCATAAAAAACGAGATCAAGTGGAAAGTTAAGGCAGCATACCATGTACTGCCCAGCCATGTATTCAGGAGTAGCACCAATTGGCACTTGTGAATCATATACAACCAGACCTACCTTCAATCATACAAACGGTCCAAAACAAAACCTTCAATCACAGACACATGCTAATAGAAAGACCGTCAGATAGAAAAAATTGTAAAAGAGATTTGTAAGAATCTTACCTTAGACCATTTACTCAGTGGATCTAAATTCACCCCTCTGTTAATCAAAATTCCAGCAAGATCCCTCCGACGGGTCTAAACATAAACAAAAACATGCACAAATATACTAAGCCCTCACCCAGTGCCCTACTACACATCATCTTAATAAACATGCTCGAAATGTCTCACCTTTAAAGTATTTGTGCGCAAACAAACAGGACGAGGCTTCTCAAATGCTTCAATAAGTTCTAGAAGTTCCACAACTGGGAACATCTGCAGAAGTGCTTTACAACTAATTAACCTGATCAAAACTGAATAAAATAGGAAGCAGATAGGAGAAAAGAATTTGTGTTACCTCAACTAGTACCCCAATTAGGAACTCATTGTAACCATAATAAGAAGCCAGATCCAACTTAAGCTGCTTGACATAATCCTTCCGTGTGAAAGCATCTTCTTTCAAACTTTTGAAGTTGGAAAGTACTCGAACAACTATGCCAAAAACAGCTCAGAAACTTCAAAATTTTCAGGGGAAAACTATAGAAATTGATTGACCAAGGGAGTCAAGTAAATGGCCGACATACTTTCTTTAATCCTTTGTTGAAGTTTGGAAAGGTCTGGGGGACGCAGCGCTTCTTCCTCAAGTTCCTACATACACACAAAAGGAATATTTAAACCAAAGAATAGTGCATTGCATTCAAGTACCACTGCCTAGATGAGATTGAAAAACCACAAAACTCCTTACAAGAAGAAACATAAGAAAACAACTAACTGTACAAGGAATGAATTCCCAAACCTCCTCTGTAGGCAGCCTAAATTCATCAGACTCTTCCTTAATATTTAGCTTTAATTCTGCCTCTGCGTCTTCTTCCTCTCTTTTCCTTTCTTGATCAATTGCCCGTGATTTTTCTTCAATATCCGACTCGCTTGAATCCGGTTCTGAATCCATCTCATTATCTAAAAGCAACCAAAACATGTTCTGAACATAAGATAAACATAAGAGAGAAAGTGAGTCAGAGAGAGAGCAAGAGGAGAATCATTAAGTTAAAAATACGATACCATCGTCTTCACCATGGAGGAAATCATCAGTAAAGGGATCTTCTCCGGAAGAAACATCAGACTCAGAGCCATTTTCCAATTGCTCTTCAACAGATGCTGCACAAGAAAAATATTATTAATGTTCTAACAACTCTCTCCACTCCTAGAACTCAATAATTTCCAGTCATATTTTGCTTAATGTTCTGGTCAGAGTAACCATGCGCTGATTCAATCTAAACTTCCATACAACACCATGTTTCTTTTAAGCTAATAAAACAAAATAATTTGTCTGGACCTGGATGCCCAAAACTCAAAACCTTTGAACATTTCAGAACCCACACTTAAATGTGATCTAATCAGGTGACTAAAAGACAACATGGCTTTCACAACCGGATGAAGCTGTATCATTTATGTGGTCAGAAAATTATAAGCAGAACAACAGCATCCATACTGTCGTATTATTATTTTTCTATCTTTTCGTTTGCGATAACAAGATTAATTGGAATGCAAATCATGCCACATCTAAAAGATGCATCAGTTTTTTTTCCAACTCATACACAGAAGTAATAACAAAAATTTGCAAAAGCATTCGTGAACTTCTCAAATGTTGTCGTGGAACATATGGCAGCATATCACTGAAACTGACTACCGCATCTGTAAGCAGTTGCCAACCCCTTCAAATTTCGGAGGTAGTTATGAACTTTCTGATTCCCAAGAGTTGGTTACATACTCCCTCCGACCAAGTGTACTTCTCTGGATTATAAAACCAAAATGAACTGAACCCCAAACCCTAGTTCATTTTGGCTTTCTAATCCAGACATGAAATATTGAACGGAGGGAGTACTTCATAATCCCCGAAAAGTAGTTTCATAGACCAAAGACAACGTGCACGAATGCGCGCAAATTCCAATTACCATGAAAGTATTTTTGTTAAACTGCCTAGACTCATAGCCCAAAAAACTAAACCTGAACAAGATTGATTGAAGTAACTTACGTTGAGGTTGCCGCCGAAGTTGTTTGCTCCCCATAATGGTGAAGGTAATAGAGGACAGAAGGTCACCGCCTACAGCTTCAATGGCACAGTAGGAAACTGAATCACAAAAACAGTATGGAAATCAATGTTTTGCTCCATCCAAAAAAACCTGTCTGCGTTTGAAAAAAGCCGGTTCCATCATTAGGTGGCTAACTTCGCTCCCTCAGGACTAAAAGCACCTCTGCTTTTTTTTTTTGTACAGGCCTTAAAAGTCCAATAAATTCAGCTCATTTTCAATTGCAGACAGGCTTAATTGGACGAAGGGAGTAGTATCATTCATTTTTGCACTCCCTCCGTCCGCTGAAGCTCATCTGAACTGAGAACGCACGGGTCCTGCATTACATGTCTGACTCTGCTCTCTCAAGAGATGAAGCACTGGAAGAGGCAGCATGGGGAGAGGGAAAGAGGCATGGGTAGGGGAGGAGAGGAGAGGAGAGGAGCGGGATATCATACCTCCGAATGGCGATAGGCGGCGGTCGGAGGCGGGGCGGCGGCTGGGCTGTCTGAGCGGACTGCAGGGTTAGTGTGTTCCGCATGAGGTTTGTATTAGGTTCACATTGTGTGGCGGACGTGGACGTCCGCCGACAGGGACATTAGTTTATCCGTGTCGTGGCACCCTATTAGGACGGACATAAAATCCATGTATGTGACAGTGTCCGTGACTCCACGGAAAAAAAGTTCGTCTGCCTTCGACACGGACATGAACGCATAGAAGGAAAACATCCATGCTTATCGCCTGGAAGATTTTGATCACCAGGGGACTTAGATCTAGGAATGTTCACATACGTCCAAGTCTGTTAACCTGTTTGTGTCAATGGACGTATGTGTCCATTACCCTTTTGTTGAAGGGACTTTTATCAAATAGAGGGAAAATATTTCCCCATTGGGTTATCTCACAAGCCACATTGGTGTCAGCGTGGCATGCCCCTGCCCGGGCTTTTTCTTTTTACCCTGGCCCAAATGGCATCAATTGAACCTATGCCTCTCTTTTATAAATAGAAAGACATCGTTTTAACTGACATCTTTCCTTTTATTAAAAATTCTAAAAAGGCGTTGCTTAAAACGACATATTTTTTGGCTTTAGCGTATTTTTTCCAATGGCAAGTCTTTCCTCTTCTAAAGGGGAAATGTGTTCGACGCCTTCCTATTCTATAAAGAAAGGCATTGATTTAACTGATGCCTTCTTCTTCTAAAGTTGAAAGGCGTCGGTAACTGACACCTTATACTTTCTCTCGAATGTGCCATCATGAATAATGCATTCGTTTTCTTTTATATCCTTCCCCCCCTCGGGCTTGACCGAAGCCTGAGCCCTAACTCCCCCGCGTTGCGCCCTGTCCTCCCTCTAGCCCCTTCTCCCCCCACACCCCGCTCTCTATCTCCTCATGCCAGCTCCTCCTCCCCCGCGCCCCACCCTCTCTTTTCTCCGGCCAAGTTCTCCTCCCATCGTGCCCCCACATTGCTCTTCTCCTGCGAGCCTCTATCTCCACTGGCCAGCCCTCCACCAGTATGTGACTGCGCCTTCGACCTTCTACTGTCCATGTCTACATGTAATAAACTCTCAATCTCTCAATCACAACTGATATGCATACATTTTAACAAATAATTGATTATTTGCAATTGATTTAGCTCTAGTATTTTTATCAAATAGTGGATTGTTTACTATTGATTAATGTATTTTGTCGTATTTGAGTAGTATTTTGTAAGTGTTTATTAAAGGTTTTGTGAGTAAAGATGAAGAAGAAATAGTTTAGTTTGTGTTAAGACATAGTGAGAGAATTGCAATTGATAGAAGTGATTACGATGGTAGTGAAAATCGTATAATTATTTATTAGTAAGTCAAACATTTATGAGGAATTAAAAATACAAGTGGTAATAAAATGGGATGGGACCAAAGAATTTGGGAAATTAATATCAAGTATAAGATGCCTCTTTTTGGAACAGCGACCACCATATCACAAATTGATGATGACAACTCTAAGCAATAAATGCTCTATCTTGCGCTTTGTGTGTATATACATTCGAGCTATTTGTAGAAAAAGAGGCCCGCATGCCTGGCTTTACAAATGATAGTGAAGGCGGAAGTATGAGTTCTTAAAGAAATATGTCAAGTGAAAAGTTAAAGGGAATGGTCAAGCCTTTCTTGAAACCCATAGCTTCCTCCTCTTCCTTGCTGGTCAAATAGCCTAGAAAAGCATGCACACAACCCTAGGAAAGAACCTTTTAGAGTCCAAGAACCAAAAAACTGTGTGACAACACAAAATGGAATTTCTCGTTTTTGATATCATCGCAATCGTAGTTTTGAGTGCTATCCATCATACATATCCAAATGAACTCCATGTAATTTTGTGAGATATTTGAAAAACAAGGTACAAGGGTCGAACATACTTAGGGTCTGTTTGGTAGAGGATTTTATGAGTCAGAAATCTAAATTTTAGGGAAGAAGCTGGATTGAAGAATCATGATATTTGGTTGGGAAGAAGTAGCTTTTGGAGAAGAATTTAGGGTTTGATGACATATTTTGTAAATAAACATGAAAACCAAGGGTGTATAGTAAGAAAAAACATGTTTTCCCTCATTAATTGCCCCTGTCTTTTTTATAAAATTATAACAAATGGTATTGAAAAAAATCAATGAAGTAAAAGCTGGATTCTTTTAGAAAATCTCCTCAAGGAGAAACTGGATTCTTGGGAAATCCTGGTAAATAGCTGCTGCCAAACATGCCCTTAGTTCACCTATGCAATTTGACCGACACTTTGCCTATGTTGCAACTAGTCAATGACACCAAATAAAAAGTTCTCCGCGTCACTGTCTAATAAATGATGCACTTGGTCAGCAATTATCACCGTTCTTTTATTAAAAATCAAGGGTGTCACAAAAGGGGGGGGGGGGTGGGTTTTTGGGGATTACAAATCCTTCAATTTGACCGCCTTAGGGAGACTTGATTTTAAGAAAGGAACCGTGCTTGGCTAAAGTCTTGAGTGCTAAATAATTACAATGCAGATGTCAACTTTACAGGTGCAAAGTTGAGAATGAGTTCTTCCTATGCTTAGAGAAGTGTAACAAAATCCTCAGGATGAGTGTGTTATGGAGTGTCGGAGATGGGAAACTCATCTCAGCTTAGAAGAATAGGTGGCTTCCTACGCCTAAAACTATCAATGTTTGCTTCCTGGGATGAGGAGCTGAAGCTGAGGTACAGATCGATGAGGAGACTGAATGCTGGAGAGGGAATGAGATCAGGAGTTATTCCTCCTCATGAACCTTATATCTAACATTCCTGTTAAGCTACCTCACTGAAGACCTCTCATCTGGGCAGAAACTAAGGATAAATTTTTTGTGTGGAAGGAGTGCCTATCACTTTTGCATGATATGGGGTACTACACTGTCATTGCGGAACGCATTATGGAGGCTAGTAGTGCTTCCAAAAACCGAACTAGTTGGATGGAGGGTATGTAACGATGCTATCCCCTCATGCATGAACTTAGCTAAGAGAGGCATTACCCATGGGATTACCTACCCAAGGTGTGGGATGCCAATGGAGACTGCATTCTAAACAGTCTGGAGTTGTAAGGAGCTAGTGGAGAATTAGGAGCAGGACGAGTGGCTGCAGCTGGATGACCTAAGCGATCCAGCAGATTTGTATCATCTAGATCTTCCTTTCCCATGTCCTTATGTCTGCCTCAATAGAAGGGGCAGTCCTTCGTTTTCTTAACGAAGCCCAGTTTGGAGTGTTGGAATATAAAATAAGTAAAAAGATAGAGCTTCTGAGAAACTTATTTATCTTACATAGTATCAGAGGGCTACTCTCTGGGAATGTTGTGCTTGTTGAGGTCTTGCACGTGAAGGGGGTGTTAGAATATAAATTAAGATATTATGTTAGTCGGGCCTTTGGGAAACTTAGTTATTTTACATGTCTGTGTGTTGTTAACCGACAGTGTAGAAAGCCTGCAGAACACTTAATGTGCTTTTACACAAACAAACAAAAAGCTCAGTCAGCAAAAAAACACACATGAATTGAAAGCTTTTCATCTCTGCCTCTTTTATTAACATTTTCTTGTTCGCCCTTGAAATCCACTCCAAGGGAAGTTAAGCTGCCAAAAAGATAAAGAGAGTGCTAAAAGCATTTTACCACTTGGTAGTCCAATAGACTAATTTTTGTTGATATTGGAAAACCAAAAGAGGCTATGTTAGAATGAAAATGTTACACTGGCCGGTGTGGACATACGCCAGTGATGTGGTGGGTGTTTGTTGGACAATGAAAAAGTGGACCATGTGGGGCCCACTTTGCTGTCCAATATATATGCTGGTGTAGGTCTACACCAGTGTACAGTTATCAGCTTCCACTAAAATGGGACTGAGAGAGTGCATAAATGTGCCAGCAAGTTAATGTAAATCTTGTACAAGGGACTGGGAAGTTGAGTCAGCTATCCACTAGCTACAACTTTGTGGATAGTGCTTTCTTGTTGATTACATCAGGTGGTTGAGGCCTGAGGGCTCTACTTGTCGTCTATTACATAAGTACCACAAGGGATTAAAAGCCAATTAAGTCATTCCGTTTTCTATCATAAATCATAAATGCCACACCTAAATTCTAACTTTTTGGTAAAATCGGCGGGGCATTCAGACTCAACCTACCTACTAAAAGCACAAGATTGACATAATAGAAGATAATCTCTGGAGTCATGGTAGACATAACAAAAATAAACGTTTTCGTGGAGCAAATTAAAATTAAAGCAGAAGTTATTTAAGCAAATATTACTAATCCTTAAACATGTTTCTTGACAGAGTGAATCTTCCTATGAAAATCAGATTAAAATCAGGATTAATGAGATAAGATGTAGACCAAAAGTCTCTCTTTGTTTTAATTTGAATCAAAATCTTAAATGAAAAATTGCAACATAACAACAAGGTCCATACAATTGGTTGTCTTCATAAATTCTGAGCAGTTATTTTACCCCTTCATATTAGTATTGGAGAATGCATTTTGGTAATTTCAGATGAATCTGAAAAGTAGCAACCTCAACTAGCTGATTCATTCATATATCCATCCATATATTAATCCTCTGATCTTCATTCATCAACCTCCAGGAAAGGGTACCATGCCTTCTCTCAGAGTCATTTTCTTCTTTCTCCTCATGCTCCAAGCAACAATGTTCTCGTCTGCCTCCGGCCCCAGCCTACTCCATGAGGTATCATCTTATCATCCCATTCATTCTCAACAAGTTTATCTCTGACAAGCTCCTTTGTACACATATATATATGTGCACATGGAATTCCAAAGTTCATCTCTCGAATTGTAATCTTCTCTGTTAGTCTGTGATGCAGGAGAAGATGGGAGAGGACAAGGGACTGAAGGTGCAGGATTACGACGAACCCGAGCCGAACCCGGGCCATGATCCTAGGAATCCTTCACTACTTACTCCTAATGGGGCTGGACACAGTCCTTGAACTCATTGTCTCTCTACTCCTCAGAAGCATGAATAAGATCATGTATGTGGAAGTCTCTAGTTATAGCATGTGTTATTAGGTTTCTCAGTAGCATGTGTAGGTGTTTGGTTGGCCAACATCAAGATTTGGTGTTTGCTTGCCATTCCTGGTGAATTTCCTTCGAAACTTACTATGGATAGTTAAGTATCAACAGACAAGGTTAATTTGCTTTGAAGTTTGTTTGTGTTGTGCACACAATTTTTTTCTAGTTTGTTTCTGTTAATCCTGCTTATCTGTGATGTCGTTGCATGAATTGCTCTCGGAAAACTTATACTCCCCCCATCACATATTAAGTGCCCTATTTGTTTTTTTCCATATGAACTAAAATCAGATCATTTTGTAAAACCAAATAGGATACTTAGCGACAAAGGGAGTACATGGCAGTTTAGATGTTAAAGGATTCCACGATATTGATATAGTTCAGTGTTTCTGTAATTTTGTAGACAATTCAGTATCACTTTTGTTTCCCTGTAATTTTAGTAGAAATGAAGATTGAAAAAGACATACACAACTGTAAGACTCCTATCAGTTATTATGTATACATCTAAGGCATTTGGTAATTCATAAGCTAAGAAAAGATGATATCCAAATTCCCACTGACACAATAGCAACAGTTGCAAAAGCTTGGCTTATTTCATACACAATATTTATCTGTTGTGTGGTAATGCTCTTCCAATCTGTTGTCCTATCAATCAAGAAGTAAAGCATACTCAGCGGTGAACATAGAATGACACCACAATTGAAGCAAAAACAAGATAAATAATAGCAAAAAAAAATAGAATGATACCAAAATAAAAACATATAATGAGACCAACACATGGATGAAATGGAGTATAAAGTCAGAATAAAGTAAATCAAATATATGTCCAAGTTGAACAGTTCATATAAATGAGAAACCTTTAGTTTGGCTTGGTGGGTTTATTATGGTGCCTTTCTTTACATACACGTGAAAGAAAAAAATATCCGCTAAGTGAGTCAAGCAGGTTCTATGATTAAGTTAAACTATTTTCATTTAATAGCTAGCATATTAACGATTTTGTAGAACGCATAGCTGTAAGACACTGATACCAAAGGAATTCTGTACTATAAAACTAGCAACAGTAGCGTACATACCCCAGATCCGCTATAACAATAGTAACATTGTCTTCAGAGCGGCGGTCCTGACACACGTAAAATGGTCAGTATCCCCAATATTTTGAACAATTGCTTTACTCACAGTATGCAAATAACAAACTTTGAAACTGGGTAAAATTATACCAAAGCAGCTTGAGCAAGTGCTTCACAAGCCTGCTGAACATCCCCATGTTGATTGAGTTGATTCCTCACAAAGCTTACTGCCTCTGAACTGAAGTGCATTCACAAAGTTGATTAGTAAGTTACAAGTCTTTAATTTGCGGAAGCAGGAGCAAAAGGATCCCCAGTTTGTGGATTTTCAAGTTCATAAGCACCTGCTAATATAGTCCCAGAGGCCATCAGAAGCCAGTAATATGAACTCAACATCTGGTCCAAGGGCAACTTGATATACATCGGGAGTAGCAGTCACCAAATCCCCCTTAAATTTGATCCTGTCACGGTTTTTAACGTATCCAATCATATTTTTCAAGCCTAAGGTGTTATATTAGATTATTTCTAGGAGATAACTTGTAAGTTCACCTAACAAATTTTCACCTAGAAATAAACTTTTCCGTCCATCTTCCTTCCGAACATCCTTTCTTCAGCATCCTTTTTGAATTTAGTGAAACAAGGATACTCAATCAAAACCAGAAATACTTCAATGCAAAACAACATCATATAACAGCTGGAGAAAAGAGGTGAAAGTACAAGAAACGAACTCATTCTTCTTTGTTTTAAATCTTATGTCCCCAAAAGCACGTGATACGGAAATGTCTCCACAAATTCGCCCATTTGTTATCTGTAAAAAGGAAAAAAGATTTACTCGTAAGCATCTAGTTCAAGCATCATAGCTTGATGTCAGAGCTCTAAGCTTCATAATCATCTACATAAAATTCATAGGCAGTCACATAATTCTTTTTGCTACAGATGTGTTCGGAATGCCTACCCACATTTTCTTGTATTCTTAAGGAGCAAAATAATGCAAGAGTTGGTGCAAATGTTCTAATGATTAATTTCAGTCATATGTACCAATCTAGATTTAGTTACTACAAGATGCCTACTAGGATTTAAGAGAACTTCAATAACAAAAATTGATTGCCCATGTCTATTTAGCATGTGAAGTCCTAACATTAGCGGTATCTTTAGCAGTCGCATGAAAAAAAAAAATTATACTTGATTAAATTTGATAAAGTTTTAGCTTTCTGAAAAGTATAACATGATTTGACTTGATATCATGCTCTTTCGTAACAATAATGACAAAAAGGCTTATAAATGAGAAGAAAACTAGGTTAAAATGTGCTCTCAAATGATTGGAAATAAGTAAAGGAAAACACACCCATCCACCTGCTTCTCTGATCCGCCTAATTTCTGCAAGAGATGCTTTATTGTTCCCATAGGGTCGATGTGAACTTGTCAAAACTTCTGCTTTTCCAGAACGAGACATAACCTGGAATAGGCAAACTAAATTGAAAAACGGATAAAAATACGTCTATAATATGTGTACCCTTTTGGAAAGCAAATAAACTTTCATAGAAGTCCGAGTCGTTGTTACATACCACACATGAGTCACCAACATGGGAGATCACAACTGTGTCATTCGCAAGCAACATTACTGTCGCCGTTGAGCCTGATTCATCTTCATACTCCATCTCTTCAAGCCTGCATAAAAATGAAATTAACTTTTTGAAAGAAGTGATGATAGTTTGGGGTGAAATTGTAAATTAATGACAGCATGAAGCTCAACAGCCTAAAGGAGGTAGTGACTCATCAAAAAAAGAACAGTGACCAATTTGTTCAATTGGTTTGTTAGTCCTAAAATTTGTAAGACATAAGCATCCAACTGCATAATTAGCAGACATTGACAAGGGAGTGGGATTCGCTGTAAAATCTTTAATAGCCTAACCCTGATAGCTCAAGTTCTAAAGGGTCTAAAGTCACCAATATATATTTGATGATCGGGATCTTGCTTGAATTTATTTTGCTATAAATAGATGTTAGTTCGACACGATGCATATATAATTTGAGAATAAAGAAATACATTGAGTTGATCATCTTAACTAGAAAATTGACAACTTTCTTCTCACCAGTTGAGCAATTTTGCATCAACATCTTCAAAGGCCTTAAGTATGGCACTTTGTATGGCAAAAAATTCTCTTCCTCTCAAGAGCATCCCTCCCTGCAAAGCCGTGGCGCAAGCTTTGTACAATTCATCCCTGAGCATGATATATCAGAATGATCAGGAAAGATGGATGAAGAAAACATTTCAAGTAAATAAATATAAACCACTTTATGCACGATTGGTACTAATCTAAAAGGAAGATTAAAGGGTTTTTAATTTTAAACACTAAGCCAAAAAAGAATCATTTTCCACATGACATCTAGCATGACTTTAGACAATAAAGAATCCTTCACAACCCAAATGATGTAGCTGGCCTCGTTTCCATTCTCGATACAACAAGATTATTTTATAACGGTGATTAGCTCTCAATCTAAGCTAATTTTTTTTTGTAATTTCGCAGAATAACTTGAAATTTAAGTTCAAGAGCGGATTACTTTGTAATGAGAGAAAAATCAGCAATACTTGTATCATTTTTGATCCATCAAGCTAACTTTATAGCACTGATTAAATCACTTTCCTAAGTTACTCAATCTAAGAGAAGCTATTTAAGTTCTACTCTTTTTCAGATCTGTCATCAAGATGTAATTTTGCCCAATAGCTCAAAAAAATTAAGAACAAGAACAGTTTAAACTGTAATGGAACTAAAGTAGGAGTATAAGAAGTACAGAGCAAAAGCAGACAAACTGGAGATAGGGAGAGATGACAAACTTGAGGAACTGAACAGAGGAAAACCCTGCATGCCCATCGAAAACGGCAGCAAAGGAGAAGCCGTCAAGCCCGTCAGAGCGAAGGACGAAGTCGTCCTCCATCTCCGACCTCAGGCCCTGCAGCCGGCTGGAGCCCCACCGGACGGCGGCCACGCCGGCGGAGTCGGAAGGGGAGGGAGCATCGATGGCGATGGCTGAGCAGCAGTGGGGCTTGGCCTTGGCCTTCTTGGGCTTATTGGCGAGGCAGCTGCCGCTAAGCAGGAATTTCTGCAGCTGCTGGCTCAGCAACGCCATGGAAGAGGAGGCAGATGGAGCTTGGTGCGGGAATGGTGACTGGCCCAGGGATACGAGGATAAGAGAGCGCGACCACTGGCCAGGCTCTTCAACCGCTACCAACCGCTCATATTTACCCGCCAAACAAAATTTAGAATAAAAAAATAGGGCGAGGCTTTTCAGCACCCCCAGTTTTTATTATCAGTAACATGCTCACTAGAACTCAAAATTTTTTTACCGTTGCTAAGTAACAACACCTTATTCTCATGCAGGATTCTACTGGTTGAACTCTACTTGTTCGCATATGAGAGCGATCTCATTTAAACTTTTCCCTATATATATATATATAACAGTGAATTCTTACCGTCAAATTGAACTCAATGAAATTATTGACATTAATGGTTAATTCTGTCAGTGGAAGTCCATAGTTAAATAATGACTCTTGTCGGTTGAGCTCTACTGAGCATGCTAAATGAGTTTGTTTTCAAATCTACTTACAAAAATGAGTGTTATCATCCAATGTTACCTGTTAATCGGGGGCAGAGGCGGGATGCGTGGGGCTTCTCGTGGAGTGGTCGTGCGTGCACTGCCACGGGGAGTTTGTGAAGGCCGCCTCCAAGTGCCTCTATATGGGACTGTCACCATCTCGTCCACCCGAGGTCCCTTTGGGACACTGCACCTCCACATCAACTGATGATGGATCTGTTACATGAATTGCATGTGGCACTGCACGTTAGAATATGTGATCCTTCCCTACCCCTGCATTCTTGGCAGATCCATGGGGCAGACGCGGCCAATTGAGACGCTCCGATGAGGGTGGGACGTTATACGTCCGACGTCCGACTTCTTGATTTTTTATTGTCAACTTCTCGACTTCGGACTGTCCAATTAATAGTTAGCCTGAGCCGCCATTAACGGAGTCTGAGGTCTATATGTTTTAACCTTGAATTTGTAAAGAAAAATTGAATTTGTAAATGTGCGTTTGGCTTTTTCGTGGTTGGTTCCATCCGATTCCAAGGAGGAGGAGGAGGAAGAAGAAAAGAGGGGGATGGAGAAGAAGGCGAGAAGGGGGCCGAGAAGGAGAGTAGGAAGAGGGGGAGGATCTAGAGGAGGAGGAGGAGACGGAAGAGGTTGGAGGCGGAGGAGGAGGAGGCAACAAAGCCAATAGTAGAGCGGGAGGAGAGAGGATGCACCTAGGATGGATTGCTGACATGAGGGCCATTTGTTTTATTTTGAAAGATCCAGGGCATTCAAAAGTTTTTGCCATGTGCCAGGGCCATTTCCAACAACGCAAGTTTCATTGTGGATCATCCAATGAAGTGTGTCTGCATTTAAAAAAATACAGGTTCATCATTACATAGCTGACTGTGCTCCCTCATTACCAAAATCATTGTTTAGGGGAGAACTCTGTTTTTTTATACTGGTCTTAAAGTAATTTATTGGTTTTATATATTTCAATATGTTCCCTCCATCCATAAAATAGTGACCACATTTCGTACCCACAAAAAATGATATTATTTGCCCTATAGGCCGATATCTCAGGAACGTGCATGTGGAGTGGTTTTAACATAGGCTTAAAATGTTGTACGCATTAAAATGCTACCCGTATCAGTCATTTATAAGGCCATCCATAATTCGGATATGACCTGCCATATGGCTTGCAGTCAGTGTCTTTGTTGGGGCACACTCAAGTTTACAGTCATCTGCTCGTCAACTTTGATGACAGCACGAGCAAGAGGCCATCAAGCTGTGTTTGTGTGCTACTCTTGCGATGTTCATCTTCCCCAGCTCCACCTTGCACGACACACTACACTCCAAACAGCCATTGACAGACGGACGAACTCTCACCTCTGCCAACGGAAATTTCGAGTTGGTCTTCTTCAGCCCTGGCCACTCAACATATTGACGCGTTGGTATTTGGTACAGCACTAACGCGGCCAAGACAGGACTGTCATATAGGTGGCCAACAGGTGTAAGTAAATATGGGTTATTGTCCCATTTTACTTGTCTTGATTGAGAGGAGTCGGCTCTCTCGTGCGTGTGTAGGCATGTGGAGTAGTTAGGCTTCCGTGGGCCCGGTCCACACTAAATTGGAAGAGACACTGTAATCATCACCGATCCGGAAATCACTTATTTGGAATTAGCCGTTTTGGTACGACCAAAATGGAATTGTCAAATATGAGTCACCATCTTGGAAATTCTGTTGAGCAATTTCGGGAAACCGAAATTGGCAAGATTTGTAACGGATTTATGCCTTATTAAGGGCAATAGAGGGGACGCCCTCAATGCCATTGGAAAGGGCGACTTTTGGTTGCAATCACATTGATTTGGTGACCTTGATTTCGTTGGGTGAAAAAGCTAATTCGGGGAATATAGCTTTTCACAAGGTTCTACACTCGATCGGTGAAGGATTTGGTGTTCTCGGACATATTCTAATCCGTGGAGTGATTCGTAGGCACAAAGGCCGAAGGTTGGTGTTTCTAATTTCATAATCTTTGAGTTTTATTTGTTGATTTAAGGAAAACACCCAAATTTGAGAACCCACATCAAACGGATTCAAATCCTAAATTCGCTTCCGTTGCGGCTCAATTACCCTTCAGTGGTATCAGAGCCTTGGTTCCGTGGTGGTGTGAGGGTTCCAAGAAATTTGTGGGAATTTTCCTCGCGGTTTTTGCCGACTGAAAATCTCGTTTTTTACAGTCGCGATCGATCGGCGTCAAGAGCGATCGATCGCGCTAAGGTAAAATCGGAGAAGACGACTGGTCACGATCGACAGGCATCGTTCGGCATCGATCGTTAAGTCTCTTGAAAAGGGAAAACGATCGATCGGGTTCGATCGGCATCGATCGCCATCGTTCGGCTTCGATCGGCATCGATCGCCATCGTTCGGCTTCGATCGGCATCGATCGCCATCGTTCGGCATCGATCGGCGTCGATCATTGATTTGCTTTGAAAAAGGGAAACGATCGATCGGCACGAATTGCGATCGATCGTATCTACTGGAAGTTGAACAAAATTGACAGCGAAAAGCTGCGATCGATCGGGTATTTGACACGATCGATCGGCGGGATAAAATTTGAAAAACTAATTAATATTGAAGCAGTATTTGTGCCACTTGATTATATAATTGTTGATAGTTATTAGTGATTCAAACTGTGCTATTTTTACACTGATTGTCCTGTTCCATTGATTGTAGATTTTTATCTTCAATTTGATTGAAACATTTGCTGATTTCATAAAAGTTGCAATGGCTTCCCGTATGGTCTCCAGTGAGTTGGCAAAGACTGAGAAGTTGAATGCCACCAATTTTGTTACCTGGAAGAGGCGCATCCGTCACATTCTATTCCTTGACGACTTGGGTCATGTACTAGACCAAGTTATTGAACCTTCGGGTGAAAGTAGTACTCCTGCTCAAAAGAGAGAGTACGAGAAGTTCAGGAAGGAGGATGCACGAGCAAGGACCATGATGCTTACCTTTATGGAGCCTTCTATGGAGTTGCTTTTTGAGAAGCACAAATCGGCCAAAGAAATGTATCAGGCCATTGAGAGGAGGTATGGAGAGCATACTGAGGCACATATCAGGTTGCTCCACACTCGCTATACCAACATGAGGATGGAGGAGGGCAAGAATGTGCTTGAGCACATAAATGCCATGACTATTATTGCTAGTGAGTTGGAGATGCTTGGAGATCCAATTTCATTGGGGGTCCAAGTGTCTACGATACTCACTAGCCTCCCTCCATCATGGGAAGCAGTTGTGGTGGCGTTGAACCTGAGTGACAAGAAACTCACTCTCGATGACCTTACTGCCAAGCTGGGCTTGGAGCAGGAAAGGAGAGAGCATATGAGGGCCTCTAATGCATCTGCCAACCTTGCTCACCATGTTGGCTCTAAGAAAGGTGGGTCCTATGCTGGCACTTCAAAGAAGAACTTCAAGAGGAAAGGGAAGAAGCCTCAATTCCAGGGTGGAGACAAGGCCAAGAACAAGAAGAAGGGAGCCTGCTTTACTTGTGGCCAGATGGGTCACTTTAGCAGGAACTGTCCTAATGGCTCCCAGGGCAACGAGAAAAAGAAACAGCAGGGTGGAGGAAAGGACATTGTTTGTATGATTTCTGAGGCACTGATTGTGAACACTAACACTAGAGGTTGGTGGCTTGACTCGGCTGCAACCCGTCATGTGGCAATGACAAAGGAGTCTTTTGCTGAGATGAAAGAGATTAGTCCCGGAGAGCACAAGATCTACATGGGGAATAACACCTATTGTGACGTGCTGGGGATTGGCTCTGTTCGTGTTCCTCTCTTAGGAGGAAACACCCTGGTCCTCACAGATGTCTTGTATGCACCTACTATTCGTAGGAATCTGATTTCAATCCCTCTTCTGACTCAAAAGGGATTTGAAGTCAGGTTCAAGGGTGGCAAGGGAACTGTGGGGCAGAAAAATAATATTTTATTTACTGCTTCTTTAGTTGATGGTTTATTCAAACTTGATGTATCCAATGATTTTGCTAATAATGAAATGATTGATTCTGAGTATGTTGCTTGTGTTGCTGTTGATAATGCATTGTTGTGGCATTTACGCCTTTGTCATGTGAATGCGACAAAATTACACCGAATGTCGGGTAGTGGGTTACTACCTAGAATAAGTGATAATTTGCGCACGTGTGAGGATTGCCTATCTGGCAAAATGACTAGGCTACCCTTTCCGAAAGGACAACGAGCAATTGACCTTTTAGAGGTCATTCACTCAGATATTTGTGGGCCTATAAACGTCAAGACTCAAAGGGGTATGATGTATTTTATTACATTTATAGATGACTATTCAAGATATGGTTATGTGTACTTGTTATCGAGAAAGTCCGATGCCTTAGAAAAATTCAAGGAATTTAAGGCTGAGGTTGAGAACCAATTAGGACGGAAGATTAAAGTTCTGAGAACAGACAGAGGTGGTGAGTACACATCTGATTTGTTCAAGGACTATTGTACAAACCAAGGAATAGTACATCAGTATACTTTACCGTATACCCCTCAGCAGAATGGAGTCGCTGAAAGACGTAATAGGACATTGTTGGACATGGTAAGGTCCATGTTAAACCACTCTGAACTAGGAACGCAGTTTTGGGGTGAAGCACTAGACACCGCTGTCTATGTACTAAATCGGATACCTTCTAAGTCGATCAAATTGACCCCATATGAGTTATGGACGGGAAGACGTCCAAACTTTTCGAACTTGAGAGTGTGGGGGTCAAAGGCCCATGTGAGGGTGCCTGATCAACTAAGAACTAAGTTGGATCCCAAGACCATAAAATGTAATTTTATAGGTTATTGTGACCATTCGAAAGGGTATCGATTTGTAGTACACCATGATAATGGGACAGTGGGGGTTATAGAGTCTAGAGATGCTTATTTTCTTGAGGAAGATATAGACCTACAAACTCCTAGTCAGAAAGTGGAACTCTTTGAAATTGAGAAAGAGAAAGTTACTGTCACTAGTAATGAACAAGTGATAGGTAACACATCTAATGAGGATGTTGAAACTCGAGCATCAAGAGAGCGTAGACCTTCAATTTTGTTGAAGGATTACTATGCCATGCTTGGTGAAGATGAGATATCGATAGATGAACCTGTACTTAGTGATCCAGTCACATTTGAGCAAGCGATGTGTAGTCCAGATTCCAAGGAATGGCAGAAGGCTGTTCAAGAGGAAATGGATTCAATCTTGAAGAACAAAGTCTGAGAGATTGTTGACTTACCAGATGAACGGAAACCCATTGGGTGTAAATGGATCTTCAAGAAGAAGCTCAAAGCTGATGGATCAATAGAGAAGTACAAAGCTAGACTTGTGGCGAAAGGTTTCACACAAGTAGAGGGCATAGACTTCAAGGAGACTTATTCTCCAGTGTCCAGGTTCATCTCGATCCGATGTTTGTTGGCAATTGTGTCATACTTAGATTTAGAGTTGCACCAGATGGATGTAAAGACTGCCTTCCTAAATGGTGATTTAGAGGAGGAGATTTACATGGAACAACCCGAGGGGTTTGTTGTTTCCGGAGAGGAAACTAAAGTGTGCAAGCTTATTAAATCATTGTATGGACTGAAACAATCGCCAAGACAATGATATTTCACTTTTCACAAGGTGATAAGTGAATATGGCTTTGTGGCCAATGACTATGACCATTGTGTATACTCCTTTAGAGATGGGAGTAGATTTATGATATTGTCACTATATGTAGATGACATATTATTAATGGGGAATGACACTAGTTTGATTCTCAGTCTTAAAGAATGGCTCAAGACCCAATTTGAAATGAAAGATATGGGTGAAGCATCTTACATCCTCGGGATGAAGATTGAGAGAGATAGAAAAGCGAGGAGGCTAAGTATATCTCAAGAATCGTACATTGAGAGTGTATTGAAACGCTTTGACGTGATTGGTTGGAAGACCATAGATTCACCCATTTATAAAGGGACAGTTTTGTCCGAAAGAATGGCACCTGCATCAGACGAGGAACGTCTGAAGATGCAATCTGTGCCATATGCGCAGGCTATTGGCAGCTTGATGTATGCCATGAACTGCACTCGACCTGATTTGGCTTTTGTAGTAAGCCTTGTGAGTCGATATCAGGCTAACCCAGGTATACAACACTGGCAAGCTATAAAGCGGGTGTTCAGATACTTGCTGGGTACCAAGGATATGAAACTCACATATCAGGCTGAGAACCTGTCATTGGAAGGCTATAGTGATTCAGACTATGCCGGGTGTAAGGATGACAGGAAATCCACTGCCGGTTATGTTTTTATGCTTGGTGGCGGCGCCGTGGCATGGGCTAGTAAGAAGCAGAAATGCGTTACTAAGTCCATGATGAAAGCTGAGTTTGTTGCATGCAGTTTAGCAGCTTCCGAGGCAGTTTGGATTAAAGAGTTTCTAGCTGGGTTACAGCTAGAACAGTGGACTGATGCTCCTGTCCAAATTTATTGTGATAATTTGGCAACTGTGTCGACACTCCGTAATGGGGAGATCAGTTCAAGAGCTAAGCACATAGAGGTGCATTACTTTTATGTGTTTGACATGCTACAACGGGGAAAGTTGACAGTGAGTCATCTTCCTACGGTTGAGATGTTAGCTGATCCGTTAACGAAGGCCTTAACGACGGATCTATTTGTAAAACATGTTCATAGTTTTGGATTACGACAGGACTAGTGCACGAGTCACTGTGGATCGCAAATATGAACAAAGAACCCATAGTGGGGGATGTAAGTAAATATGGGTTCTTGTCCCATTTTACTTGTCTTGATTGAGAGGAGTCGGCTCTCTCGTGCGTGTGTAGGCATGTGGAGTAGTTAGGCTTCCGTGGGCCCGGTCCACACTAAATTGGAAGAGACACTGTAATCATCACCGATCCGGAAATCACTTATTTGGAATTAGCCGTTTTGGTACGACCAAAATGGAATTGTCAAATATGAGTCACCATCTTGGAAATTCTATTGAGCAATTTCGGGAAACCGAAATTGGCAAGATTTGTAACGGATTTATGCCTTATTAAGGGCAATAGAGGGGACGCCCTCAATGCCATTGGAAAGGGCGACTTTTGGTTGCAATCACATTGATTTGGTGACCTTGATTTCGCTGGGTGAAAAAGCTAATTCGGGGAATATAGCTTTTCACAAGGTTCTACACTCGATCGGTGAAGGATTTGGTGTTCTCGGACATATTCTAATCCGTGGAGTGATTCGTAGGCACAAAGGCCGAAGGTTGGTGTTTCTAATTTCATAATCTTTGAGTTTTATTTGTTGATTTAAGGAAAACACCCAAATTTGAGAACCCACATCAAACGGATTCAAATCCTAAATTCGCTTCCGTTGCGGCTCAATTACCCTTCAACAGGAAATATCCTATCACTGGATCTTCTGGCTTGCTGATGATCAATGGGAGCCTGATGATTTTGGATCCTATAGGTGACACTTTATCTATCAAATCCGTTTGGTTCCAGTGAGTGCCAAGTTGTTGGACAATGGAAACTTTGTCCTGAGAGATGGGAAGAACTCTGTTGTGGCAGAGCTTTGATGACCCTATTGATACCATTGTGCGATGAAGATGGGCCAAGACAGGTTTCCTTCTTCTCCAATTGCTATCCTCTTTTCTCCATGGTTTTAAATTTTCAATTGGTATTCTTGGAGTTGGATTTTTGCATCGATTTTGTGTGTGGGTAATACACTCTTTTCAGGTTCGTGATCGAATTCTTTGAAATGCACCGATGTTCGAGAGAGATTTGTTGTATCTCTTGATCGATCGCCGGTGAAGTCTTGAACTAGGCGGCAAATATTCATTCAAGGACAGTCTTAAAGGGCGCCTCAGATCGCATTGAGTTCAAATTTCTTATTTTAAATTATTTGGTATTCAAAAGGATGAAGCTTTATAATTATAAATGCTGATTCTTATCTATTAATTATTCTACATCAACAATTCGTAACTTCTACACAATCTTATCTATTAGTTTGTAGTTAATTAGATAATTATTCCAACAACTTGAACGAAGATCCATTGGTTACTGTGATTTACTATAAGATGGGTGTAGACAAAAGTTTAAAATTGAAGAAATTTGAAGGGAAAGATTTCAAGCGGTGGCAAAACAAAATGAAGTTTTGGCTCATCACTTTGAAAATATTTCATGTAATTTTTTATCCAATTTTGGATAACTCTGAAGAGCATGAACAGGCGAGGTCGGCTCAAAGTGCTTGTTATAAGAAAGATGATGAGCATTGTCATGGTCATATATTAAGTTGTTTGAATGATAAATCGGAGAATATTTCGACTACAAGATGACAGATGATAAATCTGTGAGAGATCAAGTTGTTAAAATTTAAAATATTGTGGCTAAGATCATTGGGAAATGAATTCCAATCGATGAGAGGCTACAAGTTCCAGCCCTTATTGACAAGTTGCCTCCCTCATGATCGGATTTCCAAATTACCCTTAAGCATAAGAGGGAAGAGATTTCACTAGATGATTTGATTGTTGCCATTAAAATTGAAGAAATGCATAGAGGCAAACAAAAGGTGGAGATCTATTCTACTCAAGCCAATGGTCTTTGATCGTTTAAAATTAAAACCCTTGCAAGTGCACAAGGCAATTATACTATGGCGAGTATTGAAAAGGGTTGTCGAACCTTAGGGATGGTGAATACTTTACCAAATTCAAGAGAAAGTTACTGTTTTTAATTAATCTAAAGAAATCAATGAACTTTAACTAAACTAGGTGAGAATTAATCAATATGGAGAAGACCAAGGCTTCGAATCCACCACAATAAACTAGTGTATCATTTCTCTCTCTTTTGAATAAAGATTTCCAATTGGCTAGCATATTCCTCTCGGACATACACTTGTCAACTCAAAATATAGTGCTCTCCTCTCAGATGTAACACATAAAACAATTAAAACATGGAATTGTGATCTATCTCTCTCGAGTATAAACCAATAAAATTTTATTGATATATAACACCTCAGTCTACTCACGTTCCTCTCGGATACGCAAGTATTCTTCGGGGGTGAAACTCACAAGAATTCATTCTTATCTCTCTCGAGTACAAAGAACAAACCTTTAATGAATTAACAGTGATTATACAATAAAATCCATAAACCAACTAAAGTAAAAACATAAGATGAGAGAAAAGAAACTACACAACTAGATTATTGGGCTTCATCTACACCTTGGAAAAGTGTTTAGCCTCGCATTGAAAGAAAATCCATCATCATATTCTTCTCTTCTTCTCTCCTTTGCTCTAGCCTTCAATTTAGCTCAAAGGTGGTCTCTAGATTCTCCAAGGTTGCCCAAAATGTTCTCCCATAAGGCCTATTTATAAGTTTGAAGAGAAACCATGAAGTCCCCTTCCAAATCCAAGTCGAAATAGGTCTTATTTTAGTTTTTCCGCACACGGTGATCGATTGCTCTGTATTGCCGATCGTTCGCCTGCCAATCGATCACAATTTCTTCGTTATTTTCTCCCGATCGATCATTACGCCGATCGACGCCGTATGATTCCAATTGATCGTTGTTACTGTCTTCTACCGATCAAAAATTCTAGTAGATATGATCGATTATTTTTATTTCGACCGATCGTTTCCTTCAATAACACTGTTTTGTGGCTGAGGCGATCGATCGCATTAATGTCCGATCAATCGTAGTTACTATTTACAATCTTCAAATGGCTATAACTTTATGTTCCGAACTCCAAATTGTGCATGGTTGGTGGCGTTGGAAAGCTGACTTCTTGAGTTTTAACATGAATCTTGAATCAGTCCAATCAGAGATTTGCACACGAAGTTATGATGATTTAACTATTAAAGTCTATTTTCACCTCATTTCTGTGTATTACTCTAAAAAAACTAAAAACTATATTAAAGTAGTAGTAATTTTAATCAAACATTAGCATAATCATAAGTTTAGAAAATAATAAAATGCATAATTCATGTGTAGATCAGTCTTGCCAACATTGTGGAGGGCAAAACCAAAGGTTGGGGAAAGAAGGGTAACATCCATATCAACAAGAGCAATAACAACCATCAAAACAACAACAACAATGCAAAGATCAAACCTACTGCAAAGATCCAGAAGGACAAGAAGAAATATGCTTGCTTTGTATTGGGATCACTTGTGCATCTTGCGAGGAAATGCCCTCAAAGGAAAGGGGGTAATGACAATGCAAATCAAAACCCTCAAGCCAATGTGATCATTACTAGGGACAGCGATGCTGGACCTAGTGGCAAGTATGTCTCCTCTGACTTTGTTCTTAATCTAGCTAGTCAACCTACCGATTAGTGGGTAGACACAGGAGCTAGTGTGCACATTTGTGCTGACTTAGATTTATTTTCCATTTATCAGGAAGTGGGAGGTAAGATAGTTATAATGAGGAATGACACGACAACACAAGTTTACGGAGAATGGAAAGTGGATGTGAGATTCACCTCAGGCAATATTTTAGTCTAATAAAGTTGTAATAAGTAAATTTGGCACATTTGTTGGCAAATGATATTTATGCAATAGCTTGTTTAAGTTAAATGTTTGTGATTCGGATGGTTTTACCTTTAATGCAAATAATTCTTATGTTTTTAATGTGAATGAAAATAATGTATGGCATATTATGCTTGAGCATGTGAATGCTAACACTTTCAAGAGAATGATGAGTCTAGATTTGATTCCCAAATCTAATATAAAGACTCATTCAAGGTGTGAGATTTGTGTCCAATCTAAATTGCCTAGGAGGCTATTTAAATCTTATATCCATGCCACATGTTTACTTGAGCTTGTTCACAGTGATATTTGCGAAATGAATGGTGTTACTTCTCGTGGAAGTATGAAATATTTTATTACATTCATTGATGATTTTTCTAAATATTGTTATGTGTACTTGCTTAATAAAGGTGAAGCTTTCGCAAAATTTACAACATTTAAAAATGAGGTTGAGAACCAAACTGGTCTAAGGATCAAAAGGTTTAGATCGGACTGTGGATGAGAGTATTGTTCCCATGAGTTTAACAAATTTGTGAGGACCATGGGATAATACATGAAACCACGGCCCCATACTCACCTCAATCTAATGGAGTAGCTAAGAGAAAAAATAGGACATTTATTGATATGGTTAACTCAATGTTGTCCTCTTTAGGACTTCCTAAGAATATGTGGGGAGAAGCAACTCTCTGCGCTTGTTTGATTTTAAATAGAGTTCCATACAAATGTCAAAATAAAACTCAATTTGATCTAATGAGAAATAGAAAACTTAGTTTGAATTTTCTTAAAGTGTGGGGATGTTTTGCTAAAGTTAAAATCTCCAATGTGAAAGTAAGCAAAATAAGACCTAAGACTTTTGATGCAGCTTTCATTGGATATGCACACAATAGTAATGCTTATCATTTCTTGGTGTTGAGGTCTGATCACTCAGACTATGTGGTCAATACCATTAAAGAATCTGATGATGTTGTGTTCTTTGAACACATATTTCCCCTTAGAGAAAGAGAAAAAATGATTGTGCATAATCAAGGAAAGACATCATCAAGTCCTAAGGTTGATGAAGTTGTGCCTGAAATTAAGAGAAGTAAAAGACAAAGGATAGAGAAAACCTTTGGGGATGAATTCTATATCTTTTTGGTGGGAGATGACCATTTGACTTACACTGAGGCTATGCTGGCTAGTGATGCTCCTCTCTGAAAAGAGACTATACATAGTGAGATGGACTCCATTCTTACACATAATACGTAGATCTTAACGGATTTACCTCATGGGTGTAAACTTATTGGGTGCAAGTGGATATTAAAAAAGAAGTTAAATTCAGATGGCTTCATTGAAAAGTACAAGGCAAGACCAGTGGCCAAAGATTATAGTAAAAAAGAAGGTTTAGACTATTTTGATATATACTCTCTTGTGACTAGAATCACTACACCTATGTACTTTTGGCACTGGCAGCCCATTATAACCTTGAGATTCACCAAATGGATGTCAAAACTACATTCCTATATGGTGAATTGGATGAGAAGGTTTATATGGAGCAGCCGGAGGGATTTGTGATGTTAGGTCAAGAGAGGAAAGTATGCAAATTAATAAGGTCCTTATATGGTCTAAAATAGGCTCCTAAACAATGACATGAAAATTTTAATTCCATTATTCTTTTTAATGGGTTTGTTGCATGTATAGTAGACAAGTGCCTCTATTGAAAGCAATTGGGTAATATTTATTTAATTCTATGTCTTTATGTTGATGACATTTTAAATTTTGACAATGATAGTGGTAAAATCATGGAGGTCAAAAGTTTTCTAAATAAATATTTTGATATGAAAGATCTTGGAAATACAAATGTTGTGCTTGACATTAAGCTTCACAGGTCTCAAGAAGGCAGAATGCTGAGTCAGTTACATTATGTGGAGAATATGCTGAGGAAGTTCAACCACTTCGACTGCAAGTCTGTAAGTACCCCATATGATCCTAGCGCTAAACTAAGAAAAAATTGTGGGGATAGTGTATCACAACTTATGTTCTCTCAAGTAGTAGGAATTTTGAATTATCTAGCTAATTGTAGTAGACTAGATATTTCCTATGCAGTGGGGAGACTGAGCAGGTACATTAAAAACCCGGATGGGTTTCCTCTTGTAATAGAAGGTTACAGTGTTGCAAACTCGATTTCAGATTCTGAAGATACCAAGGCAACTAACAGGTATTTATTTACTTTGGGTGGTGGGGCAACCAAGCAGACGTTGATCACCCGGTCTACCATGAAGGCAGAGAGGGTAGCACTTGATTTGGCTGGAAAGGAGACAGAGTGGCTTAGGGATCTTTTGACATAATTGCCCATCTTGAATAAGGCAATCCCTGCTATTTTGATTAATTGTGATAACCAAGCTACAATAGCAAATGCGCACAGTAAGAATCATAAGAATCAGCTATATTAAGTCAGCTAATAATCTTGCAGATCATTTGACCAAAGGATTGTCATGTAGACAAGTCTAATTTGCATCGAGAGGAATGTGACTAAAGTCCATTTCTTGAGTCACCATAGGCAGCAACCCAATCTACCCAAGTGGAGAACCCATGAAGGAGATTCAATAGAAAAAACAAGCTAATGAGTAACTAGAAGGAGCACTTATTTTATACATGCTCTCATTCCTATGGTGTATGTGCTTATTCTTTTAGGTTGACTATGGTCTTAATGATGTCAAGGCCTATGTGGCAGGATATTGTAATGTAGACATATCCTTGGAAACTCTCACCTATATGTGTGTTACTTTTGGCCAAAAGTTGATGTGAATTGTTGAACTTGCTCTCTAAAAGATACATACATGAATTGTGATACCGGCGCATGGCCGTAATGCACCACTCAGACATAACCCAATGGAAAGAGAATGTTATGTCTTCGTGTACTAAAAGTCTCTCCTTAAAGGTTCAAGTTCAAGACTATGTTCACTTAGAGCTTGGGGAGATGGAGGTACATCAATTAGGTGGAAGTTCAAGCCCAGAAGGCACCTCTCATCGAAAAGATAGTATGTGTTGCCCGTTGAGTCTTGGATCGATGATTTTTTTTCTTTTAGAACATGTGGGGAAGTTAGAAATACATGTGTTTCAAAAGAAAAAAAAACAAAATGACTCAATTAACCGTTTTAAAACGGCTAATTGATGAGCCATTTTAAGACATGGCCTTTCCATATTTGTCCTCTTGAATGTAGGTTTTAAAAATCTAACAAAAAAAAGAGGTCTCCTTCTTCTCCAATTGCTCTCCTTTTCTCTCCAGGATTTTGAGTTCTCAATTGGTATTCTTGGAGTCGGATTTTTGTATTGATTTTGTGTGTGGGGGATACACTTTTTTTGGGTTTGTGATCGAATTCTTTGGAGTGCACCGAGGTTCAGAGAGATTTGTTTTATCTCTTGATCGATTGTCGGTGAAGCCTTGCACTAAGCAGCAAATATTCATTCAAGGACAGTCCTAAAGGGCACCTCAAATATCATTGAGTTTGAATTTCTTATTTCAGATTATTTGGTATTCAAAAGGAGCAAGCTTTATAATTGTAAGGGCTGGTTCTTATGTATTGATTGTTCTACATCAACAATTCATAACTTTTACACAAACTTATATATTAGTTTGTGGCTAATTAGATTATTGTTCCAACACTGGATGGTAAGGCTGAGTTCATACTCAATGAGAGTAAGAACACTTACTGGAAGAGTGGTGTTTGGGATGGGCAGGGTTTTGGGTCAGGGTTTTGGTCTAATACTCCCTGAGATGGGATCAAATGCTTTGTACAATTACAGCTATGTTGCTAATGGGAGCCAGAGATTTTTCAGCTACAATGTTGCTGACAAATATGCCAGATTGTGTTGGACTTCTCAGGGACAATTCAGCTACTGGTCTAGTCTAAGGGGTCGAAGAAGTGGGATGTGTCCTGGTCTCGACTGAAGAATCCGTGCGACGTTAATTCTATGTGTGGGGGGGCGTTTGGCACTTGCAATGGGGATAGTAAATCCCGGTCAGTTTGTGAATGTTTGGAAGGTTTTGAACCAACTTCTGCCATGGACTGGGACATGGGCATTTGGTCTGGTGGTTGTAAGAGGAGAGGAACAATTTGTCCACCTGTGGTAGATATTCCTCTGTTAATGTGGGGAGTGACCAATTTTTAGTGTTTCATGCACAAAATCGCCATCAGATACAAATTATATCGCTGCTGCTCGGAATGCCACTGATGTGAAAGAACTTGCCCGAGTAACTATAATTGTACGGCTTACTCAAGTAGTAATGGCTGCCTAATATGGTATGGCAATCGACAATGATATCCCTACATCAGTTTTTCTACAACACTGACATACATAACCATGTGTATGTCAGTGAGTGGAAAACCGATGCATAAATATCATTTTCTTATGGGAATCTATTAAATCTACAACAGTCATCATCTTCTGAGAGATGAACATGGATTCTTTATCTCCTGCTTGCGCACTCTGATCCGAAGAGAGGTATGTATAAAAGTAAAAGTCTATTTTCTGCCCTTTTTGATAGTTGATTTTAAGAAGTTAACACCATCATCATCGTCATATGCCTTCTTCCAATAATCAAATGATTGTACAAAATTCTACTCCTTTCGGTCATTTTTTAATAGATACAGTTTTTTTTTCAAATGAGCAAGGGAGTAGTTCATTTGAAAAAACTGTATCTACTAAAATTGACCAGAGCGAGTATGCTATAAGAGGTATATGAGGGCGGTTTACATGAGATCGTTCTCATATAAATAGCATGAAGCCAATTTTTGGGGCCATTGGATTCCGATCTGATAGTGGGTATCAAATCAGTGGGTAGGTAAGTGTGTCACATCAATTGGTAGGTGAGTTATATGTAATTATTTGTAGCCGTCAGATCAAGATCCAACGGTTGTGAATGGAATTGGCCTTATATAAGCCAAATGAGAGCGATCTCATTTAAACTTTTCCCATGCTATAAGAGGACGGCTTACATGAGGAGTATGAAGCCAATTTTTTAGACCATTAGATTCCGATCCGTTGGTGGGTATCAAATTAGTGGGTAAGTAAGTGTATCACATCAATTGGTAGGTGAGTTATATGTAATTGTTTGTTGCCGTCAGATGAAGATCCAACGGTTGTGAATGGAATTGGCCTCATATAAGCCAAATGAGAGCGATCTCATTTAAACTTTTCCCATGCTATAATTGACTCTTACCAAAATCAAATGATGGTACAAAATGGATGCAAAAACCATAGTGGCAAGAATTTTGGGAAGTAAAAGCAGGAATTTCTAAGTGCAGGGAAAAGGTGGTTATGGACACTCGCACCTCTAGGAGTTGCTATAGCCAGTTTATTCTTAGGCACCATTCTATGGTTCGCATGGAGGGGGAAGATGAAGCAGAAAGGTATTTTCACAATTCAAGATGATTATAATCAATTAGACCAAGGAAGTGGTTTTCGGTTATCTTATGTTTTTTTTGCATACTATCAGTTTCATTCATCTTTCTTGCTGTTCTCATTAAGCTGGAAGGAATGGTAAAAGTGTAGATCAAGTTGATTCTGACCAACCTGCTCTAAAAGTATCCAGTATTGTAAGTAAGTTGAATAAGGAAAGAATGCAGCCTTGCCCTTGTACACCTTTGCCAGTATAGTAGCTGCAACAAACGATTTTGCAAATGCAAATAAGCTAGGACAGGGTGGATTTGGTCCAGTTCACAAAGGTGAACTCACAATTTGTGTATAGAACACTTCTGAAGTAGAGAAGAGCAAAATTAAATTGATGTGAATGGTCATATTGTCAGGGAAAATTGAGCAAGGGGCAAGTAGTGGCAGTGAAAAGGTTATCAAGAAGTTCTGGGCTAGAGGATTTCAAGAATGAAGTGATACTGATTGCTAAACTCGAACATATAAATCTTGTTAGGCTTTTGGGTTGTAGCATTGAAGGAGAAGAAAAGATACTACTTTATGAATTTATGCCCAACAAAAGCCTTGATTCCTTCATCTTTGGTTTGTTCCATCATTGAAACTCTACCTTAATTTTCAGTCATTATCCTCGTTGAAAATATTAATCCCGGATTCTAGAAAACAAAAGTTGTTGGACCGGAGGAAGCGCTGCCAAATTATTGATGGAATTGCTCATGGTCTTCTATATCTTCACACTTTCTCAAGGCTGAAGATAATTCATAAAAATATAAAAGCCAGCAACATTCTGCTGGATCGTATGTTGGTCCCGAAAATAGCAAATTTTGGAATGGCAAGAATCTTTGGAAGAAAATAGCCACAAGCTAATACGAAAAGGATTGTTGGAACTCTAATTATGCACATACTTATTTGCACGTGCCCTTCAAATTATCTGTGAATATTAACTAGTTTTTGAATGCAGTGGTTATATGCCTCCTGAATATGCCATAGGCAGCATTTACTCGGAGAAGTCCTATGTTTTTAGCTTTGGAGTGCTTCTGTTGGAGATTATAAGCGGCAAGAGGAATAATGGCTTCTATAACTGCGAACTTAGTCTCTCTTCTTGGACATGTAAGTAATGAGATTCTGTTCATCTTTCTTTTTAAGTCATTTGCCCTCTTGACTTTTGCCTTTCTAATTATACTAGGATCATTGTTATCTCCTTCAGGCATGGGAGCTGTGGAAACTCTGCAGGGTCTTCGAGATGTTGGATCCAGAGTTGGAGGCATCACCACCTAAGAAATGAAGTTATACGGTGTCTTAATGTGGGCCTGTTTTGTGTACAGAGCAATGCCCTGGATAGACCAACCATGATGGACATTGTTGCCATGCTGAGCAGTGACGCTGCTTCTTTGCCTACCCCAAGAGAGCCAGCTTTTGCTTTCAAGCAATCAGAACAACCAAACGTCAATGAAGTAGGAATTTGTTCAAACAACGAGGTGTCTCTTTCTGTAGTGGAACCAAGATATAAGGCTTCAGCCTGCTTTTAAATCCATATCTAAATCCTCAATCAAAACATTTGAAATTAATTAAATGACAGAGCAAACTAATCCGTACCTTGTGATGAGTTTCAAAAAATAGAATAGGGTACTTATTTCCCATTTCCGCTTCTAATATGATCATCATCCTCATAATTCGCATCAGCCCAACTATCTGGGGTTGGCAGCATAAATTCCATAACATATTTGACTCCTATTAGAATCAAATTAATCCATGTAAAAAAACATAGTGGCAGGTTTTTTTGCCGGTTGCACACCCTTCCATCTGTTTGGTTAGTGGGAAGAAGAAAGATACGAAAAAGACATAATTTATGGAAAAGAATAAAAAGAAATACTTTTTCCTTTGTGCCTTGGATAGAAGGAAAAATTGATTTTTTTTCATGTGTTTGGATGGAAAGAATAGAAAAGAAAATACCTTTTCCCTTCATATTACATTTTGTGTTTTTTTTCTTACTGTTTGAGAAAGAAGAAAGTAAGAAAAAATTAATAAAGCATTTCTCCTGTGGCCTCACATAAGGGAAAACATGTTTTCAATTGTTATTTTCTTTTCTCACTATACAAACATGTGATCTATACATGAAATATGCATTTTATTAGCTCATAAACTTATGTTTATGTTAGTGTTTAATTAAATTTAGTGATACTTTAATAAGTTTTTTATTTTTGTAGGAAACAAGAGTAAGATGCAAAAATGAGGTAAAAAATAATTTCAATGGTTAAATCTTCATAACTTCGTATGTATATCTCTGATTGGACTAATTCAAGTTTCATGTTAAAGCTCAAGAAATCAGCTTTCCAACGCCACTGACTGCGCACAATTCGAAGTTTGGAGCGGAAAGTTATGACCATTTGAAAATTATGAACAGTAACTACAATTGATCGCTATTTTCATACACGATCGATCGCCAGATCCGGGAAACAGTGTTAGTGAAGGAAATGATCGATCGGCACTTAAAATGATCGATCGTATCTACTTGAGTTTTTAGATGTGCATAATATAGTAGAATTGATCGATCGGCGGGCAAGATGAAACGATCGACCGGCGCGACAACGCAGGAATTAACGAAGGAAAGTGATCGATCGGTAGGCGATCGATCGATAATACGGAGTGATCGATCGCTTTATGCGACAAAACCTAAATCAAACCTATTTTGACTGGGATTTGGAAGGGATTTCTCTTCAAACATATATATAGGCCTTAAGGGAGAACGTTTTGGAGGATCTGAAGTAGAATTAGAGGCTAGAACAACGGAGAGAAGAAGAAGAAGATGATGAAAAACATGATGATGATTTCTTCCCCAATGCAAGACTAAACTCGTTTCCAACCCATAGATGAAGCCCAATAGACTGGTTGTATAGTTTCTTTTCTTTCATATTATGTTTACTCTAGTTGGTGTATGACTCTTTATTATGCAATTAAAGTTAATTCATTGAAGTTTGTTCTTTGTACTCGAGAGAGACAAGAGTGAATTAATTGAATTTCAATATGAAAGAACACTTGCATGTCCGAGAGGAACGTGAGCGGTCTGAAGTGTCATATATTAATAAGGATTTATTGGTTTATACTCGAGAGAGATAGATCACAATTCCATATGCTTAATTGATTATGTGTTACGTCCGAGAGGAGAGCACTGTAATTTGAGTTGACAAGTGTATGTCGGAGAGGAATATGCTAGCCAATTAATAATTTATTTTCAAGAGAGAGAGAGAGACAATATACTAGTTTATTGTGGTGGATTTGGAGCCTTGGTATCTTCCAAATTGATTTAATCTCAGCTTAGTTTAGCAAAGTTCATTGCTTTCTCTAGATTAATTAAACAAACTGTAACTTTTCTTTTGAATTTGGTAGAGTATTCATCCGTCCCTCACGTTCGACAACCCTTTAATACTCGATGTAGTACACAATTGCCTTGTGCACGCAATTAATTTTAAACGATCACATGGCAAAAGGAAACTTTTAAATTTTAGTTGTTTTTTTCTTTTCCTTTAACAAAATACACCCTTCACATTGGGCAATGTGGTTGGAGATGGACCTAAGAAATTCGACAAGAAAACTAAAACAACAAGCAAACTAGCACAATAGATTGGCATCATTCGGTTAAACCGTCTCGCCATCGAAAAAGAGTTTCCTTCCACTATATTGTAGAAACAAAAGTACAAATATTCTCTCTCGGTAAACTGCTGAGATACAAGCACTCAATATTGAAGCCCTTCCTCAACTTTGAGCTTAAACAAGCTTTATGACTCAAGCCTGTCAACACTCATACCCTAGAGCAATCTTTGATAAAAATAACAATAGATTAGCCTTTGCAGTGGCCGCAAAACCTTTTATATAGACTCCTTGGACACAAATTAGTCTGCTACTTGCTTGATGCAATTTTTAATATGTTCTAACAAAGCGTATGGATCTAATATAGAATAGTGGCTAGGTGAGGTCGATCCCACTAACACTTGGCTATTACTTCAACCTAATTCACGAGTTGTGCTTAACTAACTCAATAGAAATAACCGACTAATTATTTAAAGCTGTAAGATTTGCAAAGAAAATCTAATAAGAGGGTGTACCAAGGCTTGGAAACCACACTAACCAAATCACTTTTATCTCCCCTCAAACTTATTAACTTTAAATAATGTATCTCTCGTACATACGCCTTCAAATTAGCACTCACTCCTCTCGGACGTATGCACTAAATCGATTAAAATAATAAAGAAAACATATATCTCTCGAGCATAGATTCTAAATGAAAATTGAAACCTCACTCAAATATTATTTTGGAGCTCACTCATTCCTCTCATATACGAGTGTTCCTCAGTTCGATTCATATAAAAATTCCCACTACCCTCTCTTGAGCATACAAAGAGTAATATAATGAAACAAGTGGTAAGCATATGAAATGAAGTTCATACATCAAGTAAAATTAAGTAAAACGAATAGAAAGAAAAGAAAATCTGGTTTGGGCTTTTTCTAAGCCCCAATTGGATGTTTAGCTTGCCATAGAAGTCGGAGAAGAGGGTCGTTGTTGGAATTGGTTTTGATTTCCAAATTTTCATTGAGGAATTTGCTGATAGCCCATATATTGTTGCGACTACTGCTGCATTTTGTTTAATAACTGAGGACGTTGATCTTCCAATGTCCCATTTGCTTACAGAAATTACATTCATCATTACCAGGTTTCAAAAATAGCTTGTTTTGATAGATGGTAGGAGGTCTTGCAGGTATTGCTAAAAATGATGGATTAGGAGGTGAGAAAAATCATTTCTCTGCATGGGATTTAACACGAGTCTCCTCAGCCAAAAACTCACTTACCACCGAGTAAGAGGGAAGTGGACTACAATGCAAAATTGTCCCATGAAGTCCCTCAAAATCATCACAAAGACCATAAAAAATTGAACCAACCATTGTTCCTCTCTACGGGCAATATATGGTGCAAACGCACTTAGTTTTGCTGATTCAGTTAGAGCCAGCTGATCCCAAATGTCGGTCATGGTATAATAGAATTTTTGGATACTCATACTTTTCTATGTAATTCTCTGAATGTCCATTTCCAACTAATATTATTTCGCAAAATTAAACTGCGTGAACAGTCTTGCCAAATGATCCCAGACCTCCTTAGCTGTTTCATATTTTGCCAACAAAGTACCTATCGAATTCTCAACAAAATTGTTTATCCAAGTGATAATTTTTTAATTGTTTGATTCTAAAATATCTAATTGTTCTTCATATTTTTCAGAACTTTGATCTATAGGTATGCCAAAGGTCCCACTAATATAACCCCACATATTTTTGCCCTTTAAAATTTTTTTCATCACACAACTCTAATACAAATAATTTTTTCAATTCAATCTCACACTAATAGACTGAAGTGAATCATTTCTTTCAGTAGCCATTGCAAAGACCAACAAGAACAATAAACAATCAAGGACAAAGGAGTGCGGAATTAAATACCAGAGACTGCAATTTAACGATTCTAAATTTCATGATTCCAGTTAGATCAGCGAAATTCGTGGTTGAGATTAAACTTCCTTCATCAAGAACATAAATCAAAGCTTCTATAGAGAATCAATGCTCTGATACCATGTGAAAATATTGAAGAAACAAAGAGGAAGGCTAAGGTTTCTTATTATGATAACTTAATAGCAAAATACAACAAAGAGAGATTAAATAGCCTTACATATGAGAAGTAAAATACTATTAATCTACCCTTATAGTTAATAATAACTCTAATAGTTTCTAAGCCCCATTAATAGACAAGTTCCAACCCCCATCCCTTTTAGTTTTTTGTTGTCCCTTTCCTTTGTTTTTATGTTTCTACTTTGAATTGGTTGGTTTCTAATATTATCACTTTCAAGTTGTGCTACCTTATAAATTCTCCCACTAATCTGTCTTGTCACATGAGATACTTGCTTCCAAGAATTGTAAATTTTCTATGAAATTCCTAATGTCGTGTTACTAATAGAGCTTTAGAAAAAAAAAGGAAAATATATTACTCCCTCCATTAAAGCTAGTCTGGATTTGAAAAAATATGGGTCTTCCATTACATGGCTGACTTTGCTCCATCAAGTCCAAAAACATAAGAGGGGAGAAAATTTTGTGTTTTTGGTACATGCCCTAGAGTCTAACAAATTTCACTAATTTTGCAATGCAGGCAAACTTCATCGGACAGAGGAAGTACTTATTTGTTAGAATTCTTTTGCTCTTTGAAGGGGCTTATGAAATCCAAATTTGTGACACAACTATGCGAGCTGGATGATTTGGAACTGTAATTTTGAAAATGCAGGTAGACAGTCTCTTGTTTCACCCGCAGGTCGAATTTGTTCTGGGGACTGCCAGGCAGTGTATGTACACACTTAAATTTGCCATTGCTGGCTGCACTGGCTTCTTCCTTTAAAGAGTTCTTGTTTGTGAGGCTGGCTCAGCTGTTAAAGCTCTTGAATACGCAGTGGAGCAGGGCTCTCAAGGGTGAGCTAATTAGGGGCCGTTTGGATCGTGAAAAATCATCTCCATCCACTCCCAAAAATCCATCTGGTTAGTACAGTTTTCAATGTGAATGTTTCCGATTTTTTATGCCCCAAACGGCCCCTAAAAGAGATGTGTCTCAAGGGTGAGCTAGTTAAAAGAGATGTGTGTTGGTTATGACCTCTTAGTGTATCTTTCTATCTAAAAAACTCCAAGTCCAGGACGACCATTTTTCAATAGATCAATCATACCCTCACATTCCGATTTTGTCACAACTTTTTCTTAGCACGACCCTATAAATTCGAGTAGCTCAGAGGGGTAGTTTCAGGAACTTGTGTGCATTAATGAAGGAAGTCTTCAGCTGTTTTTGAATCAACTTTATTTTTTCTACTAAAGATTCACAGAAGTTGAGCATATAAGTATTTCTTAAACCTATTTTTGAATCAACTTAATCACAGAAGACCTAGAATAAATAAGCCAAAACAAGAATTCAGAAGTATCACCTTGAATACTTCTAGGTATGACAATACTGTCTTACAAGAAAAATCACATTTTTAAGATGAATACCGATGATTAGAGACGTACCCACCATCTAAAAAAGCGAGATGGAAGGATTTCTAGGGTTTCTTGTAACACCCAGAAAATTGGTACGTTAACTAAATGTATCTATTTTAGGAAACTGGTCTAAAATAGGAAAGTTTTATTTCCTGATTTGATTTCTGGTTTTGCGATGTGCTTTGATGTGTTATTCGATTTAATGATGTGATATAATTTGTTAATCGCATAGCTAATAGTAATAGAAAACTAGGACGCGAGGGTTGGTCCTGGCGCTGGGCACAACCTGGCGCTGAGGCCAGCCTAGCGCCAGGGTTTGAGAACACCTGATGCCAAGAGTGGGGCCAGGCACCAGGGCATGTGTTCAGTGGATTACTCTTAATTAGTAAAGTGATTTTGGTTTTGATGTGTGGTTAGTGATGCACGCGTGTTAGTATGACGAGTAGTGCAACTGCAGAACGTCAGAGACCTGTGCGCGTAGGACTCAAGCCAAGACGCAGAACCTGGGCACTGAGCCACATGGCACTGGCCCAGGGATGATTTATGAACGTGAGTAACCTTGCCATAAGATGATCTTCGGATGGTGGGAGCGAATCTTGGAGCAAAATCTACGATTTGACCTAATAGCGATAAATATGGTAAGTATCGCGGAGGATTGGGAAGTATCAGTTCGGTTGAGATAATTAAGGAAGATAAATCTTAATTAAAAAGAGATAAATATTTCATTTTTAATCAACCAATAGGAAGGGGACGTCTAGTTGGTTGGCCTAGATATGGTAGTTTCCTAGTTTGGAACTAGATATGTAAAGTATGATTAAGATTGTAAGTTCGGCCAGTACTATTTTTGTGTTGACAGTCAGACGTAATTAAATCATAACTAATTCAAGAAAAATTGGAAAAATATAAAATCAGTGGAGTTAGAAACTAGATTCAGAGGGTTAACGCCAATAAAAATTTCAGAGTCTATCTCCAACTGGACTGACCGTGGGAAGAGTCGTAAGTGGACTGTTATGCGTATGACAGTGTGCTGTAATTAGGATTAAGATAGTGAACGAATATTATTAGAGATTTGAAATCCTAATTAAATGAGGAAAACCCAATGGATTAACATGGCTGAACGTCCCTTACTAATGAGGGAGAGCTTTTAATTGGTAGTGAGAGTTTGGATTAGGAAGGAGTCTTGATTTGGAGATATCCTAGTTGTAGTAGGTTTTGGGTCTATATAAGCACAAGAGAGAGGGCTGGCTGGCATTTTTCAAGCCAAATCCTTTGTGAACGTCCCAAGACTTTCTCCTTCTCCTTCTCCTTTGTTCCAGCAAGCTTTATACCTTTTTCCTTCATCTCAAGAGTCAACGATCGAAGTGTTAAAGGGCGACATCGTGTAGAGGAATCAAAGCCTTCGCGAGGAAGCAAGAAGATACTACGTTTGGACTAGGTAGGATGATTTTTCCCACACTCTTGGATCTGAATTTCATACCTTGTTCAAGTGCTTCTTGTGTCAATATATTGATTTATGATTGTGAGTCTTCATGAGAGTCAATCGCTATGTACCAATCTTTTGAATTATCCAGTTATTATGTGTTGTTGCTCAATAGTGTGAACCTTGATGTTCTAATTCCTAATTGTTACACATGCTAGCCCAATGATGGGAAGTTTGAATTATTTGGAGTCTCTTTGAAGCTTCCTTGTGTCCTTTTTGGTCTCTGACATTGCTGTCCAAATTTTATTGTCCTTAATTAGTTGTCCAGTTTGCCTATTTCAACTAGAAAAAGGGGTATGTGTGTGAGATGAATTAAGATAATTAAAGTACACCTCAATCCTTGTAAATATTATGACATATCATACTTAATAAAGTTCTGGAATAAGTAAGATATGGAAGATATTCAAGTATACTATGTATTATTGAACGGATTATGGGTTAAACACACTCACAATTTGATTAGAACTATGATTAAGGGTCTCGGCCAGAACTGTTTCTGCACTGACGACCTTCAGTAAAATATTTGTAACTAATTATATAAAAATCATAAAAATATGCCGTTTGTTGGGTTGTAAACTAGACACATAGGAGTAATCACAGTAAAATTTTCAGAGTCTAATTCATTCTGTTTTGACGTTGGTAAGGGTCGGAATTTGACTAATATGTAAAAACAGAACACTGTAATTATGGTAAAGGTTGGGAAAACTTTATCAAAGCAATAGCCTATGCTATATTAAGTATACTAAGAACTTTTATATGTATTATATAAGGCTTTAAGTAAGTATTACAGTAGGATGGACTAAGTATAATACTATAGTATCATGGGCTAATGGTGAGTGGTTTGGCGTTCATCAAGTCTTATGTGTTCCACTAGTGATATTGACTCGATTCGTGTTTTCAATTGGAAACCGAATCATTTATTTCTCTTTGACCAAAGTTTAAAACCTTGAAGTCTTGTCATCAGGTATTTGATCAATGTATTTTCATTCGTTTGAGAAACTTCAGTTGACCTGTTATTGAGTCTGTTTGAGTCAAGTCTTCTTCGAAACTAGAACTTGATATTCTTCATATAACTTGAGTTTTCTTGGAGTCTTGAAAGGCAATTCTTGATCAAGTCTTTCTTCATAAGTCTTATCTAGGGCTATGCATGCGTAACATGGTCATTGTTGAGAGTCTTTGTTATTTTATTTCATACTCTAGAATGTGAGTCATACATTGTTGAGGGTCTTTGCTATTCTATTCATACTCCATGAGTCAATCATTGAAGTAAGAGTCACCCTATTCTCAGCAAGTTGAGACCTCTGCTATTGTTGAAATATTGTCCAGTTTGACATTGACCTATTTCTCCACTAATTATTCAGTGGAATCATAGTATGCTCACGAGCCATTGCTAGGTCATGAGTGACCTCCGATATTTATGGAATTTTGATTCCTTATTGCCCGAAAGGAGGCAAATACGTACGTTTAGGCTGTATGATATTACGAAAGGTCTGCAGTCTCCGCCCATTGTGCCTGTAAGCACGGATGGGGCCAGCATGTCTAGACGCGTGGCCGAGTTCCGAAGGGAGAACCTCTAGCATGATTCTGGTATATTTTACCTTTCGAGATCGGTAAATTCAGCGAGCAGAAATTGTAACTCTTTGCACTTTAGATGCCTGGAGCCTTTGGTATTTTGACCATTCTCTCCTTACACTGGTATTTGTTTGGAGTCGTATAATTTATTGTCCTTGCTCTATACTTGAGAGTCAGGAAAGCTTTGATGTTCGGAGTCTTGGATTATAGTAATTTCTCTCCTTACACTTTGGATGTTTAGGAGTCTTTATTGATGATGTTATTTCCTCTTATAATGGAATTCTTGTTGCTCAGTTCAAATATTCTTGGTTATTCAACTGTCTCATATTAAACCCTATTCTTTGTCCTATATTGTATATTCTGTTCTTGTGGGTTTTTGCATTCTACTGGGTATTTCTTCGGAATACTCATGCATCATCTGATGCAGGCATGAAGAAAGTATAGCTATGGCAAGTACAGATAATGGAAGACTTAAAGACAGTTGTGGAAGATAAAGCTATCTTTATTATTTTTAATATAGTGTTAATATTAGCGGCATGTTGGCCAAAGCATTTTAATGATTTTGATTTTTAGTTATTTTAGATGACTTGTATTATGGATTAATTTAAGATTATTAAGTTCTCATTTCATATGTGTTAATGATGTTATTTAAAGACTCAGTTGTGTTATGTCGAGTACACATCTATTCATGGTGATGTATTAGACGGGATGTTTGAGTATTCGGTCATGTCTCAGGATTTCTGGCCTCAAACATACACATGAAAAAAAAATGTCTTCCGCACTCCGACGAGGCCGGGAATTTTGGGGCGTGACATTTCCACCATTGATGGACAACATCGACGACGACGACCGCTACCCACCCTACCACCGCCACCTGCACAACCCCTACTCTGCCGCCTCCTCCTCCCTCTGCCCCACCCGGACCGGTTGGCCGGGTCACCGGTTCGACCGGCCGAGTTAAAATGACCTGGTCGGGTCAACCTACCCGCCCGACTATGACGCAAAAAGATACTCGGCTCAGGTTGAACCGGGTCGCCAGCCGGTTCGGGTTTTAAAACCATAGTACTAAATGCGCCTTTATTTTTTTCGTTCATGTCTTGTCTATTTCGAGGGCAAGGGCAAATTTGGCAAACAAAAAATTTAATTGTGACTAGGCCTTAATTCAGCACAATTAAAATATATAATAGAAAGCTTAATTACACTTAATTGCATTTACCTTTTAAGTTCCATCGGTAAAGGCAGTGGCATCTATTTTCACGTTAGCCAGTTGGGTTGTATCTTTATATCAAATCGTATTTTATTAGTTGAAGATCACATGTGAAATCCTAAATTGAGCGGTTACAGTAAAATTGATAACCAAAGTTTATCAATACCCGCATGCTTTTGCACGTGTGCAATTCCAAGTTTTTTTATAAAAAACAAGAACTTGGTAATTAGACAAATTGAAAAGAGCCTTCATTCTGATGTATTCGCAAGCCTCTTACATGCCCCCCACCCACCCCCGAGGCGCACGCGTGCGTGCTCACAGCCCGACCTGTTCAATCCCCAGTAGCTCATACATTGTTACGAAGCAAATGATATTTATACATCAGTTTCTAGGGATATCACTGTCCTTGTTATGAACTTATCATCTTGCAGAAAAACATGGTCCATATTAACATTAATACACATTCAACACTGATTTGCAGGCTAATCCCAGCAAAGTGCTCAATCGACCCACACACACACAAAAGATGGCAAAATAAATAAGCACAACATTGTCACAGGATGATAGCCATTTACATATTTTTCTTTTTACAGGTCCTTGTAAATTACATTTAAAAAAAGCCCCTCGTGAAGTCTCTATGTAGGACAAAGGAATTAGAGAAGATATGATTAAAAATGTAATTAATTGTCAGATATATAAAACAGTACACAAGTGAATACCAATTGCCGGCTTATGCGCAGTACACCAGTACTTTGTTGCAATACATGATCTTTAGCAAAGAAATATGTTTAAAACCTAATTTGAATAAAATGGCTCCAAATTCTGCTTGACCATATACACGGTATAACTCTCAAAATTATGACCTGGAGTTAGCAGAAGCCTCGGTTGTATTAACTTCTCTAGAACATTGGGCCACATATGGTTTCAGCTGTCAAATGAACAGAAAATTAAATTACTCAAAAGTACAAAGCGCAAACTATCATATCAAACCTTGAGCCTTCATTTAAATAGGCAATATGCCAAGTCCAAAGTAAATGATAACTGAAATTTGAAGAACCACATCAGCCGCACCAGAGACTTCTAACAGGTAATATGTAAGAGGTGAAATACAATCCTACTTTTTAGGTTAATATATAGTTGCAATGGAGAAGTGCTACATGCTTTATACTTTTCCACTAGTCCAGTGTAATAAGATGTTAATGTGACAAAAAAAACACTGCTTGAACCGCATCAACTGAACCAGAGACTTCTAATATTTAAGAGGTTATATCTATTCCTAATAGAATTGAAATGGCAAACTGCTACATACTTTATACTATTTTACTAGTCCAGTGAACTAGGATGTTAATATGACAAAAAATTTAAAGATTTACAACATAGAGTGCTGATGTTATAGGCTGGGGCAACCTGTTGTGCCCCCAGTATTTTCTTTTATCTCCGATGCCTCATCAAGGCACCCACGACCAAAATAGAGGCCAGGGCTGAGTCACCCCGGCCATAGTGACCCAACTCAAGCCTTGATCGTCCTAAAAACATGGCTGTTTTCAAGGCATTCAAAGCAGTAGCACACCAATGGTGCAGGTTCTTTTTCTTCATAATACAAAATAAAGCACAATACATTATGAGCAATCAATACTTGCAAAGTGTAAAATAGATGGAGTTCAATTTCAACTTCAAACTCCAAGACATAGTAAGATGGGAAGTCGGAAATTTTTTGAAAACATACCTATTTAAATAGAAACAAGACTTCATTGAATGAACATGTAATACTCAGACTGCCTTTAAAGAGCTTCATATTTCTAGCTGAATCTCACCTCACCATTTCTAAAAAGCATGAAAGTTTTCCAACCAGAAATATCTTTCATGCTTTTAACTTAAGAGAGCATGTAGGTTGGGTTATCAGACTGCCTTTTACCCTTTGCTTTTGTTTCACTTTTGGCATACTTCGTCACAAAAGTTTCGTTTCTTAAGTTTGCTCATACATGTTCATTTAGATGTTGATTACCTATGCTACTTTTGTTTGTTGCGTGTTAATTCTGGTTGCCATTTATAAGTAATCATCTGGGACTTGAAGACACTTGATTATGTTTTATGGGTCATTCTATCAAAAAGTAGTGAAATTCTTTACCTGGTGTAGTTTTGGTCTAAAACCTTAGTTTTCCATTTTCAAGTTGTCGACTTTGGCTAAGGGTGCGATATCTTTCATTTCAGTTAAATTCCTAAAACAAAACCAAACACATACTACAAATGATAGTAAAAGCCAAAATAAACTTCTTTACACTTTTTCTTCTTTTAAAGTGATTCTGGTAAAATAGAAACTTAGATATTAATAATCATACAATGACACCCAACCTTTTTTAAAAATACAAAGAATTTGTCATTTGAAGTTAAGGACACTTTAAGAAGTCGAACTGCTATTTCTAAATAAACAAGAGGTGTCCCATTTGTCCATCAGTTTCATATCTTTCTTTCACCAAGTTACAAAGCTAAAAAGGTTTTAATCAACCAATCATTCCAAACCTTATAAATGAATTTAAATTGGAAAATTAAAAGAAGACATAAATCTAGTAATTGAAATACCTTGAAGTCAGTCAAATCAGGCACTACGTAACGTGGTAGCTTTTCATCCACAACCACATATCCACCTGGAAAATGTTCATTTGCAGTGAATCAAGATATTTATTCAACAACATGATATAAGAACCCATGGACATGGAGCTTCATTACAAGAATTTCCATAATGTTTTTTAGAAATAAAAGATGGAAACTGAATGAATGCAGTTAAAAAAGAAGTCAAGATAATTAAAAAACATTAAACAGTCATAGGATTCTCAATTCCACCAAATGTACATACCAGTTCAATGGTACCATTAACGTGTTCAGATGACAAATATTAAGAAGCTCCGTGAAAAAATTTAAAAATGCAAAATTAAGAAAGACCTTTACTTTTTTAAATTAAGAAAGTTCTGTTTCTTTTCTTGAAAATCAAAACAAAACGGTATTTATGTGAAAATACTTTCCAGGGACTAAAGTCTCATTTTAGAAGTTTTTACTCCATCTGATTACGTTGGCAGTTAGAAAGAAGAGAATTACTGAAGCTAAAAATCTTAAAGCAGGAATTTCCTATGATGTTGGAGTCTAAGAAGAGCAGCATTTGATGTTCAACAGATTTACTTATAAACATTTGTTCTAGCTAATTCATTGTGAGACTTCCCAGCCTCCCCTCTGCTCTCCAATAAATGACTACCGACAAACTCCATATACTACTTGCCAAGAAATCTAGTTTCAGCATCTCAAACTTTCCTAAAACATGCTTAAGGAACTGCCCGCTCAATGACTGCAACCCACAATTGTCTTACTCTACTATCCATCTAACCAGTGTCACCATCAATGATCAATCACACTTAGGTTTCAGAATACCATGAACTTCTTATGACCTAATGGCTAATAACATAACTATATCTAATAAGTTTTAACAAGAACTCCGAAGCACAAGATGGTTCCTAGAGTTCTGCAAACTTCCAACCTATCCTCAGGACAAAATAACCACATATAAATAAATTTTGTAAAACTTATCTATCTTTTATGGCATTCTTTTATAATGGCCCCTGTACTGCTTTTATTTTTCTTTATGTCCCAAGTCAACCTGCGTATCAAGGCAACAATGACACTGCATACCTGTAGTCTTATTTGTTTCATGTATATTAACTTGCAGAAAATACCATTAAAGAGTTCGTATGCATATTGTTCACTGTATACATAATTACAGACTAAAGCCTTTTCTTGTCAGAAACTCGTCTAATCAACAAAATAGCCAGACCCATATAGTAAGGCTTGTTCATGGTTTTCACAATATAACTGAAGTCAAACTGCTCTCCTGCTGCAAGCCAAACTGTAACATTACTCTGTATGATCTTATACCAACCACCTAAAAGAGATAAAAAAAATACTCCCTCTATCTGGAATTATTATTACCACAAGGATTTCCAAAATGAATTAATTTTAGTTCATTCTGAAAATTCTTATGGTGATAATAATTCCGGACGGAGGGAATAGTGTTCTTTTACATGAAAAAAATGTAAGCTTTCTGCTACGATCTCAAAATCTATTCTCTTGTCAAATATATGAACGTGCAATTAGTTTACAAAAAGATGTATAAATGAGACTCATGTCAGGAGAACTACTAACCTTTCCGAGTATGAAAACCAGTCGGCTTGCAGTTTTTGCCCTTGTAGTAATTTCGAGGTGCTCTTTTAGAAGATAGAATATCAAGTGACGAAGTTCGCTTTCTTCGCATTGCTCTTCCCAGCCCGAGAATCAATCCTAGTGGCATTTTCCCTCCTCCCACAAAGACAGTCACCGTGAGGATAATTAGCCAGAAATAGTTTCCCGGTTGCACATATTACACCAAAAAAAATGAAACAAGATTGACAAACTGGTTCAAAACCTTTACTTGTACTATTTTTTCACCCTCCATTTTGGGAAAAGAACAAATGAAAACTTTGAAATTGTTCAAGGTAAAAAATAACAACATTCAAGAATTAAGGGAAAACTTTAAGAATGCTTAAAATCCAAAGAAAAAAAAAGTAACATATCTAATTAGATTATAAATGCATAAGTCCCTATTTAACTGATTTCTTTTATCTGATCAGAAAATCAGACATGCGCATTTCGCGTCTGAATTAAATAGAAGCAAAAAAAACTGCAAAAATCTAACAATAAAATCCGATTATTTATCCGAAAAAAATCAAAGCAGCATTGATTCTTCTTTTTTTTTTGGCTGACAACATAGAAATAATTAAACTAAACACAAGTTAATCCTATAATCTAATCATAAGTCCAAAATACCACAAACCACCGAAATAACTTAATCAAACCCATTATAGTGACCCAAAATATAGTATATGCCTTAAAAACGATCAGATTCCAGCTCAAAAAAAAACATAGCTACATCCTTCTTTCATAGTATGCATTGTCTACCATTTCCTTAGCATTTCAATAAAACGGACAAAAGGGTACCACCTACTATTAGAAAAAAACTTATACTATCATGTGTCTTATTTCCTCTTTATCTCTCAACTGCCTGCATGCCCCCAATGAGAAAAGCAGATAAACGTCTATAAAGCTTCAATCTTTTTGGAAAAAAAATGAAGTATACCTTACGAAGAAGCCAAGTAGGCTCTGCAAGCAATGAGCAAGAAGTGAATTTTGGTGGGGAGGTGGAGCCGAGGAGGAGGACGGTAGCAATGGCAGAACTGGGGAGACGGAGGGGAACTGGGTTCCACTTGTCGGCGTCTTACACATGAGAGAGGGTTTTAGAGTTTGGGCAATTTTCTGTGGGTTCCATGGGTGTCCTACTTTCTGGTCCCACAGAACTGTTGGACATGGCACACTTTGACAAATATTTTGAGCTTTTTTTTCAACAATTATTTTGAGTTTTTTGGGCATAGAGAGAATTCAAAAGCTCTGGGAAATAGATTTATAAAAAGAAAATCATTATCTCCTCCTTTGATTAAATAAGAAACATTAAATCTTTCTTAAGCATAGGTCCTTAAGTGGAGGTCTTGCGTTTGAACCAAGGTTTTCAAAATCGGAATGGTCATCGACCCAGATTGATGGCTGGTCCAGTTGGACCGCAGACAAACCGCAGTCGAACAGAATTGACCCGGTATGTGAAGTGAGGAGTGAAGCCCACCTTAGATATATGATAAATATATATATTATGCAATATTAATATCAAAGTGCTTATAGTTCAGTTGGTCAATGACTTAGGTACTTATATACAAGTGTCGGTTTTGAATCCCACTCAAAGCAGATTTTTTTCAAAAAAAAAATAATGTGATCCGGTCTGGGAGAAAAAATGGCCGGTTTAATGGACCGGGGTAAACCGTCCTAATCAAACCGATTATTCGGCCAGTTCCGATTCTCCGCCGTCGGACCGGTTTTGAAAACTATGGTTCGAACTACCACTAGGGTGTTAGTTTAGTAGACATAGCACACTTCTCAAAACAAAGATCCTAAGTTGAAACCCCCACTACATTGGCACCTACCCGTGATTATATCCCAATTTGACCATATGCACTCGGATATGGTGCTCTAAGAGGTCGGTTGCTTTGCCTCTTCTAGTCGGTCCTAAGGACTCAGACATCCCTCCTTATCAAAAAAGGACAAAGTAAAATCTCTTATAAATAAATAATATTCCTACAGTCCTATTTAGATAGTCCATTTGGAAAAGAGGATAGCCTCTTAGATACTCCATATGGTGAATTGAAGTGGATCTTGAACCTCTTCTTCCCCACATTAGTTGGTATCTAATTAAAAATCAATATTTTTGTAGATTGAGTTATTAGAAAAGAACAACGGAGTAAAATTAATTACCTTTGGTCCAAAAAAAATAGGTACAATTCCCTTTCTCCAGTTGATGAGTAGGGCTAGCCTGTGCTACAACGTAGGGTTGTTTTTCCTAGGAAGCACGAATATGAATATAGCGACACGATACGGACACGGGGATATGGCATTTTTCAAAAAAGTAGGATACGACACGGCTAATAAAAAATTATTTATATAAATTTTAAATATATTTTTGGTATTGTAGCACCACATTTTTTTTAAACATTGTAAAAATTACAATTTTAAAAGTAACTTTTTATTCATAATTTCAAGTTGGCAAGAATGCCAAAAAAATAGTTATGCATTTACAAGGACTCAAACTAGGTCTGTTGTCTGAAAGATAATTACTCTTACCGTTAGACTACAAATACACATGTGGTTATTTTTGTGAAATAAAAATATATAATTTATATTAGATACGGCAGAACATGCATTTAGTCGTGTTGTTGTCGTATTCGTGGATACGGATACAACAATAATTTTGCCGTATCAGTGCTTCCTAGGCTTTTTTCAATGAAAAATAAATACAGTTAAACTTGCTTATCAACTGATGAGGCCTTTTCCCACTTGCTGTTCGGTGTTATTCATCAAATTTTTCCAATAACTGCAGATATCATTGAAATCTATAAATGTTAACATTTGAGCTCAACAGGTAAAATGAGTTTCATATAACTGTGTTTGACTTTTGTGCTTCTCTTTTTTTGTCTCACATCCAACACTACCATCTTACACAGTTCCACACTCATTGCTTTTAAGTCTTATTTGTAATTTCATCTGCAACATTATGCATAGTGTTTCCGTGGCTTTTCTCAAATGATGAATTCCCTTTTGAAGTGCCAGGCATCAGTGGTTTGACCTGAATTCTTTAGTAGCCGTTGGTGCTAGGTGGTTGTTCCAATTTCTATAGCCTTTTCTCTGCCTTAAGGTCTTTAATAATAAAGATTATGCATGACATAGTTGCTAATTGCAGCTGAAATAAAAGAACATCTCAATTCAAAAGTTGACATTTGGTAGTTGTATCAGATCCTTAGATAAACATACTCGCTTCTCTTCATTTGACCTAAATCAGAATTTCACCAAGCAGCAATTCTTATGTTCTACAAGATCCTATACTGTCAAGTCAAAACTAATAATTATGTATTCCATCTTCTCTCACTGCTTCCTGCTATTACAATTCACTTTTGCCAAAAGCTGTTTTATTCGAAAATTAACTAAAGCATTCAAATATTATAAAAAAAACTAAAGCATACAAACAAGTGCTCAAAACTCCCAAGGATGAATGAGTAAAAAATGGAAAAAATATATTCAACAAGATGAAAGAGGATTTAATACAACAATACAAGGCAAAAGAAAATAGAGAACAAAGAAAAAATCTACTTGTATATAATACAACTCATGTGAAGTGAGCCCATAAACCCTTGAGTTCAAGTGTGGACTCAAAAACTGATTTGTATTAGCAGGGCAATTGCCCTATTTACTGTGCCTTTATTTCTCTTGTTTCCATCATAATCTCTCCAGCTTCTCACCTCTAGTCAAATGCCTGTGAGTTCCAGTACTTGGCCTTCTCAAATCCGTTTCTGCAATATTGATAGTCCTCAATGGTCTGGTCAATCTCTGCCTGAGTGTTCATCACAAACGGCCCGTACTGCACCACAGGCTCATTCAATGGCTGCCCGCCAATCAACGCGAACCTGAGCGGCTTTGTGGACTTGTTCCAAGCGCTAAGGCCATCACCAGGACCCAGCACCAGGGCATGGTGAGCAGTGACCGGCGACGAATTTCCGAAAACGCCTTCTCCTTCTATTATGTACACAAATGAATTCCAAGACTCAGGAATTCGCTGATGAACTTGAGCCCCTGGCTTGAGGGTGAAGTCCATATACATGGTAGGGGTCCTGGTGTAGACTGGTGATTGCACGCCCATTGATTCTCCAGCGATAATCCGAACATCAACTCCATCTTTCTCCACTCTGCTGATGTCCTCAGCTCTTAGTTCCTGGTAACGTGGCTCAATCCTGTGTCGTGAACACCAAATGAGAAAATTAGATAATTTCTTTTAAAGTTCCCGGCAAAGCAGTTCATGGTCCATTCAAATTGATACAGTACCACTTGGTTACATATATAAATATTGTAAGAGCAAAGAAACTTGTAAAAATTTCATAACTTATCAAAACAGTTTGTTACATACTTGGTTATAAACAGTTGCTAATGTAGCTCTTTATTTTGCTATGAAGATTCTATTATAGCTTGAAAGTTACAGTTTGACTTACATTTTGTCTTTGGCCAAGAGATTGATCCAGAGCTGTAGACCTTTTTGAACACCTTCTCCTTCAGGCATTTCTGAGTGGATAATCCCTCTGCCAGCAGTCATCCACTGCAATACCAAAAAGTCCAGATCATGAGTACCAACATGATCTAGAAATTGCATATGTTCGTCCAATAAATTCAAGAACAGGATTCTAAAATGATTTCTGCAATTTTAGCTCTAACCTGTACGTCGCCCGTCCTGATTGTTCCCTTGTGCCCAGCAAAATCTTGATGCGTAACTGCTCCATCCAACATGTATGTAACAGTCTCAAACCCTGTAAATACAATCCAAAACAAAAGGAAATTTGAGAAAAACATGAAACAAGAACAAGTCAAAAAAGCTCAAAGAATACAATCTGAATCTGAATTCAAACAAAAAGAATTGAAATCAAACCTCTGTGAGGATGATCAGGAAATCCAGCTGGAGCTGAAACTGTAGAGCCATTAATGCGAACACCAACCATTCATTGTAAGCCAAAGAATTCCATTAAAAACTTCCAAACTAACAAACAAACAGAGCGCAAAAACACACCTGAGAATTCGTCCAGCAGCAGGAAAGGGTCTAACGAACGAAATTCCATCCTGAAAACACCAAACACAAATACCCAATTGCATCAAACGCCCCAAAACACCCAAAAACCAATCCATGATTCAAGAAAACAAGAACAAACAAGAAGAGTTTTAACCAACAAACCTTCCAATGCTTCTCCTTACAACTGCCCCCTGCCCTTCTCTCTGAGGCTTGGCCAGGACCTTCCTCACCATCGTTCTTGGCCTCTCAATGCCGCTCTGCTCTAGCGAAGTTCCAGACATGTTCTTGTTCAAGAAATGACTTGCAGCAGCTCTTCTTGTCACTGCCTTGATTGTGGGGAGATGGAATAGGACTTGAATATTTATAGGCCTCATGCAACCTTGTCTTGTGTCGTGTTCCTCTTTCTTTTCCTTATATAATTGTAGATTTGGATTTTTTTCAAACCACTTTAGTACTTCAAATTTATCAGAAAAAAAGGGTTGTGATTTGCACTGTCAAATTCTTCTTTTTTGGGCAAATTCTTGTATTTCATGGAAGAAGGAAGGAAATGGGGTGAGCTGGGATTTCTGGTTTTGGGTCTTCCACAAGGCACAGGGAAATGAAGGGTGGGACCCATCAGGGCTGCTACGTTACGGTGGATGTGAGAGATAGTGATCATGACGTCAGGATCTTGTAATCATGACGTCATCATGTTTTTTTTTTTTTCCTTCCCCTTTTTCCAACTATGTGAATGTGATAGGTCATTGATTTTCCTTTGCCTTGCAACATGAAAGGTGCAAAAAGGTGGATGGCAAACAAGTTCTATCTTGCTTTTCAATTGGGAAATAGAGCCCTGGCTCACGCACCTATATGCATGAGCTAATGAACCGAGCCATTGGATTGAGACCTGAGGGCCTGCAGGGTGGGCAGTGATTCAAACCTGTATACCCTTTATTACCAACTATCTCAAGATCAAAATTTGACGCCCTACATTGTCACGGCTCACGCAGATGCGCTCATAATACTTTTATTTGGGGGAGGAGGATGTTTTCTGTCATAGGGTCAAGGCCATCCACGTGGCTATTTGATGAAGGATTTGGGTTGTTGATTTGGTGGGTTTTTGCATATCTTGCAAAACAAGGTTAATCTGCTAAGCGATGAGGTTACATTAAGAAATTAACAAAAGAGAAGTGCAAGAAATCTTGAGTTTTCTTGTGGAAAGAAAAATTAGCTAGTACAGGCCAGTGGAAATTATCTTCTGGAAGAGTGCAACAATTTTCAATTTTAATTACTATTTCCTTACATTACTAAGCAATGCATGGAAAATTATTGCCGATTTATTAAAAATCCCAACATGTGATGTTTTTATACATGCCATTTTCAGTTGGCATGAGTTTTTAACATCACAAAACCAACTGAAGACTGTAAGATGGCTATATAGGATGAAATTAACGGTTGAATTACATGTACTTCCAATTCTCAATGTTTGCAATTTATTTATCAGAGATATTAAGGACTTTAATTCAAGTTTCTTTTGACTGCATACTCAGGGAGGAATAACAATGTTTATAACTTCAAAAGTTTTTTTTACAACTTTTAGTAAAACTTCGATAAAATAGCCACTTCGATACTACAACTTTGCTGATTATTGAATAGCCACTTCGATAAAATACATGTCAAGCATTCTGAGCATTAAACTTAATTAGTCAAACTAATTATATCTGTAATAATTATTAGGCACATATTGTGGCAAGAAATGGAGTATCTCTATCTTTGTCCTTACTAAACCCCAACTTCTGCACTATAGTAATATATTTGGATCTAGATTTGAGCAGTCTAGTGGTTGAATCATGTGGAAATTTCATACAACCTTGTGATCTATTGGACAAAAAAAAGGTCTGGATGCGTCCAACCTTCTTTCTCCGTCCTTTCCTGGCCAATGCATTCAAGACAACAACAACCACTTTATTGTCATAGAAAATGTTGGTTAGATTGGCACATCTCTCTTGATTCCTTCCTCCATCCTTTCCTCTATGCAACTGGTAGACAAAGTAACCGCCATTGACAATGTTCGGAGTTTTCCTGATCATGACATGGGTAGTCTTTATTCTATTAGAGTCCTGTTTATATGGCCGCACACGCCTATGTGGAAATAACGGAGTAATTAAGGAAGTACACAGCTAGTACTCGTGTAGTTATCACACTTAGGCCGCAAAAAAAGTGTAGTTTATTAACATCATGCTGACATCCATAGTACATAAGCATTGCGTCTGCTTTGGAACAAGTAAATAGAAATAGACTGTTTCTTTTCTTGCATATTTTCGGCCTGTTTTGTCTCCGTATGTTCACATCCCATGAAAGAGCAAGTCTTGAATACCGTTATAGTCATCATCTTTGTGTAGTGCTGACATCAAAAGTAGTTGAGAATTGAGGCTGCGCTTTGCCCAATTCAGCAAACAAGCGTGAAAGAGAACCCCCCCTAAAATAATCCAACTAGACAACCTTGAAATGCCGGCTTGCAGGTGCAAATTTGTTCCCATCAGCTGACATCAGAAGTTATCCAACAAGACATCATCAACCCTTATTCACATTTTATTGGCTGATCATCTGGATCATGTTCCCAACTCTACTTTAAATGATTTAAGGGTTCATGGTAAGGCTGCCAGCCCAAGTGTATCGTTTAACTGGTGTTGGTTCAATGCATATTTTGGTCGGCTTTATTCTAGTTGGCAGCTTAGGATAATTTATGCCATTTCATTGCCTTAATGAAATGGGTATGAAATACCGATTTTATTCTCACTTACCATTAGTTGCTATTGAATGTTGTAAATCATAGTGGGCACGATGATACTATTTGAAGTGAAGTCTTGTATATAAATACACGCTTTTAAGGTAAAATTAATTTTTTTATAAATCACTTATTATTTATCTGTTTTACCTATTCTTTTTTATGTTCTTTATTTTTTATCCTCTTTATATCCCTATGAGGATATACTAATTTTTTTTAGAGACCTGCTAGTGGGGATGATGAATTTGCAAACTTTGTGACTCGGCCACAGTGCTGCCGGCTTCTCTACTCTTCTCTCCTTCGATGACTACAAATAGTTTGAACACCAATGGACGATCATTATAAGAATTTTTTTCACTGGGTTGTTGTGTGGGGCACGTCTCTGGGTGTGTGAAACTGTTAAATGTGGTCTGGAGGGTATTTTTGGAAAGAATAGGGGCATGTTCGGGAGATATGGTATTTCAGCGTAAACTCTAGGTAGTATGGATTCTTGGCTCATTGATCAAGTAATATAAAAAAAACTTGGAATTTGAAGAAGGATAGTAAAAAAATGATGTCATTTTGTAACTTTGATCTCAATTAAGAACTTAATGAACTGAATAAAATTAAGGGTACTACCAGTCATAGTTTAAGAACTCCTTATTGACTCATAAAACTCCCTGAGACAACTCGGATCCATTACATGAATCCAATCTCCACTCAAAATAACATGTCTCCCATACTGACTCAAATGACTTCTCGAGACATGATCTACACGACTCCATTGTGGCTCTATCAAGACTCCGAGTCGACTCAACTTCATGATGCTGGGAGTGGAGTGTGAGTCTTGAGTTTCTAAATATTACTGAAACCAGTAATATTGTCCAAATTCCCATTTTAATACTTCAATGGGCATGAAAAGTAATTTCCCCCACTTGATTTAGTGGGTTGCTTAGTGGATACTTTACAAAGCAAAGTGGGTGTGAAATACTTATTGGCATACATGTGGTTTGTTTCAGTTATAAATTACTATGACATTCTGGTGATTTTAATGTTCATTTCTCATCTATAGGAGGTCTACAATCCAAAGAGTATAGGAATTGAGTTGCATTGCTTCAAATGAGTAATTATCATCTAGTGCTATAGATTAAGTAAAACTTTTTTTTACTGGTAATCTAAGTAAAATTTACATCATTGTAAAACTTCAACGTAACTACACGTATTATTTTTGTTACCTGATCATTCACCAACTTGCTTGCTTGACTGAAAGGTATTGTTTCTTGGCTAAAAGGTAGGGATGTGTGTGTTGAGGAAAAAGTTAAACATGTGGGTTTATTCGAAAAAATATATGCCTGGTGCATCATCGCCAGTAGGGGCACGCTCGTGATTCCAAACCTTCCTTATCCTGAGCTTAGATGGTGTCTGAATTGCTAATGCTCGAGCGTTGGGCATATAAATAACGGAGAAATTTAGCCCGCGCTACAGCTGCAGCATGGGCTAATACGCTGAACCCGCCATGGGCGTCAGATCATAGCTGGGGCTTGTCTCGTCCTAAGTGCTGAAGGGCACTAGCCTGGGCTGCACCATGGGCTAGGCAGCCTCATTTGTACTCCCTCCAAAAAAACATGGATGCGTTTGAAAAATTATGAGCCTAAAATTAGGTGACCGGATCTGCCCTACAGGTCAATAGATCTTTGATCGTACATGTGCAGGGGTAAGGCTTGAAATGTTGTGGCTCTACGGCTTACAGGCTAATAAATTTAACTCATTTTCAAATGCTATCAAGTTTTTTTGGACACGGGGAGTAATAGGACGTGTTAAACTGGGGAAGTAAATGATAACATAAACTACATAGAACAAACTAGGAGTGTTCACGTACATGGACGAATGGCTGTGTGTATCTGTTCGCAACCTTACCTTGACTGTCCAGTCCGCCCGTGTCTGCAATTATCCGTTACAATCTTTGTCGATGTCCCTCCAGCATTGTCCATGCGGACAACAGACATCTAATGGACAATAAGTCCAAATTTTGGATCTACTTCTTATACTAACAAAATTAATTTTTTGTTTCCATAATTCATAAAAATATGTTCTCACATGTAAATTAATAAAAACATTCATACTTTATAAGAACATGTTAACGAATATAAAAACATAGTTAGGAACTTAGGGTTCCTAAAAAGTTAACGGACAGAGATATCTGCTATTCATGTCTGAGGCACCCTATTATGACAGATAGGTAGGTCCCTTCCGTGTCCAATCCGTTGTCCGTATGGATGGTCCCTAAAACTGAAAATGGACATGGACGTTCATGAACACTCCTAGAACAAACCCAGTATGGTACTAAAAACCATGCAACAGGTAGCTGCATCATACAAGAGGCCTTTGTTAGGAGCTTACACCAATGTAAAGTTAATTAGCTGTTGGGATATCAAGCCAGGTGAGATTTGGCTCAAACTCAATAGAAGATCGTCAGGTACATGATCGTCAGTTAGTCCTTAGGACCACTTAATAGAAGCTTAACTATCTTTTTGTAAGTTATGCAAGTTATTTTGAGCTATAGTGCATACTCGAACTATGAGCGGTTCAATACTGTCAGATGTGTTATGTACTCCCTCTGTCCTGTTTTAGATGCTCCATCTGATAAAAAAATAATTTTTTAATGGTGGAAACCCCAGCTAATGCAGGTTAGAAGAGGTAAAAAATCCCCTTAAAATTGAGCAAATGGGGCATTTAAAAAATGACTATCCTTTTCTGCAAATGTAGCATCTAAAATAGGATGAAGGGAGTCTTACATCCGTGGATCATAATGGGCCAAAAGCGCTTGAATACTAATAGAGAAATTATCAGCTATAGTTTTCCATGCTCACTGATATGTATTTTTAATATATTTTACTCGCAAGCGCACAACTCTTGTATAGAATAATAACTATGAGCTAGCTCGATCCCACAGAGAGTTAACAAGAAATTTCTAATCGAAAAAATACTACCAAGATATCAAATCTACCACTAATTAAACTAATTTTATCTCCTCTTACTTTAATGAACTTGTAGTTAATGTAATTAATGTGTTCCTTTCATACACATGCTCAAAATAATTATACAGACTCCTCTTGGACATACGTACTTAAACAATTAAAGCAGTGATTAATAGAGACTATCTCTCTTGAGTATAGAAACTATATAAAAATTAAAATTTTATTCAAAAGCACATCGGAGTTTGCACGTTCCTCTCAGACAACGGAGTTCCTTGGTTTAATTTCATACAAAATTCTACTCTACCCTCTCTCGAGCGTGTAGGATAAAAATTAATAAAACTAATATTAATTTATGAAATAAAATTCATACATTAAACTAAAATAAAAATAAGACAAGGAGAGACAGAATCAATCTAATTAGAGGTTCATCTAAGCCTCAGTATAAAAATTAGCTAGACATAGTAAAAAGAAAAGAGAAAGCATGGGTTATTGGAGTCATGGACGGCACACAAAAATCAAACACGAAACAGTTTCTTGACTCGTCTCTTTGCAGTTTTTACTGTTCATGCATTGTATCATTGTTCACCATTCACCGAACAATGTAACATTACTGTTCATCTTCTTCTCTTCTAGGCCTAGTTTTTTTACTCTAGCATACTGTTCACACCTCAAAAAAGCTTCCTCCTTTCTCCTCTCCTCTCATAACTCTCGGTCATCCCTTTTCTTTTATAGATGCCCCAAATCAGTTACTCCCAAATATGTGGATGAACCCAAATCTTTCGAGTCAATCCAAATCGAAGACAGCAAATCCGAATCCCATTTTTGCACAAACCAAACTAGCTCTCCTTCTAACTCGAGCCTATCCAAATCCAAGCACAATCCATAGAATGTCTGGCTCTTTCCAATTTGACGTTCATATCATCTCTCGCTTGCCTCTGCTGAGCTTCTGCCTGAGCACTCTCGAGCGGCTTCTTTCTTCTCCTCGAGCTTTTTTTTGTTTTGTTTTAATTAGCCCATCGCATTGCTCTCACCCATCATATCTCATTTATACGGCTCTTCACTTTAAAACAGAACTTGTCTTCTTCTCAAGTAAATATCAATGACCAATATTTCTCTTCATTTCATTTCAACTTTTATATGAATGTGGGGCATTAAAACCCGCTTTAGCCTTCGTAATCGTCAGATCTTCTATGAATTGATCTCTTTGTCTAGAAACCCATTTGATATACAAAAACTAAATTATCTACAACTCGAGCTAATGAAACCTACATAAATAAAATAAAATTCAAATTAGACACATACTAAAATATAAATCTATTAATATATCTAAATTATTCAATTAAGCGCATGTTAATTATTAAATATCTAATTAATAGTTTAACACTAATAACATAGATTTACTCATATTTTATAAAAATATATTACTAACATATAAGCAAAAAGGAATGTAAAAATGTGTATACTTTGTTTATATCATTCACCGTAAACCTGTGGGTGACACACCAGTCGGTTTTATGAGGGCCCACAAATTTTTGTTTGTGTCATCCACGATTGGTAGGGTGCACGAAACCCATGCACTTACAAAAAACCTAATAATTTCTCATAGTAATGTGACCTTTGTCAAATAGGAGGACCTGATCCACTCCCAATATCATTTGAGAATGTAGTGTCTTCTCCTGTAAAAAAAACGAAAGTAATAAGTCTACAGGGATAAAAAATGTAAAAAATGGTATCCAAAGCTTGAGTTGTAGCTGTCCACATTTGTTAAGGCAGAAAGCCGTTAGTTAAGAAATAACTTTTCGAGTCGGTTTATCCGTTGCCCACCCACCCGATATTACATCCCGATTTACTTGGAGTGTATTATGGGTGGGCCTTCTACGTGCCCATGGGATTGGCATGTGATACAGTGCTACTTTGCCCTTTCTAGTTGGGTCCTAATGATCCCTCATTATAAAAAAGAGAGATTGTTATGAGAATGTGGCTATTTAGACGCCATTAATCTCCTTGTCCCCCCAAACTGATAATACTTTTCATTCTTTCTTTAAGTAGTTCAGAACTAGGGGTGCAACTTTTGCGCAAGCCCGACCCTACCCGGCCTGTAAAACTGCGGGTATGGGCCAAAATTTTAAGGCATAGGGTCGGGCCGGACCGCAAAATTTTAAACCCGCTAAACTTAGAGTCGAGTAAGGGCCTAGATAAAAAAACTGGTTAAGCCAGAAGCCCGTAGGCCCAGTGCTTAAGTATATATTGAATTGTTGTTGTAGGCTTTGTAAACCCTAGCCTTGCGGCCGTCTTCTCGACTCTCGTCTTCTCCAGACTCCTCAGTCCTCACTCCCGAGATCTCCCCTTGCCACCAAACCCCTAATCGGAACTCGGCTGGGGCGTTCTAGAGCTAGAGAAATCAAGAAACCAATGGCACACGACGGCGATAGCGGTGATCGTTTAAAATTAAACCCCTGCAAGTGCACAAGGAAATTGTACTTCGGCGAGTATAGAAAGAGTTGTCGAACCTCATGGACAATTAAACTTTAACTACTTCTAAAGGATTTGAATCAGTGTAGAGAATTATCAAGGCAATGAATCTACCACTAGACATGCAATTACTACTCTTGATTATTATTACACGCAGATTGACATGATATGGTAACTTGTGTTCTTGGTCTGACACATGAATCACTAATAAATTCACTAACGTTCTTGGTCGGACACAAAAGTTCATCCACTATTATGCAATCCTATCCTTGGTCGGGCATAGAATCAATCACAAATATGTTCTTGGTTAGACTCAGGGATTAAAAAGATCTAATTTCATTCATATCTATCAAGTCTATGGTTAAGCACTTAAAAGAACTCATGAAATAACATTAAACATGAATCATAATAAACTTTATTAAAAAAAACTATCAAGAGTAGCAATACACATCTAGGGCTTCATCTAGCCTTGACAAGGAATTTAGTCACACATAGGAAGAAAGAAAAGAAAAGTCTGTTTATATAGATCCATTAGCATGAATCCTTCTTCTTCTTTAGCTCCAAAAGACTCCTTCTTCTTTGCTCTTCTCTAGCCTATAGGTTCTCTAATGTCCAATACGTTCTCCCTTAACACTTATTTATATGTTTGAAGAGAAACCACGAAGTCCCCTTCCAAATCCGAATCGAAATAGGCTTGATTTAGGTTTTTCTGCATAAATCGATCGATCGCTCTGTATAGCCGATCTTTGCGATCGATCACTTTCCTTTGTTAAATTCTGCATTGTCGCGTCAATCGTCCGTTTTGTCTCATCAGCTAATCGATCATTTCTATTCCTAATCGATCGTGTTTACTGTATTGCGCACTTCCAAAAACTCCAGTAGATATGATCAATCGTTTTGAGTGCTGATCGATCGTTTCCTTCGATAACACTGTTTTTCGGCTTTTGCAATCGATTGTGTATAAAATTCCGATCGATCGTAGTTACTATTCATAATTTTCAAATGACTATAACTTTCAGCTCCAAACTCTGAATTGCGCGTGGTTGGTGTCGTTAGAAAGCTGATTTCTTGAACTCTAACATGAAGCTTGAATCAGTGCAATCAGAGATATGCACATGAAGTTATGATAATTTAACTATTAAAGTTACTTTACACCTCATTTCTGTATCTTACTCTTGTTTCCTACAAAAACCAAAAACTATATTAAAGTAGCACTAATTCTAATCAAACACTAGCATAAACATAGGTTTAGGAGATAATAAAATGCATATTTCATGTATAGATCACACCCCCTCAAACCTACATTTTGTTAGTGATCTATGATGTAAATTTTAATATGATACTCGCAAGCGCACGAATCTAATGCAGAATAGTGGCTACGAGGTCGATCCCTCAGAGACTTAGTAAGATATTCAACCTAATTCTAGAGTACGTAGCAAGTAGTAATGAAATGTAAAGTTCTAATTTTTATTTTCTTTTTAAGCAATCAATTGTTCAACTAAACTAAAAACACAGAAATTAACTAAACAAAAGATAAAATAATAAAGAAAAATCCTGTGTTCTGCTTTCAGTCTGTCTTGCTTCTCCGTCCTGCTTTGCTCTCTCCTCCACCTTCAGCAATAGTCTTTCAACTGCACGCCTCAACCGTTCTACTCTTTCTCTCGAACAGAGTAGACAGTCCCCAATTCCAGCCAAAGCAAAGCTTCTTCGAAACCTCCGCTATGCTACCCCTCTCTCGAGCAAGTAACACGTCTGCTTTTCTCTCTCGAGCAAAAGCAGCTTTATTTCCTCTCTAGCAGACAATTCCCTTCTCGGCACGAACAGATCAGTACCTCCCTCTTGTCAGTCGGTCCTGCTCCTCTCTCAAGCAAACAGTACCTCTGTTCTCCCTTTGCACTGCCGGCTGTCCAAAACAGAAACCAGAAAACAGCTTCCTTTCTCCCTCTCTGCCTCTCGACAGACCTGGCTTCCTCTTGCACAGCCCAATCGTCACCACAGCACAGAGCCTCTCCTGGAACCCTTCTCTGCCTCTCGACAATGCAGCCACGCTCTCCACAGTTCCTCCCCGACCCAGCACAGAGCTGCTCCTCCCTCCGGCAGAGCCCAGAAAAATAGAGCCGCCCTTCTCAACAGCCGGCCTCCTATCTCTCGAAACCCAGCCACCACCACCGTTCTCTTCTCCTCCTCTCCGGCCGAGCAGAATCTCTCCCGTCGGCACTGCCCAGTACCCAGCCAGCCTCCTCTTCCTCTGCTTCTCTTTGATCTCTTATAGACGAGCGCCAATCCTTCGGAACATCAATTTTCCTTCCTGGAGCCGGCCAAATCAGAGACATTCCATTCTCAGCACGAACCCAAATTGGAGCTTTCCAAATCAAGGCCCCTGCTGTCGTGAGCTGCTCCTCCCAGTCGCCGTTGCTTTTCGCCGTCAACCTTGCCTCCGATCGTGAGCTCAGCCATCGCCGGCTTCATAGCCTCGCCGGCGTTCGCTGATTGTCTCTCTGCCGATCACCACTCTGCTCGAGCAGAGCTTCTGCACTGTGTTCTGGTAACGCCGAAATCGTCGCACTGCCGTTTCAATCCGCCACCACCGACCTCCTCACGATCGCCGTCATCGCCGGAGCCCATCGACTGCCTGACCCACAGCCCACGGTCGCCGGTTTCAGGCTCCGGTGCTCACTCCCGACAGAACAGAGCCTCCGGTGCTCTGTTCTGTTCCAGACTTCCAGGCGCCCGAGCCATCGGGCTCGGGTTGCTTTCGATTTTTTTATTTTTTTTTAATTTTCTGAACCGAACCGGAACCGGTTCTTTTCTCTCTTTTTTTCTCTTTTTTTTTTCTTGGGTTAAAACCCGTCGTACCAACCATATCCGTCGGATCTTCGATCTCTTCACACGAGCTGATTGACGCGTATTTGTGAATCTGAAACCTGGAGCTCTAAGACCTGTATGAATAAAATTAAAATGTAATTAGACGCTTAATAAAACATGAATCTTATTAAATCAATTAATGCATCTAAATAACTCAATTAAGCGTGTTTATTCATTAAACTCCTAATTATTCACTTAACACAGATAAACATTAATTATCCTTTTTCTAACTAAAAATACGACTAACAAATAGGTAGAAAGGCATATAAAAATGTGTATATTTTGCATATATCAAATACCCCCAAACCTACATTTTGCTAGTCCTCGAGCAAAACAAAACAAAACAAAACAAAGAAATCTAACTAATCCACTTTCGCAGGAAATCGCGATTGCATTTAGCGCATGCAACAAGCCTTTTAAACCCCCAGGTGTCCCTGGCTGGACGAGTGAAGTCTCGTGAGGGTTTGCAGCCATGCTACCCACAAACATGTATTTATGAAATCAACCTATTTAATCTAAGTGTAAAAAGAAATCGAAAATCACTACAAAACAAACAATCCTAATATCCCTTCGAATGCAAACTGCAATGTTTAAGAAAATCAACCACATGTACTTGGATTTATAATCAACTGGAATATAGAAGCCCTCAAGTAAGTGGTTTTATTCTACACCTTCATCTTGGAAGTTTCTGCTCAATATGATATAGCATGATACTTTATATAGTAAAAGTGTAGAACAATATAGCAATACATTCTAAATTTCTGTTTTACACAGATCCAGTGTGACCCATTAACCAAAGAACATCAGAATCAACACAGTCGTCGTAATCTTTAGGTTCATGATAGCACAGATCTGCGCGCCTCCTTCGGGTCCAACATTCTAGATTTGAGAGGATAATACACCATAGACTTTTTTTTTTCACTAGGACTGTGTAAGGCCTGACTTCAAGATGCTTAGGTTTAGCAATGACTTAGGCCAATGACTCCCAGCCAATTGGCTTAGGGCATTAGGTTTTAAGAGACCGCTTCGGGCCCGAGCATCAGCCTAAGTTAATCCTATAAAGTCAAGCAGCCCCTTTCTTTCATTTTGTTTTCATTTTTTTTTTCACATTTTTATTTTCATCATTCATATTTTCAAGCACATCTTTATTTTGTCCAGGCTGTATTTTATTTCCGGTTCCAATCCCTTGCCATAGCCAAGTAAATGGTCTATCATGATCTTTTAAGCTCAACAGACAACCACATATCATCCAATGACTCTGACTAAAGATATCCCACTGTAAATTAGCATTCAACAAATCTCTAGACTGTATTACTTTATGTAACTAGTGTGTGTGAGTGAGTTTTATTAGCTCAAGCACTTTGTTCCAAGAGGACTGTAACAGAAAGATATTGCTCAGTTAAGTTCTCTATCCTCCAGTATACTTACTCACACTTCCAATGCAAATTAATCTCTTAAAAATTGAAGTATGCATTATAAAGGGATAAACTATCAAAACCTAAGAAAATTACTAACAAACGACCTAAAACTAAGTAAATTTTTATGGGTTTTTTTTTTCTTTGTTTTTTTTCAATTTTTTTTTATAAAATAAAAACCAAAGGAATACTACTTTTCTTTTCTACACCCCCAAACCTAAACGAAACATTGCCCTCAATGTTTACCAAAATAAATATCACAATGATGAGTAAAAAGAAAAGGAGTGTAAGGAAAGAAATCACCTGAATGGAGATGCCTCATGGTAGATGTAGAGCATTGAAACACACAAACTAAGAATGAGGAGTAAGTACAAAATATGGAAAAAGAAAATACACCCCCAAACCTAGATTGTAGCATCCCCACACATGTATCAGTAACCTAAATATTAAACAAATAAAAAGCTATCAAAAACCAAAAATTTGGGTTGCCTCCCAAGAGCGCTAAGTTTTACGTCTTCAGCCAGACGTAACCAAAAATCATGTAGGAGCATTAGGTTCATCCAAATCTAGAACAGTCTCCTCTCTCTCAGTAAAACCCTCTAAATATGGTTTCAATCTTTGCCCATTAACTTTGAAAATAGTTCCATCTTTAGGGTTTTGAATGTCAACCGCTCCATGGGAAAATACTTTGTGTACAATGAAAGGTCCAGACCATCGGGAACGGAGCTTTCCTGGGAAGAGATGTAACCTGGAGTTATAGAGCAAAACTTTTTGACCGGGCTCAAATGACTTCCTCATGATTGACTGATCATGAAAAACTTTGGTTCTAGCTTTGTAAATCTTCGCATTCTCATAAGCCTCATTACGAATTTCATCTAGTTCATTGAGTTGCAATTTTCGAAGTGTTCCAGCCTTGTCCATATCAAAGTTAAAAGTTTTGATGGCCCAATAAGCACGATGTTCTAATTCCACAGGTAAATGACAAGGTTTTCCAAATACAAGTCTATAGGGAGACATTCCAATTGGTGTCTTAAAAGCAGTACGGTAAGCCCACAATGCATCATTTAATCTGTCAGACCAATCCTTTCGGTCGGGACGAACCATTTTCTCAAGAATGCGTTTAATTTCCCTATTTGAAACTTCTACTTGGCCACAAGTCTGCAGATGATATGGAGTTGCAATTTTATGAGTAATGGAGTACTTTTTCAGAAGTGAATCAAAAGCTTTATTGCAAAAATGTGTACCACCATCACTTATAATTGCACGAGGGGTTCCAAAACGAGAAAATATGTGTTCTTTCAAGAACCGAACCACCACTTTGTGATCATTTGTTTTGCAGGAAATGGCCTCTACCCATTTGGAAACATAATCTACAGCAACAAGGATATAGAGATAACCAAACGATGGAGGAAATGGGCCCATGAAGTCAATAACTCAAACATCAAAAAGTTCAACAATCAGGATGTTAATAAGGGGCATCATGGACCTACGTGATAATGTACCCATACGTTGGCATCTGTCACATTTTGTGCAAAACTCATGAGTATCCTTGAATAAAGTAGGCCAATAGAAACCACTCTGCAAAATTTTTGCAGCAGCCTTTTTCGCACCGAATTGGCCACCACATGCATGAGCATGGCAAAAAGAAATGATACTATCAACTTCATGCTCCGGCACACATCTCCTAATGATTTGATCTGGGCAATACTTGAACAGGTATGGATCATCCCAGAAAAAATGCTTAACCTCGGCGAAGAATTTGGATTTATCTTGTTTTGTCCAATGTTCAGGAAGTTGAGTTGTGACAAGATAATTAACAATATCAGCATACCAAGGCAATTGAGAGACAGCAAAAAGTTGTTCATCAGGGAATGACTCATTCAAAGGTAAGGGTTCCTCAGCAGACTCGTCAATAAGTCTAGACAAGTGATCAGCAACAACATTTTTAGAACCTTTCTTGTCTCTTATCTCAATATCAAATTCTTGAAGTAATAGGATCCAACGAATTAAACGAGGTTTAGTGTCTTTCTTTGAAAGAAGATATTTCAAAGCTGCATGATCTGAAAACACTATGACCTTGGATCCTAAGAGATATGATCGGAACTTGTCTAGAGCAAAAACTACAGCCAACAACTCTTTTTCTGTAGTAGAATAATTGAGTTGAGCATCATTGAGAGTTCTACTTGCATAATAGATGACATGGGGTATCTTATTCACCCGCTGCCCCAAGACAGCGCCAACCGCATAATCGGATGCATCACACATAAGCTCAAAAGGTAAATTCCAGTCCGGTGGTTGGATGATGGGTGCAGATGTGAGAAATTACTTGAGTTGATCAAACGCTTTAGAGCAATCATCATCAAAGACAAAAAGAGTTTCTTTAGCAAGCAAATTGCACAAAGGTCTTGAAATTTTGCTAAAGTCTTTGATGAATCGTCTGTAAAACCCAGCATGGCCAAGAAAAGATCGAACCTCCTTTACTGATTTTGGTGGAGGCAGACTTGAAATTAAGTCAACTTTGGCCTTATCAACTGCAATTCCTTTATTAGAAATAACATGCCCCAGAACTATCCCTTGACGAACCATAAAGTGACATTTCTCCCAATTTAGCACAAGATTTGTTTCTTTACACCTTGCCAAGACAAGAGACAGGTGGTGTAAACATTCATCGAAAGAGGATCCAAACACCGAGAAGTCATCCATGAAAATTTCAAGAAATCGCTCAACCATATCTGAAAATATGCTCATCATGCACCGCTGGAATGTGGCGGGTGCATTACATAACCCAAATGGCATGCGACGATATGCATATGTTCCAAAAGGACAAGTGAATGTGGTCTTTTCTTGATCCTCTGGAGCAATGGGAATTTGATTGTAGCCTGAATAGCCATCTAAAAAGCAATAGTAGCTATGACCAGCAAGTCTCTCAAGCATTTGATCAATGAATGGCAAAGGAAGGTGGTCTTTCCTTGTGACCGAGTTCAATTTTCTGTAGTCAATACAAACCCGCCACCCAGTGGTCATTCGGGTGGGGACTAATTCATTATTATCATTTTTGACTTCTGTGATTCCTGACTTCTTAGGAACAACCTGAACTGGGCTGACCCAAGTACTATCTGATATGGGGTAAATGATGCCAACATCTAACAATTTTAGCACCTCGGTTCTGACGACCTCCTTCATATTAGGGTTAAGTCTGCGTTGCATTTCACGGGAAGATTTTGCATGCTCCTCAAGGTAAATGTGATGCATACACAGAGCAGGACTTATACCCTTAATGTCTGCTATTGTCCACCCCAAAGCTGTCTTATGTTCGCGAAGAACATTAAGCAACTTGCCTTCCTGTTCTGAATCAAGGTCTGAAGAGATGATAACAGGCAAGGTATCAGAAGACCCTAAAAACGCATATTTAAGTGTATCTGGCAATGGCTTTAGGTCAAGTTGGGGTGGTTTTTCAATAGATGGGACAAGTTTAGACTCGGGAACTGGAAGAGGTTCCACCCTGGCTGTCCATTTGGTCGGGTCCAAAATAGGGGTAGAGTCAAGCAATGCATTGACGTCTCTAATGGACCCTTCGATGTCAAAGTCTAAGCCAAAATGAGTTAAACATGTCTGGAGGGGATCATCATTTAAAACAGTTTGTAGGGATTCCTCTACTAAACTTTCAATCATATTCACTGCAAAAGAATCATTCGTCTCCAGGGGTTGTTGTCTAACATTAAAGACATTGAGTTTGACCTTTAAATTGCAAAAGACAACTTCATAGCCCCATTTCTACAATTTATTATGGCATTGGATGTGGCTAAGAATGGCCTTCCCAAAATCACAGGAATCTGACTACCAGGATTCTGCACAGGTTGGGTATCTAAGACAATAAAGTCTACGGGGAAGTAAAATTTATCCACCTGAACCAGAACATCCTCAATAACACCGCGTGGAACTTTAATTGATCTGTCCGCAAGTTGCAGTGTTATGGTAGTCGGTTTCAACTCTCCTAATCCAAGTTGCTCATAAACAGAGAATGGTAGCAAATTTATACTAGCTCCTAAGTCCAACAATGCCCTCTCCACAGTATGGTCTCCTATAACGCATGAAATTGTGGGACATCCTGGATCTTTAAACTTAGGAGGAGTGTTATGCTTAAGAATTGAGCTAACTTGTTCAGTGAGAAACACTTTCTTGTGTGCATTCAATTTTCTTTTCTCGGTGCACATGTCTTTTAAAAATCTTGCATAAGCGGGAACTTGCTTAATAGCATCGAGCAATGGAATATTGATTTGCACTTTCTTAAAAATTTCCATTGTCTCATCAAGTTTATTCCCTTGAGATGTTTTTGCAAGTCGTTGAGGAAAAGGTGCCTTGGGTATATAGGGTGGAATATGGCTCGACTCAGGATATGAAGAAGCTTCTAGGCTCTTCTTCGATGTATTAGGACTCACGTCTGGTCTAGTGGTGCTCTCTTGGTCCTCACCCTTTCTAGCGGTTGTGTCTATGGCAGTCTTAGGTGGTTCAACATTGTTGTCAATCTGTTTTCCACTCCTAAGTGTAGTTATGGCTTTTATTTGCGCTGGAGGTTGGTCTTGACAAGAATTAGATCCCACTTCAAATTGTCCTTTGGGATTAGCTACAGGTTGACTAGGGAACCTACCTTTTTCCCTCTCATTTAATGCAGAAGCCAATTGATCCATTTGAAGTTCCAGCTTCGCAATTGCTTGCGAGTTGGCATGTAACGAATGTTGGGTATCTTTTTGAAATTGTAGAGAGCTTTGCATGAACAAATTCAACGTATCCTCAAGAGATGGTTTCTTGGGTTGTGTAGGGAATGTTTGAACTTGTTGATGGTAAGATTGATTGGGAGGGTACCCTGGAGGTCCTCCTTGATGCGGTCCTTTGGACCATGAAAAATTGGGATGCCTTGCCCAACCTGGGTTATAAGTTTCCGAAAATGGGTTATTGCCAGGTCGAGGAAAGGCATTTATAGCATTAGCCTGATCGCTATTGTATTCCACTCCAGAGGTGTTAGAAGGACAGTTTTGTGTGACATGGGAGGGGTTAGAGCAAATAGCACACACATTGACATGTGATGGCATTTGGGGCCCACCAGCAGACATCAACGCATCAAAACGTTGTGTCAGGCTGTCTATCTTGGAAATCAAATGTGCATTATTGTCTAGCTCATATACGCCTCCTTTCTTTTGAAAAGGAAACGTTCTGTCAACTCTACTTGAGCAATCCCATTGCTGAGAATTCTCGCATAGAGTCTCAATAAAATCCCATGCTTCTTCGGCACTCTTCATCATAACTGACCCACCACTAGCGGCATCAACCATTTGACGGTTCTGAGGTGTTAAACCGTCATAGAAGAATTGAACTTGTTGCCACTTTAAAAATCCATGGTGTGGACACTTAAGGAGCAAATTCTTCCATCTTTCCCAACACTCATAAAAGCGTTCACCCTCCTTCTGCATGAAATTTGTAATTTCTCTACGAAGGGCATGAGTTTTATGAACAGGGAAGAATTTGTTCAAAAAATTTTCAGCTAATTGATCCCAACTCCTAATTGTTCCAACTTCTAAAGAGTTCAACCATGCTTTCGCTTTTTCTTTCAAAGAAAAGGGAAAGAGGCGCAACCTAACAGATTCATCAGAGAAATTTTGGAATTTAAATGTAGCACAAATGTCAAGGAACTCTTTAACATGATTATAGGGATCTTCTTTATTGGAACCATAGAATGTAGGCAAAAGTTGCATCACCCCTGGTTTCAACTCAAAGTGGTGTGCCGTGGTGAGCGGCAACACTATGCAGGAAGGTGAGTTGAATTGAATAGGGGATGAATAATCTTTTAATGTCTTCCTCACATTCTCATTCTCCATGTTACCTAATTGATTTGTAAATTCCATTGTATGTTTTAGTCTTGCTTTAAAAGTTCTTTCAATTTCTAGGTCAAGAGGTGCAAGCTTTTCACCCAGTGACCGACGACCAAGCATACACTAATTAACGGCACTAAAAATTAAATACCTAGAACAAACCTAAAAATCGCAACTAACACAAGCATGCAATCACAGAAAAAAATATAAAAATACTAAGCACCTAGAAAAATTAAAAGAGAAGGTAAAAGAATGCAAACGAGGGGAAGGGGTGGCCCTTCCAACGTTGGCGAGAATTTCGCGTCTTCTCTTACTCCTACAAAAAGACAAAACACTAATAAGCAACACAAAGTAGACCAACTTAAATTGAAACTAAACTACTCTAAGAATTCGGTAAATTATCCTACACAGTCCCCAGCAGCGGCGCCAAAAACTTGGTGTAAATTTTAACATGATACTCGCAAACGCACGAATCTAATGCAGAATAGTGGCTACGAGGTCGATCCCTCAGAGACTTAGTAAGATATTCAACCTAATTCTAGAGTACGTAGCAAGTAGTAATGAAATATAAAGTTCTAATTTTTATTTTCTTTTTAAGCAATCAATTGTTCAACTAAACTAAAAACACAGAAATTAACTAAATAAAAGATAAAATAATAAAGAAAAATCCTGTGTTCTGCTTTCAGTCTGTCTTGCTTCTCCGTCCTGCTTTGCTCTCTCCTCCACCTTCAGCAACAGTCTCTCAACTGCACGCCTCAACCGTTCTACTCTTTCTCTCGAACAGAGTAGACAGTCCCCAATTCCAGCCAAAGCAAAGCTTCTTCGATCACTCCGCTATGCTACCCCTCTCTCGAGCAAGTAACACGTCTGCTTTTCTCTCTCGAGCAAAAGCAGCTTTATTTCCTCTCTAGCAGACAATTCCCTTCTCGGCACGAACAGATCAGTACCTCCCTCTTGTCAGTCGGTCCTGCTCCTCTCTCAAGCAAACAGTACCTCTGTTCTCCCTTTGCACTGCCGGCTGTCCAAAACAGAAACCAGAAAACAGCTTCCTTTCTCCCTCTCTGCCTCTCGACAGACCCGGCTTCCTCTTGCATAGCCCAATCGTCACCACAGCACAGAGCCTCTCCTCGAACCCTTCTCTGCCTCTCGACAATGCAGCCACGCTCTCCACAGTTCCTCCCCGAGCCAACACAGAGCTGCTCCTCCCTCCGGCAGAGCCCAGAAAAATAGAGCCGCCCTTCTCAATAGCCGGCCTCCTATCTCTCGAAACCCAGCCACCACCACCGTTCTCTTCTCCTCCTCTCCGGCCGAGCAGAATCTCTCCCGTCGGCACTGCCCAGTACCCAGCCAGCCTCCTCTTCCTCTGCTTCTCTTTGATCTCTTATAGACGAGCGCCAATCCTTCGGAACAGCAATTTTCCTTCCTGGAGCCGGCCAAATCAGAGACATTCCATTCTCAGCACGAACCCAAATTGGAGCTTTCCAAATCAAGGCCCCTGCTGTCGTGAGCTGCTCCTCCCAGTCGCCGTTGCTTCTCGCCGTCAACCTTGCCTCCGATCGTGAGCTCAGCCATCGTCGCCTTCATAGCCTCACCGGCGTTCGCTGATTGTCTCGCTGCCGATCACCACTCTGCTCGAGCAGAGCTTCTGCACTGTGTCCTGGTAACGCCGAAATCGTCGCACTGCCATTTCAATCCGCCGCCACCGACCTCCTCACGATCGCCGTCATCGCCGGAGCCCATCGACTGCCTGACCCACAGCCCACGGTCGCCGGTTTCAGCCTCCGGTGCTCACTCCCGACAGAACAGAGCCTCCGGTGCTCTGTTCTGTTTCAGACTTCCAGGCGCCCGAGCCATCGGGCTAGGGTTGCTTTCGATGTTTTTCTTTTTTATTTTATTTTCTGAACCGAACCGGAACCGGTTCTTTTCTCTCTTTTTTTCTCTTTTTTTTTTCTTTTCTTGGGTTAAAACCCGTCGTACCAACCATATCCGTCGGATCTTCGATCTCTTCACACGAGCTGATTGACGCGTATTTGTGAATCTGAAACCTGGAGCTCTAAGACCTGTATGAATAAAATTAAAATGTAATTAGACGCTTAATAAAACATGAATCTTATTAAATCAATTAATGCATCTAAATAACTCAATTAAGCGTGTTTATTCATTAAACTCCTAATTATTCACTTAACACAGATAAACATTAATTATCCTTTTTCTAACTAAAAATACGACTAACAAATAGGTAGAAAGGCATATAAAAATGTGTATATTTTGCATATATCAATCTATATATGAAATATACATTTTATTATCTCCTAAACTTATGATTATTCTAGTGTTTGATTAGAATAACTACTACTTTAATATAGTTTTTGGTTTTTGTAGGAAACAAGAGTAATACACAGAAATAAGGAGAAAAATAACTCGAATGGTTAAATTATCATAACTTAGTATACAAATGTCGGATTGAACTGATTCAAGTCTCTTATTAAAGTTCAAGAAGTCAGCTTTCCAACGCCACTAACCACGTATAATTCGGAGTTTGGGACAGAAAGTTATAGCCATTTGAATTTCATAAATAGTAACAACGATTGATCGGCGATCAATGCGATCGATCGCCACAACTGCAAAAAGCACTATATTGAAGGTAACGATCGATCGGCACAAAAATGATCGATCGTATCTACTGAAATTTTTCAATCGCGTAAGACAGTAACTACGATCGATCGGTATTATACGGCGTCGATCGGCAAAGCGATTGATCGGAGGAAAATAACGAAGGAATTGCGATCGATCGGGATACGAACGATCGGCAATACGGAGCGATCGATCGCCGTATGCGGAAAACCGAAATAAGACCTATTTCGACTCGGATTTGGAAGGGGACTTCGTGGTTTCTCTTCACTATTATAAATAGGTCTTATGGGAGAACGTTTTGGGCATTAGAAAGTAGACCAGAGAATAGACTTTTGAGCTTTATTGGAGGCTAGAGCAAAGGAGATAAGAAGAGAAGAACATGAAGAACACGATAGTGATTTCTCTTCCAATGCGAGGCTAAACACCTTTCCAAGGCGTAGATGAAGCCCAATAATCTGGTTGTGTAGTTTTTTTTTTCTCATCTTATGTTTTTATTCTAGTTGGTGTATGAATTTTATTGTGTAATAATTGTTAATTCAATAAAGGTTTGTTCTTTGTACTCGAGAGAGACAAGAGTGAATTCTTGTGAGTTTCAATCCGAAGAATACTTGCGTATCCGAGAAGAACGCGAGTAGACTGAGGTGTTATATATCAATAAAATTTCATTGGTTTATACTCGAGAGAGATAGATCACAATTCCATGTTTTAACCGTTTTATGTGTTACATCCGAGAGGAGAGCACTATATTTTGAGTTGACAAGTGTATGTCCGAGAAGAATATGCTAGCCAATTGGAAATCTTTATTCAAAAGAGAGAGAGAAACGATACACTAGTTTATTGTGGTGGATTCGAAGCCTTGGTCTTCTCCACATTGATTAATTCTCACTTAATTTAGTTTAAAAAGTTCATTGCTTTCTTAGTCTAGAATCAACATTGCTAATTTCTCTTGAATTTAGTAAAATATTAATCCGTCCCTGAGGTTCGACAATCCTTTAATACTCGTCGTAGTATAATTGCCTTGTGCACTTGCAAGGGTTTTAATTTTAAACGATTAGTTAGTCCATAGCAAAACAAAACAAAACAACTCAACTAAGGAACTAATACAATAAAAAATAAAGTAAAAAAGTAAATACCACTTTCGTAGGGAACACGGTTGCATTGAGTGTATGCAACAAGTCGTTAAACCTCTAGGTGTCCCTAGTAGGACGAGTTGTGTCTCTTGAGGGTTTGCAGCCATGCTACCCACAAACATGTATTTATTAACCTAATTAACCTAAGTAAAAATAAAACAAAATAAAATATTATAAAACAAGCAAACTTATTATCCCGACAAATGCAAACCACATTGCTTAAGAAAATCAATCACACGTACTTGGTTTATAATCAATGGGAATATAGAAGCCCTCGAGTAAGTAATTTTGTCTCACACTTTCATTTTGAAAATTTCTGCTCAAATATGATATAGCATGATAATGTAAATAATAAAAAGTGTAGAACATTGTAGTCATACATTCTAAATCTCTATTTCACACATATCCAATGTGACCCATTAACCAAAGAACATTATAATCTATATAGTCATTGTAATCTTTAGGTTCATGATAGCACAAATGCATGCGCGCCTCCTTCGGGTCCAACATTCTAGATTTTAGAGGATAATATACCATAAACTTTTTTTCTTCTTTTTCTCTTTTCAATAGGACTGTGTAAGGCCCAACTTCAAGAAACTTAGGTTTAGTAATGACTCAGGCCAATGACTCCCAACCAGTTTGGCTTAGGGTATTAGGTTTTATGTATAGACCGCTTCGGGCCTGAGCATCAACTAAAGTTAATCCTATAATAGTCAAGCAGCCCCTTTCTTTCTTTTGTTTTCTCATTTCTTTTCGCATTTTCATTTCAACATTCATTTTTTCAAGCATCTTTCAGCAATCTTTATTCTTCTAGGCGGTATTATACTATCAACCTATTTTCGGTCCCAAGCCCTTGCCATAGCCAAGTAAATGGTCTATCATGATCTTTTAAGCTCAACAGACAACCACACATCAACTAATGACTCTGACTAAAGACATCCCACTGTAAATTAGCTTTCAACAAATCTCTAGATGGTATTACTTTATGTACTATTGTGTGTGAGTGAGTTTTTTTAGCTCAAGCACCTGTTCCAAGAGGACTGTAATAGAAAGATATTCTCAGTTAAGTGTTTCTATCCTCCAGTATACTTACTCACACTTCCAATGCAAATTAATCACTTAAGAATTAAAGCATGCATTATCACGGGATAAACTATCAAAACCTAACAAAATACTAATAAACAACTTTAAAAAAACTACTCAAATTTTTATATTTTTTTTTATTTTCTGATTTTTTATGCAAGCAATATTCCCTCCCCCAAACCTATTATGAACATTGTCCTCAATGTGAACAAGGTATAAAAATGGCAATGATCATATAACAAATAAAATAAGAAAAGAAGAGAATACACCTGAATACATGGGTTGTCTCCCACCAAGCGCTAAGTTTAACGTCTTCAGCCAGACAGAGCCATGATCATGCTGTAGGGATTAGATCATCCAAGTAGGCAATCATCACATCCATGTCTGTCGCAGCCTCTAGATACGGTTTCAATCGGTGGCCATTAACTTTGAATGTTCTCCCATCTTGTGGATTATGAATCTCCACAGCTCCATTGGGGTAGACTTGTATCACAATGAATGGGCCATACAACCGAGAGCAGAGCTTCTCAGGGAATAAGTGCAGCCTAGAGTTGTAAAGTAATACCTTCTGATTAGGCGCAAAGGACTTTCTAGAAATCATCTTGTCATGGATAGTTTTAGTCAGGGGCAGAGCCAGGAATTTCGATGAGGTGGGGCATAAAATTTCCTCAAATTTTGTAAAAGAAATGATGAAAATAAAGTATAACAAAATATACCATTTTAACTAAGACAAAGTATGTATTAAAATACGACTATATATATATGTAGTTTTTTTAATCAAGACATACCATAAAAATAAATGTCTACAATATTTTACACATCTACAACGATTTGCTATTTTTCGGAAGTGTTTGATAATAGCTTCATTTTCAAGCTCACTAAACACAACTTTTTTAAATAGGTGTAACTAGAGAGTCATTCCAAGCTCCTTAAACCTAAATTTTTCAATAGGTGTAACTAGACAATTCAAATATTTGTAATTTTTTAAATATCATACAAATAAATTGTTGTAGCAAAGAGGGAACAAGCACAATCGGTCGGCAAATTATTGTAGCAAAGACGAAATTTAACAAAATTGTAGTAGGAAAAATGAAGGAGATGTGTGGCAATAGCAAGAACGAAGGTAAGAACTAAAATGTTGTGTTTATAGCCTAAAGGCCTTAAATTTTTACTACTAGTTAGAGTAGATTTTTTTATTTTTTACTATTTTCCTTGGCAAGCCAAGCCAAGCCGATCTTTACTTCCTTTTTTGTCTTATTGTTTATTTAAAGTCCAAATTTACCTTACCAAAGTATAAGAAGAGTAGTCATAAAATGACAATTTTTGTGGGTCAACAAGAGAATATGAAAAATTAGGAAATGAAGAAGAACAAGTTAATTACATAAATACTTTATAAAAGTAGTACTCCTTTTATAAAGTATATCACATTAATGGGAAGAAGTACTACTTTTATAAAGTATATCACATTAATGGGAAGGAGTACTACTTTTATAAAGTATTTATGTAATATAAAAGGAGTAGTAGATGGGAAGTCAGCTGGGGCAATTGCCCCAGCTTGCCCCTGGCTCCGCCAGTGGTTTTAGTCCTCGTTTTGTACAACTTGGCGTTCTCATAGGCCTCATAACGCATCTCTTTTAATTCACTTAGTTGGAGTTTCCGCTATTCACCGGTTTTAGCCATGTCAAAGTTATAAGCTTTAATAGCCCAATAAGCCTGGTGTTCCAACTACACAGGTAAATGGCAAGCTTTGCCGTATACCAATTGATCGTTTAAATATAAAACCCTTGCAAGTGCACAAGGCAATTGTACTACGGCGAGTATAGAAAGGGTTGTCGAACCTCAGGGACGGATTAATATTTTACCAAATTCAAAAGAAAGCAGCAGTGTTGATTCTAGGCTAAGAAAGCAATGAACTTTTAACCAAACTAAGTGAGAATTAAACCAAAGCTTCGAATCCACTACAATAAACTAGTGTATCGCTTCTCTCTCTCTTTTGAATTAAGGTTTCCAATTGGCTAGCATATTCCTCTCGGACATACACTTGTCAACTCAAAATATAGTGCTCTCCTCTCGAACGTAACACATAAAACGATTAAAACATGAAATTGTGATCTATCTCTCTCGAGTATAAACCAATGAAACTTTATTGATAGATAACACCTCAGTCTACTTACGTTTCTCTCGGATACGCAAGTATTATTCGGATTAAAACTCATAAGAATTCACTCTTGTCTCTCTCGAGTACAAAGAACAAACTTTTAATGAATTAACAGTGATTATACAATAAAATCCATACACCAACTAGAGTAAAAATATAAGATGAGGGAAAAGAAACTACACAACCAGATTATCGGGCTTCATCTACGCCTTGAAAAAGTGTTTAGCCTTGCATTGAAAGAGAATTCATCATCATGTTCTTCATGTTCTTCATCTTCTTCTCTCCTTTGCTCTAGCCTCCAATAAAGCTCAAAGGTGGTCTCTAGATTCTCCAAGGTAGCCCAAAACGTTCTCCCATAAGGCCTATTTATAAGTTTGAAGAGAAACCACGAAGTCCCCTTCGAAATCCGAGTCGAAATAGGGCTTATTTCGGTTTACAGCACATGGCGATCGATCACTCCGTATTGCCGATCGTTCGCCTACGGACCGATCGTAATTCCTTTGTTATTTTCCTCAGATCGATCGTTTTGCTGATCGACGCCTTATGATTTCGACTGACCGTTGTTACTATCTTCTGCGGATCAAAAACTCCAATAGATATGATCGATCATTTTGATGTCCGATCGATCGCTTCCTTCAATAACACTGTTTTCGGCTCATGCGATCGATCGTGTTGATTGACCGATCGATCGTAGTTGTTGTTCACAATCTTCAAATGGCTATAACTTTTTGCTCCAAACTCCGAATTGCGCGTTGTTGGTGGTGTTGGAAAGCTGACTTCTTGAACTTTAACATGAATTTGAATCTGTCCAATCAGACATTTGTATACAAAGTTATAATGATTTAACCATTTTAGTTAATTTTCACCTCATTTCTATGTATGACTCTTCTTTCCTACAAAAACCAAAAACTATATTAAAGTAGTAGTTATTCTAATCAAATACTAGCATAATCATAAGTTTAGGAGATAATAAAATACATAATTCATGTGTAGATCACACCCCCAAACCTAGATTTTGCTAGTCCCTAGCAAAACAAAATAAAACAAAATAAAACAAACAAAATCAAGCAAACAACTAAAGGAACTAATGCATAAAAATAAACACCACGTTCGTAGGGAAAATGATTGCATTGAGCGTATGCAATAAGCCGTTAAACCTCTAGGTGTCCCTAGTAGGACGAGTTTTGTCTCGTGAGGGTTTGCAGCCATGCTACCCACAAACATGTATTTATTAACCTAAGTGCAGAAATAAAACAAAAATAAAATATTGCAAAACAAGCAAACCTATTATCCCGACAAATTCAAACTAAAATGTTTAAGAAAATCAACCACATATACTTGGTTCATAATCAACGGGAATATAGAAGCCCTCAAGTAAGTGGTTTTATTCCACACTTTCATCTTAGAAATTTCTGCTCAATATGGTATAGCATGATAATGTAAATAGTAAAAGCGTAGAACATTGTAGCAATACATTCTAAATTTCTGTTTTACACAGATCCAGTGTTACCTATTAACCAAAGAACATTAGAATCTACATAGTCATTGTAATCTCTTGGTTCATGATAGCACAAATATGCGCGCCTCATTCGGGTCCAACATTCTAGATTTGACAGGATAATACACCATAGACTTTTTTTTATAGGACTGTGTAAGGCCTGACTTCAAGATGCTTAAGTTTAGCAATGACTCAGGCCAATGACTCCCAACCAATTTGACTTAGGGTATTAGGTTTTAAGTAGACCGCTTCGGGCCCGAGCATCAGCCTAAGTTAATCCTATAAAGTCAAGCAGCCCCTTTCTTTCATTTTTATTTTCATTTTTTCGCATTTTCATTTTCAGCATTCATATTTTTTTTTCGACACATCTTTATTTTGTCCAGGTTGTATTATACTCTCAACCTATTTCCGGTTCTAAGCCCTTGCCATAGCCAAGTAAATAGTCTATCATGATCTTTTAAGCTCAATTGATAACTACACATCATCCAATGACTCTGACTAAAGACATCCCACTGTAAATTAGCATTCAACAAATCTCTAGATGGCATTACTTTATGTATTAGTGTGTGCGAGTGAGTTTTCTTAGTTTAAGCACTTGTTCTAAGAGGACTGTAACAGAAAGATATGCTCAGTTAAATGAATCTATCCTCTAGTATATACATACTCACACTTCCAATGTCAATTAATCTATTAAGAATTGTAACATGCATTATCACGGGATGAACTATCAAAACCTATGAAAAACTTCTAACAAACAACTTAAAAAACTTATTCAAATTTTTATGGGTTTTTTCAATTTTCTAATTTTTTTTTAGGCAAGCAATATTCTCTCCCCCAAACTTATTACGAACATTGTCCTCAATGTGAATAATATAAAACTACAATGATAACATAACAAGGAAAGGAAGAAAATGAGAGAATACACCTGAATGCGTAGGTTGCCTCCCACCAAGCACTAAGTTTAACGTCTTCAGCCAAACTGAGCCACGATCATTCTGTAATTATCGGATCAATTATTTTCAGCTCTGGCGATCGATCGTGTATGAAATGCCGATCGATCGTAAGTACTATTCATAATATTCAAATAGCTATAACTTTTTACTCTGAACTCCGAATTGCGCGTGGTTAGTGGCGTTGGAAAGCTGACTTCTTGACCTTTAATATAAAGCTTGAATCAGTCCAATAAGATATACATATACGAAGTTATATTCATTTAGCCATTGAAGTCTCTTTTCTTCTCATTTTTGTATCTTGCTCTTGTTTTCTACAAAAACTAAAAACTATATTAAAGTAGTAGTAATTCTAATTAAATACTAGCATAAATATAAGTTTAGGAGATAATAAAATGCATATTTCATGTATAGATCAATCAGCAGATATCTTAAATAGATCAGGGTCATCCCAATAGAAATGTTTGACGCGTGAGAAGAACACATCTTTATTATGTTTTGACCAAAAGGTTGAGATTTGACCCACAGCAAGATAATTTACAATATGTGCAAACCAAGGTGGGGATATGGTGGAGACAGCAAAGAGCTGCTCGTCAGGGAAGGAATCCCTCAAATGTTAATGGCTTAACAAATCATGGGTAGGAATTCGGGATAAATAATCAATCATGACATTTTCAAATCCCTTCTTATATTTAATTTAGAAGTCAAATTCCTGCAGGAGTAAGATCCAACGAATCAGCCTTGGCTTGACATCCTTCTTGGAAAGAAAGTACCGCAAGGCTGCATGAACAGAGAAAATGATTATCTTACTGCCTAAGAGAAGGGAAGAAGGGTTTCTCTCGCTTTGGAGGGGGAATGGTAGTAGTGTTCTCAGATACTATCCCTTTGTCGCCCTCAATTTCTCCCTCAAGGCATTCCATGTTTTTCTTGAACTCTTTCTTCTTGTTTTGGTTTGAAGTTAATGGTGATTGGAGCCTAATTGCCGGAATTTGGAATCCTGCTCAGTTTGCTAGAATATGTGAACTATGAATTGCTGGGTTTTTACATTTCTTTATTCTCTTGCTTGGACGATTCGCTGCTGGATTAGAGTAATTGTGTTGTGTTAATTTTTGCTGTTTAGTTGCTTGCCGTGTCACCTCTGGCGGAGTGTCGAACGTTTAGGATAATGAGCTTATGTGAACTTAAACATAATCGAGGAGGATTTTTCTGCCGTCTTGCAGTTCAAGAAATGAATGTTAAGGGAAGGAACTAGGAAAAGATTGGTTCATGTGTTGTGACCCGATAGGAATGCCTTGACGACAGGGGAAAGGAAGAAGAAGAAGAGGTAGAGGAAATAGTGTTTTCTTATTGCATAAGTCCTAAAGGAGGAGGAAGACCCCCTTATATAGAGGACTCTAGATGACATAATGACGACATGATGTCACTATGACGACATCATAGGCCATGATTATTCAGAGAAACGTCACTATGACGACATCATAGGCCATGATTACATCCAATCATGGCCTTTATTACAATCACTAATTGATACGAAAAGGGAAACTAATCCTAATCAGAGAATCCGACGATATCTATGCGTGATGACGTACGTGTGCTGACGTCCTGACATGACATCCACAATACTCCACCACGCTTCCGCTAACGTATTATTCTCAATACGACCAAGATGGAAACCGATGCATAAAGTCATCCTCAAGTAGCCACTCAGCATCCTCCAACGGTTTGCCCTGCCATGCCACGAGCACTTGCGTCACAATACGCCCAGCACGACGCACGCGACGTTTGTCAACAACCAAAGCTGGTACTGGCTCATCAGATTCAGCTGGACCCATGAGAGGAGGAGGCGTAGAACCAACAATCAAGTGAGGGTCCCCCACAAAGCGACAGAGGCGAGAGACGTGGAATACAGGGTGCACCAAGGACTTGGCAGGTAGCGAAAGACGATACACCACCGGGCCCACCCGTGCTGCTATGGCATAGGGCCCATGAAATCGAGGTGCCAGCTTCTGGTCAGCCCTATGCAAAGAAGTTTGGCGCTGTGGAAGAACTGACACATAAACCATATCATCCACCTGGAACTCTTTGTCCGAACGCCGTTTGTCGTACAGTTGCTTCATCCGGTTCTGGGCAGACGCTAAATTGAATTTCAACTGACGAAGCACCTCATCCCGAGTCTGTAACATATAATCCACCTCGGCGATGGGAGAACGATGCGGAACATAAGATAGGATAGATGGAGGGGGGCGGCCGTAGACAATCTGAAACGGTGTAAAGCCTGCACGTGTGTGATACGCCGTGTTGTACGACCATTCTGCCCAAGGTAGTAATGAGAGCCAACGACGGGGTTGATCCCCCACAAAACAGCGTAAGTACTGCTCAAGGCACCGATTCACCACTTCCATTTGACCATCTGTCTGGGGGTGGTATGCCGTGCTCATGTGAAGTTCAGTCCCCTGCAACTTAAAGAATTCCCTCCAAAACTGGGAGATGAAGACCCGATCTCTGTAAGATACAATAGTACGTGGCATACCATGTAACTTCGCCACTTCACACACATAGAGTTCAGCAACAGTACTGGCGGAGTATGGATGACTTAGGGCACAAAAATGGGCATATTTAGAGAGACGGTCAACCACCACTATTATCACCGTCTTGCCCCCCACCGCTGGTAAAGCCTCAATGAAATCCATGGAGACGTCATCCCACACCTTATCTGGAATGGGAAGGGGTTGTAGAAGGCCCGCGGGAGAAGTAGACGATGCTTTGGCTCACTGGCACGTCACAGGCGGCCACATGAGCATGCACTGCTTTCCTCAAACCGGCCCACAAAAAACTTTGGGTGACCCGTTTGAAGGTTCGAAACGTACCTTCATGCCCAGCAATCAGAGTATCATGGAAATGAGCGATAACTGTTGCCCTAAGTCTCCCACATCCGGCACCCAAAGTCGATCTTTCCAAAATAATAACTAGTCGCGCCAGTCGAAAGGGGGTGCTGCAGAGGGGTCGCTCTAAATACGACCAATCAGTTCCTGAGTAGGAGGATCCGCCACATATGCCGCCCGCAAGTCTAGAATAAATGGGCAACAAGGGACGGAGAGTGCAAGGCAGGCACCTTCTTGGGGCCGGCGCGATAAAGCATCCGCCACCGTATTATCAACGCCCTTCTTGTAGACCACCTCATAATCATAACCCAGTAGCTTACTCACCCAGCGTTGTTGAGACGGAGTTGAGACCCGCATCTCCCAGGTCTTGTAACCACTGTACACCCAGCACCCCATCTGCACCCTTCGTGGGTAGAAGGAACAAATAAGTGACGAACGAGTGCCCTTGGATCCTTAGCTCGATCTGAGAACACACCCCCATGCTGCGAAGGTGTTTACCGTCCCCAATCAAGACATCAAAGGGTTTGGACTCGAAGACATAGCACCCCAGGCGTTGCGCCACCTTGTCATTGATGAAGTTATGTGTTGACCCACTATCGATGAGTGCTGCGACCTGTTGGCGTTTCAGCTTACCCTGAACACGCATGGTCCTGGGGGTAAAGGTACCTGAAAAAGCATGGACAGAGATCTCCGACTGGACATGGTCATAGAGTCCGGCACTCTCTTCTGGGGTCATCTACTCCTGCGTCTTCCACTTCTTCAATGAGTAGACTTCCCTTGACAGAACAGCGATGGCCCGGGACGAACTTTTCATCACACCGATAGCAGAGTCCTTTCACCCGCCGCTCCTCCATCTGGGCGGTCGTCAGACGGCGAACAGGAGTGGCTGGAGAGCCTGGCGGGGGTCCTGGCAAAGTCTATCGGCTGGGACCTGGGCCAGGCACTGGGGTTAAGACAGGGGTCTGGCCAGTGTACGGCCTCAGAGGCAACCCTCCACGACCCCCTCGTCGTTGACGGACCAACTTTTCTTCTTCAATACGTGCATGACGCACCACTTCCCGCATAGTCTGGCAGGGGAAGTGTCGCATCTCATCAGCAATTTCCGGCTTCAAGCCCCGTTTGAAGTCCGGTAAACGATTGGCAATTTTCATAAAATCAGAGTAATATGCTCTCACCGTGGTAGTTTGACGCAGAGTAGAGAGCATCTCATTGAAGTCCTGGAATTCATTTGGACCAAATTGGATGCATAGCTCGTCAAAAAAGGAGACCCATATGGGCCAACGAACCTCTTTTTCGAAGGCTCTAAACCAGACTGATGCATCGCCGTCCAGGTGAAAGGCAGCGACCCGAAGTCGCTCTTCGTCAGAATAGGTTCCCTGGTAGGCAAAGAATTTATCAGCCTTGTATAGCCATTCGACCGGGTCATCCTCGCCACTGTACCTAGGAAACTGTAGTCGAGCCAATCTGGGTTCAGCATTGTTTCGCTGTCCTCCGCAGAACCCGGAGAACTCTTCCCAGTCCTCCTCCATCTCACGCTGGATATTGCGTGTTCTTACAGTCATTGAGCCATTACCTCGAGCACCTTCCGTGCCTTGTGTTCCTTGGCCTGTGCGACCTACTTCCATCTCAACGTGGATTGACCCAATGGGAATGCCTTGAGAACCAGGATGGCCAAGGGGTTGGCCTAGCAGAGAACCACCTGCCGGTTGAGAGTCCCCTTGTTTTGGTGGTGGCGGGGTAGCATTGGGGCCAGTGTGCATGGCCTCTCGCGCTGCCCACCTGGTCCTCTCTTCCTCGTGCGCCACATTCATCACGTTTAGTTGCTCTTGAATCCCCAATAACATAGAAATCAGGGTTGCTTGTGTGGGGTCAGGATCAGCCTTTGGACTTGCAACGTCGTGTGCCTGTTCTTGCTCAGAGGACGTCCCCGCGGCCATGATTGGCTGCTTGCGAGGAGGCATGAGGTTCCGCAGATCGGAACTGCTCTGATACCAGTGTTGTGTGGGTCACAAGGAATGCCTTGACGGTAGGGGAAAGGAAGAAGAAGAAGAGGTAGAGGAAATAGTGTTTTCTTATTGCATAAGTCCTAAAGGAGGAGGAAGACCCCCTTATATAAAGGACTCTAGATGACATAATGACGACATGATGTCACTATGACGACATCATAGGCCATGATTACATCCAATCAGAGAAACGTCACTATGACGACATCATAGGCCATGATTACATCCAATCATGGCCTTTATTACAATCACTAATTGATACGAAAAGGGAAACTAATCCTAATCAGATAATCCGACGATATCCATGCGTGATGACGTACGTGTGCTGACGTCGTGGCATGACGTTCACAACACCCTGTTACTTAATTTTTGAAAAATTGATGACATGAAATACATTTTTATATTGAAAGGCTTGAAAGCCCGTAGCCCGACCCGAAGCCCGCTTGGGTATAGGGCCGGGTTAGATTTTTTGAATTGTCTTATGGTTAGGGCCGAGATTCCAGCTGTTAGGGCTCGGGTAGGGCCAACCTCCGGCCCGCAGTAGCCCGACCCGCTTGGGAAGGTGTCAAGGAAGAGGGTTAAGGCCGTGGCCAGTGGGGCCAAAAAGGACGTGCTTTTACCTGCAGGACTAAGAAGACAAAGAAATGAAAGAGAGGGAAGGGGAAGTGGAGGAAGAAGAAAGAAGGTGGCATAGGGCTGCACACTGACGTTGCCGGCACTGACGCCTGAAAAGGAGGAGTGGGGATCTGAGGGAGAAATATTCTCTTTATTTATTTTAGAGGTGAAGTTTAGATGAGAGATTTTGGAAACTATCCCCAGGGTATAAATTATCTGCCGAGTGCACAAGTAATGGGGACACTAGGAGTTTACTGGGTCTAAATCACCGCTTTCTTGTTATAAGCCTGATTCATTTAGTGGGGACTTAGCCTAAAGGTGAGAATCAATCCACAACACTGGTCAATATGATGATTACTGTCTCCCCTCCCTCCTCCAATGGGAGTTGTGCATAAACCATCTTTCATAGAGTTGTGCATAAACCATCTTTCATAGCAAGCACAAAGAATTATAGAATGAGTAATGGTATATCTCCCGTTTTTTTTTCTCACGGCCACTCACGTGCAAGTCTAATGAAAGGAAATGAAAACGGGCCCCACAGCATTGCCATTAAGGGCCACGTGAGGTGGGGAGAAGAAGCATCTTCCTTGTAGAATTACACTACACCCATGGATAATGGACAAGATTTCCCGGAAAAAGTTTATGACCGCACTACATGCTGAAAAAGATGACCCATATCCTTTTATGAATGTTGAACGGTGGACCACATCCATAGTTTGGGGGTTGAGCAACCACATGTGGCCGTGTTGTAGTCCAGATCGATAGAGAAAGGTCACTCATGATTGGAATCAGGGTTGCGGCGCACAAAGAGGAAGGTGGATGACAAAGTTCTTTCCTTGGTAAAACACAGAGGCAAAAAATTATTATCTCCAACTCAAATGGAGGCACACAACTACTATGGTACCTCTTGTTGTAAGTTATGCGTCAACTTCTAGAAGGCCGGCTTTGAAAGAGTCTTAAGTTGGGACACCACTTTCAAGTTTCAAAAGAGAGTGGGGAGTAGTGGGAAGCTGCCTGTTTTAAGATGGGAATTCATTGGTGTCAACAACTCAAAATGGCTGACTGGGCTTTTATATGGTTGTTGTGGATGCTTGGGAGTGGTGTTCCCACAGATGAAGCTCAACACAGTTGCATACTGGAGCTTGGTTGAACAAATAGCGTTGGGTCCTCTCCAAGTGTCCAACACATCCGGCTTTCACAATAAGGGAATAAAAGAATCGAAAGCACTCGCATGCCACCTGAAAGGGAGGATAAAATAGAAAAATTGGGAGTAGTTGCTTTCATTCTAGGCTTTTATATATCAGATGGGTTGACTAAAACATCCGTATTGAGATGGTTTCAGCTGTGGTTGATTTCAAAGTAGTGCAAAAACTGCGGCACAAATTCTGAAAATTTTCAAAGTTGGATGTGTCATACAGCGGAGATACGATTCCCAGGCGAGTCTTTTGAACACCAGCGGCATTTGAACAGGTTTTTGGCCCAGTGTAACTGGCAATTACCTGGGGGAGTGTTCGTGATAAATATAGAAGAATTGCTGAAGAGCCAAAGGAATAGGAATATTCGACGAAGAAAATAGAAGTCTAATAAACAAAGAGCAGATAAATAACAAAAAGCTGATATAGAAATAAGCTATACACAGCTGCAAAAGAATCATATGCTCATTCTTTGTAGAGGATAAATCATATAAAAATTTGCATTCTTCTGCTGCTGCTGTGGAAGTTGCTAAGTAGAAATCTATACATTTGTCCAACAGAATTGACATATGCGTGCAACAAAATGATGGAGATAAGGTAATATTGTCCAGAATCCAATCTAATAATTCTGTAAAACATTGTGCCAAACCAACGCTCATTCATTTCTCTAAGGCCACACACAAAATCCACTGAAAAAATCTATCATGTACAAAAGGGTAAAAAAAATCATGGTTTCCTCAAGGCCGAAGCAGCACCCATAACAACTGCCAACACTAACCCTACACCAGCACCTAGAGATGCGCCAACTGCTGCTGCTGTTAGAGAGTTTCCCTTTCCCTTGGAGTCTTGCTCTACAACTGCTGCAGCTTTTGCAGCTTGCTCCTTTGCCAACTCCTGTGAAAGCCTCTCTTCAGCAAGTTCCTAAGCCAAAATACAAGCTTAACAACATCAGGGCGTTGTCACATTTGGAGTAACATTTTTGCATAAAGGAAAAAAAAGTTCCAATCAAACAATGGAAGTGGAAAAAAAACAGCAATAATTTCTAAAAAAGCCATATTTGAATCGTTGAACAGTAGAAATGAAGAAACAGGCAGTGATTCGGTAATAATATACAAGACACATTAACCACGATATTTATTCATAAAAAAAGTGAACCAAAGGCCATTATCAAGGAAGAAGTATTAGGCAATGAAGGAAAGAAACAAGTCAAATTATATATATAAATCCAGAATAATCCTTCAAAAACCTCAGAAAACAATCTCAAGAAAACAGCTTCAAAAGTAATCGTAATAGACAAGTTCCATTCGGAGGAAACTCACCCAACCAAAATCATGTCTGGAATTAAGAGAAATGACGATAAAATTTAATTACCTGATAAGAGGTCTCCTCATGACTCCGAAGCACATGGTGAACAACGTGACATAGGGTAGTGACCCCTTCAACAGGCAATACCACCTCTCTATTTTGGAAAGGCATCCGTACAAGGTTAAACGGGACATGAAGAAGCTTTTTTGCAGATATCGTTCTTAGGGAATCTTTCTCCTCTGAAGGATCCCATGATTCTGAAGATTTAGAACTGGTTGACATAATATAGGGGCAGGAATTAATCACAGCAGTCATGCTTCGAGAAGCATGATAAGCCTTGAGAACAGCACTGATTTCAGACATCTGGAGATGGGCACTAACAGAAAATTTGTTTGTTATGGCAAGAACCCACGGTATCCCAAGGGATTTGACCTCCTTCAAAAGTAGAGAAAGTGCCGGCTCCAGCTCTGATGTGTTTGGCTGATGAAATACAGGGATCTTGTGTGATAAATTATGAACAAGAACAACCAAATCAGTTTTCCACCTCAGGTCATGAACACCCTTCCATAGCTCATCTCGGAAGTGGGTAGCCTCTAAATGCAAATCCTGAAGTAAAAGACAATTGCTTACAAAGACATGAACAATAGAGGTGTACCCAGCATGCTTAGTTCAATTAATTATCTCCAGGATATAATTGTCCCTGGGGACTTTAAGAAATCAAAATAACCCAAAGACTTTGCATTTTCTAGAGAAAGAGAGTCAATTAATTACCCGCAGGACAAAATCATCCCTGGGAATTTTAAGAAATCAAAATAACCCAAGGAATTCGATTTTTTTTTTAGAGAGAAACAGAGAGAGCACAAGCTCAAAGTTTTCCTTACTAAATTTTTGAGCACTAATTATTGAGTTTAATATAAATTTTCACTTTCTGGTCACAGACTTGGAATGTTATACCACATTGTTTTTAACCCTTAAATCCTGAAATTGGGACACCATGAGATTAAGACTTAAACAGGTAAGGACAGACCTTAGGGAGTATGCAATGCAGGGCAGAACTCAGAGGTAGATTGTTCCACTATCCGTCCCACTGCATTCTTGTAGTGCTTGATGTACATGGGTATTAAAATAATCTGTTTATACTATAAGCTCAATTACCACTAATTGGAACCTACTAGAGTAACAAAAGATACCGGCCTTAGAGAAGCTTCAGTTTTAAAAGTTTTACAATATGTTGGAGTTGTGTAGTGAGAACTACAGCCTTCAGAAAGTTGACCTAGGATAGAAAAGTGGGTCAAATGAAGACCAGACTTGAAAAACCAAATGTACTAGGTTTGGACTCAAATCAAGATCAAATCACCCCATACAAGTATCACTTCACTTCAACTGTTGCTTTTGATGTATTTATTCATTACATGGAACAAAATATTAGAGACATGTAAGATATCAGCATCTATTCCTTCACTGATAAGAGATATGAGGGAGGCACATAACTAAATGTCTCATATATGAGATATATCAATCGGTAAGTATTTTTAAACCCCACTTTGTGATGACGATGTAGATTGCAATCTACAGGGAATAATTTAAAAGAAATTGTAGGAGTAGACGATAGAGATAGCTAGACGAAGTGGGGAAGGAATTAGGGGTGAGAAGAAAATTTAGATGAAAGGGGAGAAATCAAGACGACAGATTAGGCCCGAACAAGAAGAAAGATAATTAGACAGAAGGCTTGAGCCAACGAAGAACTCTTGGATTTATTCAATTCATTGCCACTTAAATCATGATGCGGAGCCATAACGGTCCCCCGCTGAGAGGGATTATTATTAGGAATTTTAATTTATTGCTTTATTAGAATTATCTTAATTAAGAAGATCAAGGATTTTAATTAATTTAGGATTCTAAAAGAGATTTCATTCCAAGTTAAGACTTATCTAATGTAGTACGTAATTTCCAATTGGACCCCAAGTAACATTGAAAAATAAAGCAACATAGAGGCATTAAACCACATGCTGTTTTTTATCAATGACCAAGTTTTTGTCCTTACCAAATAGAAGTTATTGGATAAGTTCCCCACATATCTGAGATTAAAAATAACATAACTTGTGAACAGATTGATGCACATGGACTTTATACTGAGACTTTATATAAGCTAGCACGTATGACCAACCAAAGCAGACCAGAGACTAAAACAACTGCTACTACTTATGCAGGGTAGATCAAGATTAAAATTGGCAAATACATTTCAACACACCCTAACAGTAAGGAATTTGTCATAGTGATGCAACATACAACCCGTCCAAGGTTTACCACAAATCCAAAATTATTAATAGTGATCAACCATAAGCCGAATAAAGCTCAAAAAATAAAGGAAGAAGAAATGCCTGCAGATTTACTCCTTTGGAATCAGAGTAACACAAGCCACCAACCACTGTTGTGCGGTGTATTGCATCTGGATGTGCACTCTCTGAACTCCTGATGTTTTCCCGCTGACCTTGACCCAAAATAGCACTAAGTAAAGAAGTCTTACCAGACCCCTGCAAAAAAATATATATCAAGCTCTGTATCATTTCTTCACAATCAAATTAATCTCTTCTATTATAAATTTATGCTATCTTCTGAAAGTAAATAGAGAAAACGATACCTCCAGACCAACTAACCGGACTCTCCGAGTACGGAGATGAACTTCTTTTGATACTGCAACAAAATCACTCATGCATGATATTACAAAACCTGCCAAGTCCTCAGGAATGGTACTTTCCTCTTCAGAAGAAGAACCCATGTGGTAATGAAATGGATTGATTGAATCAGAGTTCAAAGAAGGAAAGACAGGAACTGAAGAATCTGGAGCTAGTTGATGTTTTTTAGCACCCCTTAATGGAGACCCAACTAGTACTCGCATCTTCTGTAATTTGGCTTGTGCTTCACTATTTAAAGATGATGGTACAGAAGGCAATGATTCAACTTCAATTGAACACCTGGAGAGACATTAGCCATGAGAGAAAGGTCAGGATAAATGTTATTTGTAATCGACTGACACAACTGTAATGTAAAAGAGAGCAACGCATGAGTTCACAATCATTGCTTATGGTTACTTCTGCATGACTTCGTGAAAATAAACTAGAAGAATGGAAGGTATAATATGGGTTCCAAAGCTTCATATTTCATGTAGAAAAAAACTACTATCTTTGTTTGATATCATAATCCTGCCAGTTCTGATTTAAATGTATATCAGTAGTCCTCCGCCCCAATTAACAAGAGGATAGTTCCAAAATTATAGCATAACAGAATTTGAAACATTTAATATGCATACCAATTCCCATTAACTTGTGCCTGAACTAGAGTGCACAAGTGAAGCCCATAGCCAGTTATATCAACCTTCAAAGGTCCCACGTTCTTTGCACCTGGAACTCCATTCCAACCTAGAGGCACAATGGATGTCGCAGTTTTTATAACAGGGGACTCTACAATGTGGCCAAGTTCCACAGTACCAGCAACAACAAGTCCTAGCCATTGTTGTAAGTGAGGAAACTGAGGCAGCTGCTCCATTCCGAAGAAAGCAGAATCATTAACACACATGCAAAGGTCATAGATTCTGCAAAGGAAGAAAAGAACAAAAGAAGCATAATTCATAAACTTAACAATAATAGTGCAATTTCGGGCAAAATATGATGGATAAATTGCACAAATAGAAGTGACTGGCTAAAGCCATTAGTCAAGATAGCACAACTACAACTAATAAATATCACCATTAAACTTTTTTCAAACGTAAATTATTTGTTTCAGCATTCTAACAACTGGCTTGCTCAACTGGTTCGACAAAAAGTAGGATCATTAACGACATAGTAATAGAGGTCATTTTCACTGGACCCGCTGATTTTTATTTGGAAAACCCGATATATGAACCCAGCTACTCCAATGATCACTAATTATTGATAAATTAACTGGAAAGTCAAATTTCTATTTTATGTCTATTTTTCCACTTCTAACTGTCCTCGCCTTCCATCCACAAACTTGATCCACCTCATCACTGACGATGTCAAAATACTTGATGACATGTGGAATATCTAACCTAGTGTGCATTTTAAGACCCCGCATCCGCTTTAGAGTAATAAGCTCTGCCAGCTTTTAAAAATTAAGAATTTTTCACGCAAAGAACAAAGGATTATTTTCGCACAAGATTTATTTTTCTACTTTACAATTGACATTTAGTGTTAGTGTAAAAGTTATCCTTTCCTTAACAGTTTAAGATTTTAGAAAAAAGGTTAACTGACGACAATGATATTTAATTCTTAAATTTTTTTCTTTTCCTACAAACAAGGAAACTATATCTCCTTCAATGTCAGCTCCTACACAATATGCAACAAGCCATGCTACCTTCTCTAAACGTCACTGACAGTCGTCTCCACCCCTCACCTCACATTCATGAATGTCATTCATATATGCTTGTCTTGTTTATTGATGCCAGAAGATACTTCAATTGATTCATACTGATCAAACCACTAGTTGAAGCACACAATTTACGACCAGCATTGAGTTGATTTGATATTCTTTCTAAATAATTTATTTGGTCATAGTGATAAGCACTTGATATAGTGCAAAAAAAAAGGAACAGTTCAACATATTGCTTGTCGTAAGAAAACCATCAAGTCTGACAAATTTCCTTTTGGATTAGTTTCACTTATTATTGTCTTCTAATGGCAAACTTTTCTTTTTATACTCCAAAGTTTCATATGACTATTTAAAAGCAATTTCGTTATCCTTAGTGTAAGTAATTGAATCTGACTACCCAGAAATCCTTCATCACATGCTAGACGCACGTAGCTACTGAGATTAAACAAGATTGACATGATACATATATAGAGCCACAACATCACTCACATATTTTACTGAGTAAACGAAGTTCCAGATCCTGCATGCACATGCCATACAAGAAATAGGATTGAACCAACAGTCACTTACTTCTGAAAGCGAGATCTATATGATTTCATCGAATGAGATTGTAATCTCTCCCGTAATTCAGTAATAACAGACTTCACCTGCAAATGCCTTTGCCGGAAGAAAGCAAGCAAGATGAGTTTCAAAAAAGCTGATACCAGTAAAATCAATTAGCTTGATATGTGCCTAATCTCATGACAGATAACAAAAATATCTGAAATAAAGTCATTACCGATGTTAATTTTGAATACTCAGAATCTGAGAGTGCTTCCGCTGAAGAATTTCCCAGTAAGTAAAGCTGCCAATGTCGCCAATGTCAAACATAATAATAAGTCAAAATGTTAAAAACCAATAACTCGTAAAAAAAGAAATGATAATACACTAGTTAGTGAATTAACAAAATTATCAGACTTCGCTATCCAGACACAAATATAATTATTCAACCACCGTTTCAGTGCTTTATATATGTTAAGAAAAACAACTATAATCCTCAAAAGTAGCTTACCATTCAAAAAAGTTTACTTAATAGGACCTTATTAATTTTTAACTTCATATATACACGATGTGTGCAGTAATATATTTCTGTTCAAAGTCTAATAGATGTATGACTCTACACACTTTTTGTGGTCAACATGTCCTGGCATGGCTATTTTTTTTAATAAAGTCAAGTTTTAGTGGTTTATGTTGTCAGATACAACCACATTATGAAAATGTTTTCCAAGATCTTAGATGAGCCAACCATATTGCACAAAGATCCAACATAAACTACCCATACTCAAGCTTATCTTAATTTAAGGACATTATCCGTTTACACTCTTTTTTACTATCTTATGGCATTATAAATTGTAACCAAAATGAGCGTGAAAACCTGGAAATCAAATTAACAGAATAACAATAACCTGCCCAAATGGTACATATGATGGTAGATAAGGCACTCGGCGCCACCTTCCAGAACCATTACGTTTCATACCAATTTTTTCAGTCACCTGACTAGAATTTGAATCGGAAGACCCACCATTAGTATCAGGTAATGGAGAAAGAGAAACACCATCAGAACCCTCTCTAATTTCAAGAGACTGAGGAGCATTTTCCATTTCATCAAGGGATGATGTCATTGCAGGATTAGCATCCATAATTTCAAGACGTTTTGTGTCTTGTTCCTGGCGGATTTGTCTTCCTCCTTTTAACTTATCTAAATGTTTTCGAACACCCTCTAGTGGCACAAGCCTTGATAACCTCCAAAAAGAGGTCTGAACAGGTCCCAAACCCAGTACAAGCTGCTGGTCTCCATGATTTACTTTTTTCTTTGTTCCTACTGCTCTTTCTGCCCCTTCATTTTGCTTTTTTTCCAATTCAGAGCAAGATTGCAATGTTTGGGAATTGTAGTGGTGAAAATATGCAGGAGATAAGATCCGAGGCACCAAGTCCTCAGGTATGCAGTAGGTTTTGAAATAGCCTTGCCATCCTTTCCTGTGGACGTAGCTGAAAGCACATATAAAATACAAATAACAAACATGAATTAGTCCAAGTTTACTTGCTTCTATACAGAAGAGAAAGGAGCATAACTGCAGAAAAGGAAAACTTACTCTTTCAAAGCCTCATTTCCAACTGGTGGCTGAGAAAACGTTATGCACTTGATGGATACCTTTTCACCAGCTTTCAACACAGAAGAAGATGCAATAACTCTCAAAATGGCAAGAGTGGACAAGGCCGCTACCTACAACCATCAGAGTAGTCAAACTCATAAAAGCCTCATAAGCTCACTGTTCACTGCTTTGAAGCAGATTCGTGCAGAGGACAAAATGTAAAAGGGAAAGTTTTGGTGCAAAAGCAGTTTACTCAAGATAACTGCAAACCATGAAGAGCTGGTGCACAAATCTACTTGAAGAAATAAGTGTGTGTAGAAATGAAAAGCCTACAAAGTAAAATTACTTACTGCACCGCCAAGTGAGTGCCCACAAAGAACAAGTTTCCGGTTCTTTTTTTGTGCAAGCCTGTACAACTCTAATCCTGGTATACCTTTAGCACGAGCTAAGAAACCCTAGAAGAAATTTAAAACACCAATATTCATCAATATATGCAAAAACAAGCAATGGAGGCCTACCGAAAAAAAAATCAACTTTGTACAATGATGATCTTAAACACAAGCAAACAAAAAAAAAAGCATTGAACAGAACAATCAAGTCACCTTAGCGATCAGCAGATCTTGGAGACTACCAAAAACACGATAGAAAACCAAGGAGGGTTGGGAGAGTGTAAATCAGAAAAAAAATTCTTTGAAATGAACACTTAAAACCGAGCAGAAAATAAACGCATTGGAAATAAACATAATCCATAATCAAGCAGAATGCTAGAGAAAATTTTGTTTCTTCAAACCTATATAGTTTACAGTTTATACCATACAATACTAAATGAATATAAGCATGCCCAATAACAAAGCAGAATGTTAGAGAAAATTTTGTGTCCGCAAACATACATAGTTTAAATATTGCAACTCCCTATGAATAATATAGTCTGCTAAATACTCAACGTAAAAGCTCAGTATCCTCTTCAATTATAATAACTCTATCAAAAGTTTTTCTTAGGCTTTTAAGTCTTTAACTGCAAGATGCATTTTTGGGGAAGTTTGGATATTGGACTCTCCCCACTTATGCCACCACTGACAACTACATGGAAGGAAGAATATTAGCAGCATACACTCAGCCAAGAAGAGAATGCTCACGTTAAAAAATGGTTGAAAGGCCGGTGAGCGATAAACAAAAAGGTGTCATTGACTTCAGGGTTCACATTGGAAAATTTGAAGATCGGGTTGAATTTAGATTGTAAGGAGGGAATCATAGACGAGAGAGAAACATACAACAAGGGAGAAGGACATGGGGAGGGGTTGAACATTTGGTGAAAGCGGAGAAGCAATAGAAGACCAGGAAGGATAAAGGGGTTGAGTGATAATTCTCAATTCAGTTACTAGCCTAAACGCCCAGTAACCAACCACTAATAAAAAAATACATATAACTTCCTAGTAATTGCATAATTAAATAACTAAATATATTGCTAACTACATTAACCTCAATAAGCAGACCCGACCTTTTGGACAGATCATAAAACTCTATCAACGTTTCCAAATCACCTCGTCCTCGCCAGTCTTCTAACCAGACAAAGGCCACGAACTCATGATCCTTGGCACTGATACTGAGGTCGTTTCCATAGAAGAGAGTGTGCTTCTACCTTCGCCTGTCCTGTTTCGATGACGGTAATCTTCAGCAAGGATGGCAAGGGAAACTGCAGAATGGAAGCAGTCCAATTATCTTTTTGTTAAATTGCCCATTAACTCTCGCAAGAAGGACCTGTGCAGCCTTGGCTTCTTGTGAATTTCACCTGATGTCGTTTCAGATTGTCTGACAAATTTATCAATGCTTCTAAAATCTATTTTGACATGAACTCAAGGATCCAAGCAAAACTTAAAGAATTTGGGTGACCTTAGAGGAGCAGACGAGAGTAGGAAAAAATTAGGGATTTAACAGTGAATTCTGACTAAAGAGAAGATAATTTGACTGAAGAGAAGAAGTAATAGAGGAGGAGGAGCGAGGATAAAGAGGTTGAGCCAAGAGTAATTCTCAATTCACTAACTCATAGAATTAGGGCTATTTCCTTACACTAAATAATAAAATATCAAACAGCCCTAAACAATTAGCCTAAAAGCCCATTGATCAAACAACATATAAGTTTATAACACACGAATAATTCCATAATTAAATAACTAATAAATTGCTAATTAGATAACTTCAATAAGCAACCGGGAAAAAAATAACTTGAATGAGCAGACCTCACTCTTGGGATGAGTCATAACAAGAACCACCACCAATAGACCATACTCTTAATGGCGTAATTTTGATTTTTTTTAGAGAGAGAGAGAGAATCTGTTCTGTAACCTACCCAATCAAGTAGAATTTACTCTAAAATGATTCATCTAAAACTTTTCTAACAAACTCATCTAAAGTTTTTTAGTTTATTCATACTGCCTCATTTTTAGTTGAAAGAAGGAGAGAAAATCAGTCGAAGAGGTTGAATAAAAAACATGACCCAAGGAACTTGGTAATGAGCAGGCCAAATCTCCTTTTCATAAATTGAAGTAAGAAATGTCTTTCAAAGAATAAATGGGAAAAAAATGTCTACTACCCTGTGGGCAGCAGGTTTGGCTTTGTCTCTTGATTTGCTAGCTTTTGATTGAATCGGAGCTTGAGACTCTCTCTTCCTCTTCCCAGAAACATCTTGGTCAAGCTCAATTAGTTCATTCTCTTCAGCATCTTCTGCACGGTCTTCGTGAAATATGGCACCTTGCAGTATATTTGCATCAGCCATAACATCTCTGAAAAGCATAAATAGCATCATAATTTATTCAAAGACAAAAAACGACGACTAAGTTTTATTATCCATAAGCTTGGTATTTTTCAATAGCGTTCCTTAAAAGATGCTTGGTATTTTTCGACACGGTCAGGAAGTAACACGTCTGCCACACTAAAGTTCCCACCCAGAGAAATCATATGACAAGCAAATGCTTTATGCCAAAATATTAAACAAAAACATTTTCATACTTCGATGCTCCGATTAGTGTGCATATAACCAAACATGTCAATCATATAACTCTAACAAACAAGAATGCAAAGACGGTATCATAAGAATAGCCAAAATGGATAGTCCCACACAAATGGCCATAAGAGGGGCAGACCCAAGGGGGCTCAAATTATTCAATAGTGGTGGGCCACAAAATTTCTGCCCACTCATGCGTGGGAACTTTTCATCTGAGCTAACGAATTTTCGATATGTTAGATGAGGAAAACTTCACATGCCACATTGATTGGTTCCCTCATATCTCAGATGGGCGCCCCAAACCTCAATTTGTTAGACCCTATGTATTGCCTCCAACTCCTGGTTTACACCATGAGCCACAGTTTTCAAAGTCTACACAGCCATTTAAGCTGTTCCCTGAAACAGCCTGACACCCTCGCTAAATATTGCAGCTCTACCCATATCCATCTTTAAACATAAAACAACATATAAAACAGCAATAGGTGGGTAGGAACCAATTTTATATAAAATAGGCCGAGAAACACGTAAAGTTTTCAAGATTTACAATTTTAACAATTACTGTACAGATCAAAATGAACTCAACTATAATATAAATGGAAACTTAAAAAACAATAAACTATATTATAAATGTAAAATTCTTGTTCAACTCACTTATATTGTTTTGTTCCAATAAATGAAGCAAATAATGTATCACCCGATTCTGCCAAAAGGTACCTAAACAAATGGAACAAGCAAATCAGTAATAGACAGAACTCAATTACAGCTTTGTTTCGATCAGGTCAGTCCAAATAAAAACTTTAATCTAGTCACAAGGGACACATATCTTGCCCTAAAGAATGCCCAAATAAACCAGTAGATACGCTTAACTGCCATAACTAAAGTCAAGTTATGTGTAAGGCAATAGAATATTTGACTGTTTGAGTACACAATTTATCATCATCATAAAGCACCTTCAATACAAGCTCTCTGGATAGATTTTTTTTTTCCAATCCTACGTGCCTAACAGCAAACCTCAGCAAGCTATCTCAGGTGCAAGGTTCAGCATGTCAGATCTTTCAACATGTCAGATCTCGCTCTCATCTCAATGATCCAAAGAGACAAGATACTGAAGAGTGGGAAAATATGATATTTGTGGTCCAAATACTGATGTTTCACATGTATTTGGCAATCTAAGGTGTCGTTTGGCAACCCCTTTGTGGCTCATTTTCCATGAATGATGCCTGAATGGCCCTATTTGTACACATAAATTATTTGACCACAAATGCATTTCCCACCATTTGAGGTCAATTCATCATTCATGGAGAATGAGTTTCGGATGGCCTTATTTGTCCACAAATGGATATTTGCCCACAAATCTACTTCCCCAAAGAAGGACCTCCTGCGGTCCTTCTTCCACAAATAGTTATTTGACACTGCCCGACCTCATCAAGGCCAAGGATAACATTTCTCCGTGAATAAAAAATGTCTTTCCAAACAAAAATACAATTTGTCCATGACTATGACATTAATTCTCCACAAATGTTCCTTTCCTACACTCACAAATAGGTTGCCAAACGACACCTAAGTACATATTAACATTTAAAAATACTATATTAACATTCAACAATCAATACACCATGGAAGATACATATATGTTGACATAAGTTATGCTAATTAAGTAGATATATCGTACTATTGTACCATCCCTGAAAGAAATGAGCATTGACATGGTATAGAACTTAGATGCAGAACTATTTCTAGACCTCAAATATATGAAATCTATTTTCAAATTCCAAAAGATTATAGAAATAAGCACAAGTTCAAAATAGTAGGTATTACAAGTTTTAAACAAGGGAGATTGGACCAATGAAAAAAACAAAGAGAAATTATAAGGACCATCTTCCCATATATGTGCAGTTAGCTATTTCCCATCAAAGCACAAACTATCTACATAATGTTGCTACCCGTCATTTGTTTAAAACATTGTTGCTTCAAGGAAGCATAGCCAGCAAGGACTATGAGGAAACGTAAATTCAGAAATGAGAACCTTCAGCAGACTACAATAGGTATAAAGTCGAAAGTTGTAGGATGTGAACTTAACGATGAAGTAGAATCACAATCAGAAAAGTGCACTATTAGATTAAATTTTGCATATGTGATGAGGATTGCAAATAAATCAAATTCAAATGTGTCGTCCTTTTCGCACAAACTGGCTCCCTTCATACTCCATGATACATGTCATCATTCTACTACTGAACAGGCAAGAACCTGTAGTGTATGTATGCCCAGGCTTTTCGTTATCGTTATCAGATACATTACATACACATGTGCTGCTTTGCTGCTTCTGAAAAGGCAGCAGACAGCAGCTGCTGCTAGAAACAGCAGAAAAGGCTACTGCTGCAAAAGCAGCTGAAATGTTCAGTGGCTCAGATGAAAACTCAGCTGAATAAAAAAAATTCCTTTCTTTCGAAATGGGAGGGTTTCTAAATCAGGCTAAGCGTTCATCATACAACCTAATCTCAGCTAGATGCTTTCAATGACTGGACATATATAATTCTTATTCATTGCCCAATAAGCTATAATACATGGTCCTGAGTTCAAAGCCCCACTCCGTTAGTCACCCCAACCCACCTGGGATTATCTGGCAAAGTACACAATGCACATGACGGGTAGGCCTTGTATGTGCCCAAGGGGATTGGCGATGGGATACAGTGCCCCAAGAGGCCGGCTGCTCTGCCCCTACTAAAAAAATCACTTGTTTCAATTTGTATGCCACTTGTAACTGAAATTCTAGCTATTCCATATTTTAATCACAACAACTTGAGCTGCTTCCCATTTCAATCCAATGTCATATTCCAGGGGCAAATTACGCATTTGGTCCAATTATGTTATGACTTCCAGTTACTGAAACAAAATCTGACTTGGCCTTTCCTGCGTTTTTTTAGACTACTAATTCACCTATGTCGCTCTCCTGCTAAAGCTCCATCAACGTTTAAAATTAATTCTGCACCTCCCATGTGTATATTCACGTGCTGATGCAGCAACTAGAAGAACAGAAATTTGTATTGCAAATTGAGAAAAGAAAGGATTACACTGCTTGAATACACAAGCTGCCTCTGAATCCACTGAGGAATTACAGGAAAAAAAAGAACTGAATCCACAGTTCAAGAGCTAAAATCCATGAGCTGCAATCTCTGAGAACAAAATTCAAATTCAAAATACAACTGAATCCCTGCTAACATACTTGAGTCCTATTTACATCCCTTTCTAATAGTAAATCTCGTTTCTGCCCCTTCTGGAATCTTCAGTTCTAACAGGCTTAGCAAATTAATGGTTCATGTACTAAAATACCCGTACATGGACATTCACTAAAATACCCCTACATAGGAAAGAGAAGACAACTGACAACTGTTTGATGAAATGCTACACTGATATAAGCAGCCTGCATCACGTGCCATCTTAGTAGTGCTTGTACATGTGGGAAAGAATTAGTTGTTAATTTTAATAATTTGTCTCTCACTTAACAGTTGGAGGTTTCATATGAAAAGGTTAACATTGATGATGATGACGATGATGTGACAACAATGATATTGATAATCATGATCATGATAATGAAGACGAGGATGATGATTATATATTGATGATGATAGTAATGATGATGAAGATGATGATGGTATGATGCTAATGATGATGCATGTGCTTCAACTATTTAGTAAAAATATATCATTTTACTCCAATTTGCTATACTAGTGATGACATACAAGCATGATGTTTTAAAAACTTATATACAAGGAATAGAACACAATTGGTAATATAACCTGTGAGGTACATGATCTAATGAAATTTGGACACGCTCTAGAGAAACAATTTGTCCTCCAAAATCAGCCTTGAACTTATTAACAACCCGAACAATCTCCGTAGCAGGCCTCTGTGGTTGATAGAGTAACATGTCAATAACACAAAAAAGTTATGTAATTCAAGCACATAAAGCCATTTGAATCAATCAATAATAATTAAACCACTCAATAAATGATCCATAACAAACATCAAAATGTGTAACTCAAATGGACATTTTTTCCTCTACTAGTGATCACGTGTGTTCCCCATTAACTGCACTAGATTTGACATTATTTTAACCATTTGAAGCAGAGGACAATGATGGACAGTTGAGAACCCTTTTCTTACAAACTTAATCTTAACTGTAAGCCATAAATTTCAAAAAGCTTCCAAGAAAGGGATTCCGTACTGTACTGTAAGTCATAAATTTCACCATACCAACATAATATATTGCGCATTTGCAGCATTCTTCTTTTGTTATAACAATAATTTTTGTTTGAAAAGTCTTCTTGATGTGCATACTCTTTTATCAACATGCTGTACATGGCGTGCTAACATAGTACATAGAGATACTATTATTCTAATGCATTTTGTAGCTATAGAACAAAATCTGTAGATAAAAAAAATGGAAACCCCCCTAAAAGTACATTAAGATCAGGAATACCAAAAGATGCAACTTTTTTTTGGTAATTTCCATAAGATAAAAGTTGTTTAGTCATTTCAAATTAAATAGACCACATTTTATCATCGGTATAGTTGACAATTGATTCCAAAAGCATCACTATTACTTATCACACATAAATTCATTGTCCCAAAAATTTCAACAAAAGCACTACAAAAACATTATTCTTCAAATAAAAAAATCGACTGACTAGTATTACAATATTTACACAAATTCCAAACCACAACTCTACTGTTTTGACCTGTCAAACCGCCACAAGCACCTACAAGCCTCATTCTTTATACCTAAACCAAAACTTGTAGTAAATTCAAGAAAAAATCAAAATCACACAAACTTGAATCAATAAACAGAAGCGTTTAAACTAAATTCAAAGCAATGAAGACCTTATATACACATTCGGAGAGCACCATGGAGCAGAGCACGTCCTGGAGGTCGGAGACGGACTCGGCCTTGACGGCGCGGCAGAGGTCCTGCAGCTGCAGCCTCCGCCGCTCGTACTCCTCCTGCAAGAGCCGCCGCTGCTCGCGGTCGGACTGCCACGGCCACCGGAGACGCGGCCACGAGAGGCCGCCGCCGGTCATGAGGCGCACGCGCTGGTCGCGGATCCACGACTCCACCCTCCTCTGGACGGACTCCATCGCCCATACCAGATGTGTGTCTCTCTCCAGGCGGATGGACTGATCTGGGCCAAGATCAGCCGAGCCGTTTCCCGCTTTATACGGGCAATCGTAATGCTACACTGAATGTCTACACCACTATCCCTTAGAAACACCAGTGTATGGGTTTGGTGTACAGATATCTAAGATCAATAGGGCCCACACTCTGCATGTCGAGCTGCCTGTTTGTCTGTCAGGTGCTTACATTCGTTCTTTCTTTGCAGAACACCACGGAGCCAGTATCAGAGCACATCTCCAACCGAGTACAACTTTTTGCAACATCAGCACCAATGGCTCTCTTTGGATACCCAAATTCCTATGTGGATTTGGTTCCCTGGGGCTTTTTTCTTCTTTTTTTTTTGTTGACTACAATGGCCCCTTGGGCAGTGAACAATCGACATTAGTCACCCTCTAACTAGGCCCACACACTATATGACTAGTGCATTTGCGGCTAGCCATATTGATCGCCTCTTTGTAAACAAGTTGGTGCTTGGAGCTAAAGAAATGTTTGTAATAGGCACTTGAACTTTCCCATTTTTTGTTGATTGTTTGTTTGTGTTATGTCCTGCATGGATATCTAGTTTGCCTCATCTATATTGATATTTCTCTACTAACTACGGAGTCGACTTTTTTGCATAACTAGGGAAATGTTGTTAACATTTTCAAAACCGACAAGAAATTTCAATCCATTGTTGACGACAACGGCAAGAGTTTTAGGTAATTTCTAATCTATTAAGTAGCATGTGTTATGTTACATTCTTAGCTAAAACTCATTCCCTCCTTTCGATTTTAAAAATCCGATTCATATTTTTCAAAATGAACTGATTTGAGGGTTTAAGGTTTAGGTTTATTCATGGTGCTGGCGCACAATGTGTGTGTTTTTTGTGTAAAAACTAGAAGCAATGATGCTTTGACTCACCATTTTTTTTCTTACAGCTACATGCAAGGACATTAAGTGCAAACAAGGTGAACGACAAGATTGTGCTATGTGATCTTTTTTCCACACCATTAGAGCCTCTTAATGCATGTGCTTATTTGATAATTATAGTTGATTTGTGATCTACACTTGAAATATATATTTTATTATCTCTTAAACTTATATTTATGTTAGTGTTTGATTAGATTTAGTAATACTTTAATATATTTTTAGTTTTTGTAGGAAAACGAGAGAAACATGTAAAAATATGGTGAAATATGGCTCCAATGTTTGAATATTCATAATTTTTTGTGTATATATTTGATTGGACTTATTCAAGTCTCATTTAAAGTTCAAGAAGTCAGCTTTTCAACGCTACCGACCGCGTGCAATTCGGAGTTTGGAGTAAATAGTTATAACTATTTGAAAATCGGGCTACAGGAAGGAACCGAGAAACCGATCGATCGGTGAATAGTGCCAATCGATCGCAGTATCCAGCAAACCGAAATTTGTCCTATTTTGACTTGGATTTTGAAGGGGTCTTTTGTGTTTTCTTTCCAACCTTATAAATAGGCCTTAAAGGGAACGTATTAGGAATTAGAGAATAGAGTTTTAAGTCCCTTTGGAGACCTTGGAGGCTAGAACAAATGAGAGAAGAAGAAGATGAAGAAGATGGATTCTCTTCTAATGCAAGGCTAAACTCCTTTCCAAAGGCATAAATGAAGCCCAATAGACTGGTTGTATAGTTTCTTTTCTCTCATCTTATTTTTATTTTAGTTAGTGTTTGAACCTTTGTTATGTAATTAAAGTTAATTCATTAAAGTTTGTTATTTGTACTCAAGAGAGACAAGAGTGACTTATTTGGATTTCAATCTGCAAGAGCACTTGCGTGTCTGAGAGGAACATGAGTAATCTGAAGTGTTATATACTAATAAAGTTTCATTGGTTTATACTCGAGAGAGATATATCACAATTCTTTGTTTTAATCGTTTTATGTGTTACATCCGAGAGGAGAGCACTATAATTTGAATTGACAAGTGTATGTCCGAAAGGAATATGCTAGCCAATTAGAAATCTTTATTTAAAAGAGAGAGAGAGAGACGATACACTAGTTTATTGTGGTGAATTCGAAGTCTTGACCTTCTCCATATTGATTAAATCTCAATTAGATTAACTAAAGTTCATCGCTTTCTTTAGATTAATTAAAAACTGCAACTTTCTCTTCAAATTGGTAAATTGTTTAACAGTCCCTAAGGTTCGACAACCCTTAATACTCGTTGTAGTACACACTTGCCTTGTGCACTTGCAAGGGTTTAATTTTAAATGATCAACTTGCCTCATGAAACTGCAGACCAATATTCCCTCCCTGCCACTCTCCTTACTTACCATGGATGGCATCAAGCTCCAATGTTACATGAACTTTATAAGGTTCATACATACACAATTGGTTAAAATGCGAATATCTTTTAGGAAAAATATTCGAAACACTTAACAATTTGTCAAAATAGCGATAAACCTACAGTAATTGTGCAATATTAAGCTAGATAGTTTAATTTTTTTTATACAAATGGGTTTATTGCTCTTTTGATAAGTTCTTTGGATGAATAGAAAACTGCCCCTTTCTAATTAGCTTCTTTCTAACTCACAGGACACCAACAGCTAATATATGCAAAAGCAAGCAAATTCACGATTCAAATGCTCCATATTATAGGGTTGTATGACACTCTCTTTGAATATTAAAAAATTTTCTTTAAGGTTTAGTATTGAAGCTAAAACATCACATCCATCCTTTCCTTTTTTGAATTGAAGGGACAACCCTCTTCATGAGGAGGGTTAAGATAGAAAAGAGCATTTCCTTTGAAACTCGAAGGGGAGCCAAACAACCCCTAGTTTCATTCTCTTCAAAAGGCCTAAACACTATCTTACCTGACATCATTAAGGTAGTTTAATGCAATGTCTAAGGGCAAATTAAGAATAATTAGTATTATAGCCTATATGCCCTCCATTTGAATGGTTTAAGTGTACATCTTGTTTTTCCTACACCAGTTTCCAATAGCAATAAGGCATTGTCAAAAGGTATAAATGGGGTGTTGCCCTTGTGTTGCCGGATGTGGTCGCATCAGGGCTAAACAGTTTGGCTGCATGGTCCCCAAAAAGATCTCCCACAGACAGGGAGCATCCACGAGAAGTGACGATCGATGAAGTATAACATCATTTTTAGAACAACAATGGCTTGCCCACATGCAAGTGGAGCCGTGGCTCATTTTTAGGGGCCATTTGGGGCGTGATTAAAAGCAAAACATCCAGATGGGATGTTTTGCTACACTGTAGCATCTGGATATTTTATATATCCAGCTGAAACACCTCAGGAGGTGTTTCAGCTGGATGTAAAAATCCACATGGATGCTACAGTATATATCCAATATCCAGTCTGGATATTTTTGCAATAATCATGCCCCAAACGGCCCCTTAGTCTTTCCATCCATCATGGTCTCCTGCAGCCATCATGTCTAGAAAGGATGGATATTTTGTGCATCCCATCTTTTTATGTACACCTAAATACCCTTCTTTGTTACCAAGCAACCCTACTTTAGGGCTGGATGAGATGTATCTTGTGTGGTTAAAAGATGAGGGCATCCACATAAAAAAAAATTCTATATGAACCCCAACAATATCTCAATTACCACAATTTCCTTTAATACCCCACATATTTCTCATTCACCCAAAATTTATAGACAAGATCGATTTGATGAGGGTTAAAGCGATAAGTATACGTGCTACTCCCTCCATTCACAATTACCTGTCTAGATTAGAAAACCAAAATGAGCAGGTAATTTTCCATGCCCATATTGTCTGGATTAGAAAACCAAAATGTTCATTTGTGTGCCCATTTTCGTGTTGGATGAGGAGTTTACCCCCCCCCCCCCCCATTTAGCGAGCCCACCACCCTTAACACAGACGGTAACATGTGTATCCACAGTCTGTGTATAGGAGGGTAGGCTGACTAAAATAGGGGGTTGGTTAATTATTCATCGAATACAAAAATATGCACGAAATTTAGGGCATACACTTTCTCATTTTTTGAAAATCAAATTTCAGTTTTTTCAATCAAAACATTGGTCACATTAGTAAGGTGTTGACTAACTTCTTTAGCAACTCTTTTTACATAGCCACTCGAATAGAGAACATTCTAAACCCAGAAGCAGAATTTGCATATGGAAGTGCCAAATCAATCCACTAAAGTCTGAGCATCCTGGTCTAGTAAACGATGCATCTGCTGAGGACTACATTAGAATGCTATGTAGTCAAGGCTACACCACAACACAACTCAGAATAGTAACTAGAGACGAGTACTTCCTGCAGTAGGTATGGAACTGTAAGGAAATGTGGGTTACTTAGTGATATATACAAAATATATACATGTTTATATGTCTTTCTACCTATATGTTAGTCATAATTTTTGTTGAAATAAGGATAATTAATGGTTATTAATGTTAAGTTAGCAATTAGGAATTTAATAAATAAATGCGCTTAATTATAGAATTTAGATGCAGTAATTTGATTTAATGAATTTATATTTTATAATGTGTCTAATTTAGAATTAATTTTATTTATGTAGGTTTTAAGAGTTCTATATGCAGATCGCCAAAAGTGAATGCATGTCAGATGAGTTCTATGAAAAGATCGAAGATCTGACGGATGAAGTCGCCGCAACGGGTTTTAGCTGATGGAATGAAAAAAAAAAGAACAAAACCGGAACTGAACCAGTTCAGCAGTTCAGTGGTCAGTTCAGTCTGAAGAAAAGAAAAAAAAACATAAAAAGAAACAGAGCCGAAGCTCGAGTCTCTGTTATAGTCTAATGGTGGTGATCGTTTAAATATAAAACCCTTGCAAGTGCACAAGGCAATTATACTACAGTGAGTATAAAAAAAAGGTTGTCGAACTTCAGGGACGGTGAATACTTTACCAAACTCAAGAGAAGAAAAGATGTAGTTTAATTAATTCTAAATAAAGCAACGAACTTTAGTTAATCTAACTAGGATTTAATCAATATGGAGAAGTATCAAGGCAATGAATCCACTACTAAACATGCAATTACTACTCTCAATTATTATTAAGCATATATTGACATGATATGGTAATTCGTGTTCTTGATCGGACACACGAATTACTAATGAATTCACTAACATTCTTGATCAGACATGAAAGTTCATCCACTATTGTGTAATCAATCCTATCCTTGATCGGGCATAAAATCAATCACAACTCTATTATAATATAATTAATCTTATCCTTGATCGGGCATAAAATCAATCACAATATCTAATTCCATTCATAATCAATCAAGTCTATGATCAAGCACTCAAAAGAATACTCATGAAATAGCATTAAGTATGAATCATAATCAACTTCATAAAATTAAACTATCAAGAGTAGCAATACACATCTAGGGCTTCATCAAGCCTTGAATAAACGTTTAGTTACACATAAAAAGAAAGAAAAGAGAAGCCTGTTTATGTAGATCCATCGTCATGAATCCTTCTTCTTCTTTGCTCCAAAAGACTCATTGTCTTGCTTCCTCTCTAGCATCCAATAAAGCTCAAAAGTCTATTCTTTGGTTGCCAAAGCATTCTCCCATAAGGCCTATTTATAAGTTTGAAGAGAAACCACGAAATCCCCTTCCAAATCCGAGTCGAAATAGGTCTTATTTCGATTTTCTACACACGGCGATTGATCGCTCCGTATTGCCGATCGTTCGCTTCTCGATCGATCGCAATTCCTTTGTTATTTTCTTCTGATCGATCACTTTGCCGATCGATGCCGTATAATACCGATCGATCATAGTTACTGTCTTGCACGGATTAAAAATTCTAGTAGATACGATACGTTTCCTTCAATACACTTATTTTTGCGACTGAGGCGATCCATCATCGTTACTGTTCATGAATTTCAAATGGCTATAACTTTCTGCTCCGAGCTTCGAATTGCACATGGTTGGTGGCGTTGGAAAGTTGACTTTTTGAAATTTAGTATGAAGTTTGAATCAGTCCAATCCGAGATCTATACACAAAGTTATGATGATTTAACCATTTGAATTATTTTTTACCTCAATTCTGTGTATTACTCTTGTTACCTACAAAAACCAAAAACTATCTTAAAGTAGTAGTTATTCTAATCAAACACTAGCATAAATATAAGTTTAAGAGATAATAAAATGTATATTTTATGTGTAGATTAGGTGGCTGGCGGCGATGGGTCTCAGAGGTGAGGGAACGACGACGACAGCAGTACGACAGAGAAGAAGTTGGTAGAGAGGGAGGCTCATCGCTATTTTGGTTGGGCGGCTTGACGAGCATGAAAAAGAGGATGAGAGATAGCTGGATTCTTGGGACGACAATGATCTCTTGGTAGTGAGCGCTAATGGCAGCCATGGGAGAGAGATGGTGGCACGATGAAGAGAAGCAATTGCAAGGAGCAGAAGTTCTGATTTTGGAAATGACTGTTTGGGCTGGTCTTAATTGGGAAATTGCTATTTTGAAGGTTGCAATTGTCAATAAAAGGAGATTGATATGCTCGTCAAAGGAAAAAGAAGGCAGAAAAGAGAGGACGACTGATTTGGTTGTGCTGTAATTTGGAAAGTTGTGGTGTATGGCTGATTTGGGCTGGTACTCAATAAGGAAGCTACTGGTTTGAAGACATGGGCTGTCAATAAAAGGTTAGGAGGCTGGCTGATTTGAGGGGAGAGCAGAATTGAGGCTGGGTAGAGAAGAGGAAAACCAGAAATTGCTTCTACGAGAGAGAGAGAGAGAGAGAGAGAGAGAGAGAGAAGCAGAACTGGTTTTGGTTAAAAGAAGACTGGTTGCTCGAGAGATGACTGGTTGCTAGTGGGAAGGAATTGATCAGTGAGAGAAAAGACTGCTTGCTCCCGGCTGAGAAGAATGGATTCCAGAATGGATTGCTTGAATGAGAGAGGAGCGGGACTATTATGGAAAAGTAGTGTTGCTTACTCGAGAGAGGGGTAGTAGTACTGTTGTGGCTCGAAAGAGGAGAGAAGGAACTAATCTGAGAAGGAGAAAAATAGAGGAGTGCTGCTTAAGAGAGAGAGAGAGAGAGAGAAGAGGTGCTGATTTCAAATGAAAGAAGAACCAGAACTGCTTGCTCAAGAGAGAAGCAAAACTAGTTTTGCAGAAAGGAAAAAAAACTGCTTTCTCGAGAGAGAAGCAGAACTGTGGCAGTCGAGAGCATAATTGGTTGAAGAGAAGAAGAAGGCTACTCTGCTCGAGAGAGAGAGGGAAGCCGGAACTGATTTGTTGAGAGAGATTTGCTCGAGAGGAGGAAGAACTGGTTTTGCAATTGGGAAGATAGAACTGATTTCGAGAGAACTGTTGCAGGACCAGAACTATTGCAGACGAAGATGAATTATTCAACACATCAAGCATTTTCTTTCTCTTATCTTATGTCTAGTTAATTCTGTGAAAGAATAGATGAAGACTTGATTGATTAATTAAAAATTAAAAATTAAAAATTAAAAATTAGAACTTTTCATTTCATTATAACTTATTACACATAATCTTAGAATTAGGTTAAATTGCATACCAAGTCATTGTGGGATTGACCTTGTAGCCATTATTCTATATTAGATTTGTGCGCTTGCGAGTAACATATTAAAATTCACATCACTCAGCACCAGATCGTCCATTCCACATTGCTTTTACAAGAACTGTTAGTAATGTGGGTTTACCTAACTCAACATACTATCCTAAGGTCAACTCGAACCCCAACATCAAAATCAGAGTAGATCCTGATGTTCTAGACTTCAAGGATGTGTATGAGGAGAAATAGTTTATTGTCAAAGTATAGAGTAAAGTCTCGCTTATTCAATCTACAGTGTACACGTCTTCCCTTTTGTGGTCAGACTACAATCACAGTAAGTGGAGTGCCATTGTGATTTATGTTGGCTCCTTTGGATGGTCAATCCATGGTTTTCAAAACCGGACCAGACCGGCCGGTCCGACCGCGGAGAACCAGAACCTGCTGGGAAACCGGTTCGGTTCACCCGGTTTACCCCGGTCCGGTAAACCGGACCGGTCATGGTCAGATTTTTTTTTTTTGAAAAAATCTCTTGTTTGAGGGGGGATTCGAACCCCCCCCCCCTCCCCACCTAGCAGCATGCCTTAACCACCTGAGCTACCTGTTCTCTTGTGTTAATATGATACAAATTATTTATTTAATATATATTTACCACTTATACTTCAAAACCGGGTCATTCCGGTTTGACCCGGTTTGACCACGGTCAAACCGCGGTCCAACCGGACCGGCCATCAATCCGGGTCGATGTCCAGTTTTGAAAACCTTGGGTCAATCAGATGAACATTTCATTTGTCTTATAATTTGTTTGCAAAATCTATTGTGGTTGGGGAAATAGTGTTGGGATTTTCAAAAGGGCAGTTTGATGTCCGGTCAACCGGTAGTGCTCCTGTGAAAATTGGTTATGGACAAACCTTGTTCAGTTTGCTGGTAGAGTCACTGTCTTCCCCTATAATTCACAGATCTGTGTCCGTTCGATAGGAAATAAGCTCTCGTCAACTGGTAATGATCATCGGTTGTTGTAATTGCGTCTTTTCACAGTTTTTCACTGTAGCAACCGTAATTTTTATATATTAATAAAGTGGGATTTCATTGCTAATTGGGAGTAACTTTGAGTTTTAGAAATTTCCTTAAATAATTGATTGAAATTTGAAGTTTTTCCATCAGACCGATCGATCGCCTTCAAACGGTATCGATCGGGAGACGATCGATCGTTTTTGTAAGGCATCGATTGCAAGACGATCGATCGCGTAATACGGACCGATCGATCGCCGGTGGTTTTGCGTATCCCGAGGCAATTCCGCTGGGAAACGTCTTGGGCTGATTTTGGGGGATTTCTTTGGGACGTGTCATGCCTGATTTGCCTAGTTTAGGGGTTCTAAACGTGGTAATTGAGTTGGAGTCAAAACCCTAATTGTTACTCAATTGGGAATTGAGATAATGGAGGATTTTTCTTAACCAAATTAAAGTAAAAATTGAGATATGGGTTGGACGCCCATTTGGGCTGATTGGAGTGGCCATCCTTGCTGGTAATTGGCGCCAAGAGGTGTCCTTAAAGGCTTGCATTTACTTAGTAAGTTACACAAGTAAATTGGTAAGTTTTGAGAGAAGATAATATCCTACCTTAAAGCAATTTAAACAGAAAATCTTGGGGTTAGAGGAGATCGTGCTGGTGGTTTTGGGAAAGGCTGGGAGGATCCTTGACCCTTGGATGAGGTGGTGATGGACGGTGGAGATCCTGAAGATTGATGTATATAAACCTACTTTGAGAGGGCCGGCCATCCCTTTTGGGAACCGGCAGCCCTCTCTCCCTTTTTGGTGATTTTCTTCTCCTTTTCCACGTCCTCCCCTTCCCTCTCACCCACCAGTAGGCCTCTCCTCGTGGTGTGTGCAAGTGGTGTGCGTTGGATCGTGTGGAGATCATAAGAAAGCAAGTTCGAATCCGAACCGGTTGACGTGCAATTAGTACCGGTTCAAAAGGTAAGATGTTCTTTTTCTCACAGAGTGATTTCATTAAATTTTTGATCTTTTATGGTGTACCACGTTCTGATGTTGTGTGTATCATGTATGATCTTATCATCCTGGTTTAATTGTCCTATTTGCTGAAATCTATGCAATTATTGATATACCGATTGATTTCTTGATGTGAATCTCTCATGCACAATTCGATCAAGACGTCCCTGATGGTGTGTGTCTATTTCGACTTATATGAGTCATGTATCTGATGTCTAATATTGAGTATTGTTCTCTGATTTGTGTAGATGAGGGTCTGTTTAAGAAAAGTTGTCTTCTTTCTTGTTATTAGTCACCCGATCTCACACTTTTCTATGTATCGACCTAATTGATGTATTGATTGTTATAACTCTTGTGTTTCTCATCCAAAAGCAGCAAGCTTTCAAAGGTAATCCTACTGGTTTGGTGCGTTCTTATATGTCTCAAGTCGTATTACATGGTTTGGTTTTGTGTCCGGATAAAGTTGTCTACTTTATTTAGTGTTTACCCTAATTGATGTGGTATATAGGTAATAAGACTATTTAAAAGCGATTAATGAGTGTACTAACAAGATGAAAGTGATAACACTTATGGATCATGGTTTCTGGACCTCAAGACCTCTGTCAGTAGGTCTGACCTGAAGCCTAAGTGTCCGGGAAAAGTCGTTTAGTTTGCCGATTAATGAATCCTTAAGGCTATGATGTAAAACAGTTTTAAAAAGGGGTTACTAGGTGAGTTAAGACATGATTAATGATCTGACCAGAAGCTAATAAAGGCCTAATGTAAGAGGGTTTGAGTATAAAAGACTCTAGTTGTGATTAGGATTAAGGATAACAAATGAAAATCGAGTTATTACTTAGTATAGTGCTCTCGGCCAGGATGTATCCTGCGCTAACAGACTGCATTCAAAAATTCATAACTAATTGTAGAAAATTTGGAAAAATATTATGTAAATTGGGTAATGATCTACAGACATGAGGCTGTCTGCTATAAAAAGTTCAGGGACTGACAGGTTCTGTGTAGACTGGAGGATCTCCGGGAATGGAGCTGTTGTGTCCATAACAGTGTCCTTTCACGGTATTAATTAAAACGCTATGCTAAAACTACATGTATATAGATATATATATATGTATTATTATATAACATGAAGAGGGTACTATGGTGTGAGGATTCCAGAGGGTACTTATGATAATAATACGTGTGATGTATTGTCTCTATTCCAAATGTCGTGGTCCTCTATGTCTTTGTTCGCGGTGCCTAACATCGCGCATCTTCGATCTCTTGAAACCCTGATATTAGATTAGGGTTATTCATTTCAATTCTACCACTAAAGTTTTTGGGACACCGATTCAGGAGTCTTGTGATCCAGGGATGATCTTGATTATAATAGTGCATGGTGATGACGTTGACGGAGTTTACACCGAAGAGTTCAGTTCGAGTCAGCTCGTGTATAGGCACAAACCGATTGTTAGTTAAATCTCTTGAGAGTCAGTCTCTGTTGAATGCTGAGAATTCCATTATACTCCTTCGAGAGTCTAATTTCTGAAATTGTTAATTCACGAGAATACCCTTGGTTGTGGTTAGTCAAACTCAGTTCCATATAAACTGTTTCTCCACTAAGAGCCTTGTTGAACACTCTTAGGTTGGATCATAGTATGCTCACGAGCCATAGCTAAACCCAGAGTGGTCTCCGATGATTATGAACCTCTGTAGTTGAGCCGAGTACGGCAACGCGTGCGCTTTAGATTGTTAGACATTACGGAAGGTCTGCAATCTCCGCCCATTGTGCCCGTAAGCACCGATGGGGCCAGCATCCCTAGACGCTTGGCCGGGTTCCTACGTAGAACCTCTAGGATGTTCTGGTATTGAAGTTCATAGAGGAAGTGGACTGATTAGAGAGCAAAAATTGACATCTTCGACACTTTGGTTGTCTAGATCAGATATTTTGTTTATCTCCTTACTCTTTGAAAGTCTGGAGTCATATTGATTATTGAGATTTATTTTCACCCTGATCAATGAGATATTTTGGGTGCTGTATCGTTTCCTGGTAAGTACCATCTGCGTCATGTTATTCCGAGCTATCGGACCTGTGTATTATTAGTTCCTTTATTGCCTGTTTCTACTGTGAGTTTTTCTAGCATCCTACTGAGTATTTCTTCTGGAATACTCACGCATCTTCCGATGCAGGGCTTAAGGCTGAAGAGGTGTGATCAGCATACTCGTGACGTGGAGGTTGGTGCTCGTGGAAGTCGTGAAGACTAGTTAGCGTAGAACTTATTTTATTGTTGATAGTGGATATTTTTGATTTTGGTTATTTTATGGCCTACGTGTCACTTGTTTTAATTATTTGCTTTCGCGGGATTAATTTTATTGGTTAAGATGGTTAGTTTTATTTTATTGAACAATTATTTACGTCATTTTGATCCGGGTATTCTCACATTTGTGTATGGGATTTATGGTGATGAATCGAGTATTCGGTCCGTCCCAGATTTGTGACCCTGTTACCTTCAACGGCTTATCGCTTCCGCGTATTTTGGGGTTGGAAATTTAGGGCGTGACATTCACACCCTTTAAACCATCTTCTTTTTATAACATCCATTAGAGGACGAACCAGAGAGATTAAAAAGATTTTTCGGTGTTCTTCTTTGGTATTGATTGTTCTAAAATTCTTGAAGGTTATTTTCTCTAGTTAGCACATTATAGTTCCTTAAGGCTGGAAAGTTGACTTGACTTCGATAGTGTGAATCACAGATAAGGAAGAAAGCTTAAATGTATCTTGACTGCAAATTCATAGAGATCCTGGTTACACACTGATCTATACATAAAATATACATTTTATTATCTCCTAAGCTTATATTTATGCTAGTGTTTGATTAGAATAACTACTACTTTAATATAGTTTTTGGTTTTTGTAGGAAACAAGAGTAATACACAAAAATGAAGAGAAAAGTGACTCAAATGGTTAAATTATCATAACTTCGTCTACAAATATCGGATTGGACTGATTCAAGCTTCATGTTAAATTTCAAGAAGTCAGCTTTCCAACGCCACCAACCACGCGTAATTCGGAGTTCGGGACAGAAAGTTATAGCTATTTGAAATTTATAAACAGTAACTACGATCGATCGGGAATCACTGTGATCGATCGCTAGAGCCGCAAAAGCACTATATTGAAGGACACGATCGATCGGCATCAAAACGATCGATCGTATCTACTGGAATTTTTGATCCGCCGAAGATAGTAACTACGATCGATCGGTATCATACGGCGTCGATCGCAAAGCGATCGATCGGAGAAAAATAACGAAGGAATTGCGATCGATCGGATAGCGAACGATCGGCAATATGGACGATCGATCGCCATATGCGGCAAACCGGAATTAAGACCTATTTCGACTTGGATTTGGAAGGGAACTTCGTGGTTTCTCTTCACTATTATAAATAGGCCTTATGGGAGAACGTTTTGGGCACCACATATTCAACCTAGAGAGCAATTTGAAACCTTGGAGGCTAGAGCAAAGGAAGAAGAAGATGATGAAGATGAAGATGATGGATTCTCTTCCCATGCTTGGCTAAACTCCTATCCAAGGCGTAGATGAAGCCCAATAATCTGGTTGTGTAGTTTCTTTTCTCTCATCTTATGTTTTTACTCTAGTTGGTGTATGGATTTTATTGTGTAATCACCGTTAATTCAATAAAGATTTGTTCTTTGTACTCGAGAGAGACAAGAGTGAATTCTTGTGAGTTTCAATCCAAAGAATACTTGCGTATCCGAGAGGAACGTGAGTAGACTGAGGTGTTATATATCAATAAAGTTTCATTGGTTTAGACTCGAGAGAGATAGATCACAATTCCATGTTTTAATTGTTTTATGTATTACATCCGAGAGGAGAGCACTATATTTTGAGTTGACAAGTGTATGTCCGAGAGGAATATGCTAGCCAATTGGTAATCTTTATTCAAAAGAGAGAGAGAAACGATACACTAGTTATTGTGGTGGATTCGAAGCCTTGGTCTTTTCCTCATTGATTAAATCTCAGCTTAGTTTAGTTTAAAGTTCATTGCTTTCTTAGTCTAAAATCAACACTGCTATTTTCTCTTGAAATTTGGTAAAGTATTCACCGTCCCTGAGGTTCGACAACCCCTTAATACTCACTGAGGTACACAATTGCCTTGTGCACTTGCAAGGGTTTAATTTTAAACGGCCAAGTTTTTGGCGCCGTTGCCGGGGACGGCACAATAGTTTACTAAATTCTTAGCATAGTTAGTTTTAGAGTAGTTTAGTTTAATTTAGATTTATCTTCATTAGCTTAATTTCGTTCTTCTTCTTTTGCAGGATTAAGAGAGGACGCTGATTTTCGTCATCGTTGGAAGGGTCATCCCTTCCCACTGTTTGCACTCTCTTAACCCTCTTTTAGAGTAAATTTGGGTGCTTGGTGTTTTTTCTTTTCTTTGTGGGATTGCATGACGTGCTAGTTGTCGCTATTAGGTTGCTAGTTGTCGCTATCTAGGGTTGATGCTTGCTAGTTGTCGCTATTAGGATTGCACAGGTTTGTTTGATTTTTATTGTGCATGCATGGTCGTCGCTCCCTGAACCCCGACCTTGCCTTTGATCCTGATCCTGAGCGCCTATATAGAATCTGTAGAACTCCTAGCAAACCAATCCCTGAAACCCATCAAATGGCGGACAACATGAACCTTGGGGGTGGGAATGGTCTAAACCAGAATCCGCTAATGCCCCATGCCCGTACCCTGCAAGACTACTACCGTCCCACTGCCTACACCTCCCCTTCATGTATCCTACTTCCTGCAAACGTGGCTAATTTTGAAATTAAGCCAAACATCATCCAGATGCTGCCCGCATACCATGGCCAATATAATGAGAACCCCTATAGGCACCTACAAAATTTCCTAGAGGTTAACACAACCTTTAAACTTACACTATCTGATGACCAGGTGCGCCTTAGGTTGTTCCCCTTTACCTTAAAAGATAGGGCCAAGGAATGGCTGTACTCCCTTGAGCATAACTCTATTTCCACTTGGGAGGAACTTCAAGCCGAATTCCTCAAGAAATACATTCCTGTGGGGCGGACCAATAAGATCCGCCATAAAATCATCACCTTTACCCAGATACCTAACGAACAATTCCATGAAAGCTGGGAGAGGATGAAATCCTTACTCCGGTCCTGTCCCCACCATGATGTGCCCAAGTGGCAATTAGTACAGAGATTTCATGAGGGTGTGTGTGATCAGCATAAGACCTTAATAGACGCCTCCTGTGGAGGCACATTCATGAAGAAAACACCGGATGATGCTTGGGATCTATTAGAGGACCTGAGCAAAAACTCTCTACACAGTGCCACCCTCTATAGATCGGAAGGCCATATGCCTGGCAGGAGTGCCTCAAGGGGAGGCATGTATGATGTTAAAGCTACCACGAACCTAGAACACCAAGTGGCATCCCTTACTGAGAGGTTTGACCGGTTTTTCTCACAGACTCCACCTTATACCCCAACCTCTCAAGATGCCTGTGCCCTTTGTGCCAGCCCAATGCACACTATTGTTGACTGCCCCTCAGCCTCCCAGTATCCTGATCTTGTCCTGGAGCACGTCAACCTTGCAAAAACCTATCCTAGAGCCAATAACCCCTACTCAAATACCTATAATCCGGGGTGGCGAAATCATCCCAATTTCGCCTGGAAACAACCCAACCAGGGGCCCTCTTTCAATCAGGCCCCAAGACAAGAATTCTCAAACCCACCTCAGTCTTACCAACCAGCCATAAATCCCTCATTTGGCCAAACCAATAAGAAACCATCCTTCGAAGATCAGATGAGTCAAATGCTAACCACCCAGTCTACCCTCCTCTCAGCTTTTAATGCAATGGAAGCCAAGGTGGACGCCAAGATAAAAACCAAACACAGAGAGTTGACAGGTGAGCTAAGAACCCAGGCCCAGCTTGTCCATTCCCATACACAATCTATTGCCAAAATAGAAACCCAATTAGGACAGCTGGCCCAATCGATGAACCGACGGGAAGTAGGAACCTTACCCAGCCAACCCCAGCAGAACCCTAGAGGCCAGTTCGCCGTTGAAGGTGCCCATTATCCAAATGAGCAGGTGCAAGCTGTTACTAACCTAAGAAATGGAAAACAAGTTGACAATTAGGTTAGGGACCCAACCATTGCGAGTGAGGACACTCCCCTTGAGAAACAGAACCAACCCACTCCTACTATGCCTGATCTTGTTAGTCTTCCACCACAGAAGGATGTCCCAGTTGAGCCCACCAATGAAAAATCCTATATCTCTAGGGCTCTTTTCCCTCAATGCCTCAACCGACCCTCCCCGTTTAGTAAGTCCCACCAACGAATGGAGGAAATGTTGGAAGTGTTCAAGCAGGTTAAGATCAACCTTCCCTTCTTAGATGCCATCAAACAAGTACCTGCCTATGCCAAGTTCCTGAAAGACCTGTGTACCCAAAAGAGGAAAACCAAATCCCATGTCACCCAAAAAGTCTTCTTAACCAACCAAGTAAGCTCTTTACTGACCAGTGATATGCCACCTAAATTTAAGGACCCAGGAGTCCCTGTTATATCCATAGTCATAGGTGACCATACCATTAGCCGAGCTCTCTTGGATTTAGGGGCCAGTGTCAACCTCCTCCCTTACTCAGTGTATGAACAACTTGGCCTAGGAGAGTTGCAGCCCACCACAGTCAACCTTCAGTTAGCAGATCGATCCATTCGCAGACCTAGAGGTGTTATAGAAGACGTTCTCGTTGGAGTTGACCGGTTCTACTTTCCTGTTGATTTTGTCGTCTTAGATATGGAACCAGTTTCCAATTCCAAATCCCAAATTCCTGATATCCTTGGCCGCCCTTTCCTAGCCACAACCGATGCCACCATTAACTGTAGGTCAGGGCTTATGAACGTCTCCTTTGGGAACATGAAAGTTAAATTGAACATCTTTAGTGCTTCCCAACAACCCTCGAGTGAAGCTGAGTGCCTTGTGGTTGACGACTTAGATGACCTCGTCCAGGAATACCTTCCATTTGCTGTGCTTAAGGATGCCCTCGAGCACACCCTTTTCTATGAGTGGATCGATCAATATGAGGGCATACCTGACCTTGAGGAAGTCCATCACCATTTAGTGGCTGCCCTATACCCTGGACATATCCCATGGAAACCCCATCCTGACCTTCTCCCTGTGTCTACCGCCCCACCACTAAAACCTTCCATCGAAGCCCCACCCAACCTTGAACTAAAAACCCTTCCTAGCTCCCTCAAATATGTCTTCCTAGGACCCAACAACACCCTTCCTGTAATTATCTCATCTAGCCTATCTATTAACCAGGAAGCCCAGTTATTGGAGATCCTTACCACACACCGGCGAGCTATAGGATGGACAGTGGCTGACCTCCGGGGTATAGACCCCTCTGTGTGCATGCATCGCATAAACCTGGAGGACCAGGCTAAACCTTCTAGGGAGGGGCAGAGACGGTTGAACCCTCACATGAGAGAAGTGGTGATGAAAGAGGTAGTGAAATTGTTAGACACAGGTATCATATACCCTATCTCTGACAGCGAGTGGGTGAGCCTCATCCAGGTCGTCCCTAAGAAATCGGGCATCACGGTGAAACCAAACTCAGAGGGTGAACTTGTGCCAATAAAAGAGACCACGGGCTGGCGGGTATGCATTGATTATAGGAAGCTGAACTCTAATACCCGTAAAGACCATTTTCCTCTCCCATTCATTGACCAAATCCTAGAGAAACTAGCGGGCCAAGAGTTTTATTGCTTTTTAGATGGGTACTCAGGATATAATCAAGTGCCAGTTTTTCCAGGGGATCAGGAGAAGACGACTTTTACATGCCCCTTCGGTACATTTGCGTATCGAAGAATGCCTTTTGGTCTTTGTAATGCCCCTGCTACATTTCAGCGATGCATGATGTCCATCTTTTCCGACATGATTGATAAATTTTTGGAAGTTTTCATGGACGATTTTTCGGTGTTTGGCGCTTGTTTTGATGAATGCTTGCACAACCTTGCTTTAGTTTTAAAACGTTGTGAGGAAACAAATTTAGTGTTAAGTTGGGAAAAGAGCCATTTCATGGTTCAACAGGGGATTGTACTTGGACATGTTATATCAAAAAGGGGTATAGAGGTTGACAAGGCCAAGGTTGACCTGATTGCTAATTTACCACCACCTACATCAGTTAAGCAAATACGGTCTTTCCTTGGCCATGCAGGGTTTTATCGTCGATTCATCAAAGATTTTAGCAAAATATCACGTCCATTATGTCACCTTCTCGGTCAGGATGTGCCATTTGACTTTGATGATTCATGCAAAGATGCTTTCACAAAGCTCAAAACCCTCCTCTCTAGCTCCCCTATCATTAAGCCTCCTGACTATACACTGCCCTTCGAGATAATGTGTGATGCATCAAATTTTGCTGTAGGGGCAGTGTTAGGCCAACACATCAATAAAATTCCTCATGTTATATACTATGCTAGCAAGACACTCACTGATGCTCAATTGAATTATACTACCACAGAAAAAGAGTTGCTTGCTGTTGTGTTTGCATTAGATAAGTTCAGGTCATATCTCCTGGGCAATAAGATCATCATTTTTTCTGATCATGCAGCCTTGCGGTACCTTCTTTCCAAGAAGGATGCTAAGCCGAGGCTGATCCGTTGGATCTTACTCCTGCAGGAATTTGACTTTGAAATTAAAGATAAAAAGGGTTCTGAGAATGTCGTGGCTGATCATCTATCCAGAATTCATATTCCTGATCTGCATAGCCATGATCCTTTGAGAGATTCATTCCCTGATGAGCAGCTCTTTGCTGTCTCCACTACATCTCCACCTTGGTTTGCACATATTGTGAATTATCTTGCTGTGGGTCAAATTCCACCCTTTTGGTCTAAACATGACAAAGACTTATTTTTCTCTCGAGTCAAACATTACTATTGGGATGACCCTGACCTGTTTAAGATATGTGCTGACCAAGTCATAAGACGATGTGTCCCCGAGAGTAAGTTTCATAGCATCCTATCTTTTTGTCACTCTCAGGCCTGTGGTGGACACTTCGGTGGTAAGAAAACTGCGGCCAAAGTACTTCAAAGTGGTTTTTATTGGCCAACTCTATTTAAAGACGCCCATGCTTATTGTCAATCTTACGATAGGTGTCAAGAACTAGGAGCTTTATCTAAAAGGAATATAATGCCCCTACAACCTATATTGATTGTTGAAATCTTTGATGTATGGGGTATCGATTTCATGGGACCTTTTCCGCCATCTTTTGGTCATGCATTTATTCTTGTTGCTGTGGATTATGTGTCTAAGTGGATTGAAGTTGTTGCCACTAAGACCAATGATCATAAAGTTGTGCTGGAATTTCTGAAATCTAACATTTTTAGCAGGTTTGGAACTCCTCGAGCTATTATTAGTGACAGTGGTTCTCATTTTTGTAACAGGTCTTTTGAAGCTTTTCTCAAGAAATATTCTGTCACCCACAAGGTTGCCACACCATATCATCCTCAGACGAGTGGCCAAGTGGAGGTTTCCAATCGCCAAATCAAGCAGATTCTGGAGAAGACGGTTCGCCCCGATAGAAAGGATTGGTCCTTGCGACTGAATGATGCATTATGGGCCTACCGGACAGCTTTCAAAACCCCGATTGGTATGTCTCCCTACCGATTGGTATATGGAAAAGCTTGTCATTTACCTGTTGAGTTGGAACACCGGGCTTATTGGGCTATTAAGGCGTACAACTTTGATATGGATAAAGCCGGTGAGCAGCGAAAACTCCAACTGAGTGAGTTAGAAGAGATGCGCTTTGATGCATATGAGAATGCCAAACTCTACAAGATGAGGACCAAAGCAGTGCATGACAAGATGATCTTCAGAAAGTCCTTTCAGCCTGATCAGAAGGTATTACTTTACAACTCTAGGCTGCACATATTTCCTGGGAAGCTCCGATCTCGGTGGTCTGGGCCTTTTATTGTCAAAGAAGTATTTCCACATGGTGCTGTTGAGATCCAAAATCCGAAAGATGGGAGTACATTCAAAGTTAATGGCCACCGTCTGAAACCCTATCTCGAGGCTGCTGGTGACCTAGATGATGGGCTGGTGCATTTAATTGATCCAATAATTAAAGAGTGATCGTGGCCCAGTCTGGCTGAAGACGTTAAACTTAACGCTTGGTGGGAGGCAACCCACGTATTCAGGTGTATTCTCTCCTTTCTCTGATTTTCTTTATTATATGCTCATTGTCATGCTATATTTTGTTCACATTGAGGACAATGTTCATAATAGGTTTGGGGGAGGGAATATTACTTGTATAAAAAAAATTATTAAAAATTGGTTTAAAAAAAAAATTTGATTAGTTTTTAGGTTATTTGTTAGTATATTTTTTTTTCAGGTTTTGATAGTTTATCCCGTAATAATGCATGTTACAATTCTTAGGAGATTAATTTGCATTGGAAGTGTGAGTAAGTATACTGGAGGATAGATACACTTAACTGAGCATATCTTTCTATTATAGTCCTCTTGGAACAAGTGCTTGAACTAAGAAAATTCACTCACACACACTAGTTACATAAAGTAATACCATCTAGAGATTTGTTGAATGCTAATTTACAGTGGGATATCTTTAGTCATAGTCATTGGATGATGTGTAGTTGTCTGTTGAGCTTAAAAGAACATGATAGACCATTTACTTGGCTATGGCAAGGGATTGGAACCGGAAATAGGTTGAGAGTATAATACAGCCTGGACAAAATAAAGATGTGCTGAAAATATGAATGATGAAAATGTGAAAATGAAAAAATGAAAACAAAATGAAAGAAAGGGGCTGCTTGACTTTATAGGATTAACTTAGGCTGATGTTCGGGCCCGAAGCGGTCTCTTAAAACCTAATGCCCTAAGCCAAATTGGCTGGGAGTCATTGGCCTGAGTCATTGCTAAACCTAAGCATCTTGAAGTCAGGCCTTACACAGTCCTAGCGAAAAAAAAATAAAAGAAAAAAAAAAGTCTGTGGTGTATTATCCTCTCAAATCTAGAATGTTGGACCCGAAGGAGGCGCGCAGATCTGTGCTATCATGAGCCTAAAGATTACGATGACTATGTAGATTCTGATGTTCTTTGGTTAATGGGTAACACTGGATCTGTATAAACAGAAATTTAGAATGTATTGCTACAATGTTCTACACTTTCTACTATTTATGTTATCATGCTATATTATATTGAGCAAAAATTTCCAAGATGAAAGTGTGGAATAAAACCACTTACTTGAGGGCTTCTATATTCCTGTTGATTATGAACCAAGTACATGTGGTTGATTTTCTTAAGCATTGTAGTTTGTATTTGTCGGGATAATAGGTTGTATGTTTTGCTATTTTTTAATTTTTGCTTTATTTTTTCACTTAGGATAATTAGTTTCATAAATACATGTTTGTGGGTAGCATGGCTGCAAACCCTCACGAGACAACACTCGTCCTACTAGGGACACCTAGAGGTTTAACGGCTTGTTGCATACGCTCAATGCAATCGTGTTCCCTACGAAAGTGGTGTTTACTTTTATGCATTAGTTCCTTTAGTTGTTTGTTTGATTTTATTTTTTGTTTTGTTTTGCTAGGGATAAGCAAAATCTAGGTTTGGGGGTGTGATCTATACATAAAATATGCATTTTATTATCTCCTAAGCTTATATTTATGCTAGTGTTTGATTAGAATAACTACTACTTTAATATAGTTTTTGGTTTTTGTAGGAAACAAGAGTAATACACAAAAATGAAGAGAAAAGTGACTCGAATGGTTAAATTATCATAACTTCGTATACAAATATCCGATTGGACTGATTCAAGCTTCATGTTAAAGTCAAGAAGTCAGCTTTCCAACGCCACCAACCACGAGCAATTCGGAGTTCGGGACAGAAAGTTATAGCTATTTGAAGTTTATAAATAGTAACTACGATCGATCGGGAATCACTGCGATCGATCGCTAGAGCCGCAAAAGCACTATAAAACCAGAACAATACGGGGGAGAAAAAGAGACGTATTTGGGAGAAAATTTCAGAGCTTTAACGGAGGAGAACCGGCCGGGAAAACAGAGAAATCTCAGAGATTTCCGGTGCGATTGACGCCGGAATCCGGTGTGGTCTCGGCCGGAGCAGAAGGGGGAAGAAAGAGAAGGGTCGGCCGGAGGAGGAGAAGAAGAAAGGAGCGGTTTTTGGACTGAAATTGATTTTGCTACAGTACTGTTCTAAATGCTACAGTAGCAGGCTCGTCGAAGGAGACAGTGAACAGTAATCCGTGAATGCTACAGTGCTGCTACAGTATTTTTGAACAGTATTTTTCGGTGAATAGTGCACAATGACACCATCGAATCAACAGCTTTCTCCTTGTCCGATGGCCGGCTAAATCCTTGTCCAAGGCGTAGATGAAACCCGAATAAATTGGTTGTATCGTTTTCTTTCATCTTAATCTTAATTTACCTTGATTGGTGTATGAATCTTATTATAGAATCACTGTTAATTTATTAAGGTTTATTCTATGTGCTCGAGAGAGGCTAGAGTGAATTCTTGTTAATTTCAATCCGAGGAATATTTGCGTGTCCGAGAGGAACGTAAGTAGACTAAGGTGTTATAAAGGAATAAGATTTCATTGGTTTATGCTCAAGAGAGATAGATCACCATTCCATATTTTAAATGCTTATGTGTTACGTCCGAGAGGAGAGCACTACATTTTGAATTGACAAGTATATGTCCGAGAGGAATATACTAGCCAATCAGAAATTTATTCAAAAGAGAGAGACGATAAGCTGGTTTATTGTGTGGTGGATTCTCTGTCTTGGCACTTCTCCATATTAATTAAAATCCATTTTTAAAGTAGTTAAATTTTATTGCTTTCTCTAGATTAATTAAATCAAAATTTGCTTTCACTTGAATTTGGTAAAATATTAGTCCGTCCCTGAGGTTCGACAACCCTTATTAATACTCACTGTAGTGCAATTGCCTTGTGCACTTGCAAGGGTTTAATTTTAAACGATCACTAATCTCTTCGGAGACTTCAATCAAGAATTTCATAATCCAAACTATAGACATACGCCAATCCCTAAGTAGACTTCATAATGCAAACTACAGAGATACGCCAATCCCTAAGGAGACTTCAATCGAATATTTTATAATGCAACAACAGAGATATGCTAATCCCTTAGAAAACTTCAATCAAGTATTTCATAATGCAAACTGCAGAGATATGCTAATCCTTGAGGAATTCGACTTTTCAGATAGAACTACAAGAAACATTCAAGCAAACACATAAGCATTACATGTAATTGCATTAAGTAAGAAATCCTAGAAAAGACATAAGGAATGCTGCTCATCGTGGCTTTAAGAGAGATAGAAGACTCGAATCTCATATTGGTACTCAAGATGTATAGAAAAGACGGAAGGCTGATGAAGCAATAGGTTCTAAACCTAAAGATCGGTTCAAGACATGAAAACTCATAGCTATTATATTTTTAATATATAATAGTTATGTTACTAATTTAAGACTTTACACATTGATCGGTTATGGGTTTTAGAAAAGTTAACAGTACTTATAGGATTTTCCATAATACTTAACTCCAATTATAAACCATATGCAATTAATTGAAAACACATCAGCATGGTAGAATTACTCTGTATAAATAGGGTTGGTATAATATTTAGAATAAATAAACTATAGATATGTAAACCGACAGAGATAGGCTTCTTTTATAAACTTTGTATAATACTTTTATAACACATCATCATAGACAATTAATAGTTAGAGTATTCATAACTTGATACATAAATATAGGCTGACACATGATTAAACATAGGTGTTTAGTCAATACACTTGGTTACAGACATTATCTAGATCAGTAGAATTCAAGAATGTAGAATCTATCCAGAACAGAAGGGGTGGAAAGACACACCTTCCGAGAATACTACTGATAGTTTCTGGACTGAAAAAAATTACCGGTGATAGCCCTGTGAATCTAGAACATAACAAAATTGACAACATATTTTTCCTATTTTTTTGGAATTACTTATGAATTATCTTGTATAGGGTGTTGGTGCAGAAATTAGTCTGGCCGAGAATGAAAAACAAATCTGGGACTGACTGTAATGCTTAGTAAAACCCTAGACGTTTTAGCAATGTTACAATCTTGATTAAATAAGTCTTAACTTTAGGAAGTAAGACTTCTAAAACTGAATAGCAAGGTCGCACTTGAAGATGGCAGCAGCAAGAAAAGACCAACACAAATTAAGGTTCTTTCTTAACACAATACATGCACTAGAGACACGAATCATGTAAGTGATCTATAATTGAAATATACATTTTATTATTACTGTTCAAGAAGTCAGCTTTCCAACGCCACCAACTGCGCACAATTTGGAGTTCGGAGCAGAAAGTTATAACCAGTTGAAAATTATGAATTGTAACTACATCGATTGGCATTTTATACACGATCGAACGCCAGAGCCGAAAAACAGTGTTATCAAAGAAAACGATCGATCGATAGTAAAACAATCGATCGTATCTACTGGAATTTTTAGATCTGCACATTATAGCAAACACGATCAATCGGGAATACAAATGATCAATCAGCTGATGAGATAAAACGGACAATCGGCGCGACAATGAAGGAAATTGTGAAAGAAAGTGATCGATCGCAAAGCAATCGATCGACTATACGGAGCGATCGATCAGTTTTTGCAGAAAAGCCTAAATCAAACCTATTTCGACTCGGATTTAGAAGGGGACTTCAAAGTTTCTCTTCAAACATATAAATAAGCCTTAAGGGAGAACGTATTGGGCATTAGAGAATAGATCTTGAGCTATTTTGGAGGCTAGAGCAAAGGAGAGAAGAAGATGAAGAACACAATGATGGATTCTCTTCCAATGCGAGGCTAAACACTTTTCTAAGGCATAAATGAAGCCCAATAATCTGGTTGTATAGTTTTTTTTTCTTTCATCTCATGTTTACTCTAGTTGGTGTATGGATTTGATTGTATAATCGCTATTAATTCATTAAGGTTTATTTTTTGTACTCGAGAAAGACAAGAGTGAATTCTTTTGAGTTTCAATCCGATGAATACTTGTGTGTCCGAGAGGAATGTGAGTAGACTGAGGTGTTATATATCAATAAAGTTTCATTGGTTTGTACTCGAGAGAGATAGATCACAATTCTATGTTTTAATCGTTTTATGTGTTACGTCCGAGAGGAGAGCACTATATTTTGAGTTGACAAGTGTATGTCCGAGAGGAATATGCTAGCCAATTAGAAATCTTTATTTAAGAGAGAGAGAGACGATACACTAGATTATTGTGGTGGATTTGAAGCCTTGGTCTTTTCCATATTGATTAAATCTCAATTAGATTAGCTAAAGTTCATTGCTTTCTTTAGATTAATTAAAAACTGCAACTTTCTCTTGAATTTGGTAAATTGTTTAACCATCCCTGAGGTTCGACAACCCTTTAGTACTCACTGTAATACAATTACCTTGTGCACTTGCAAGGGTTTAATTTTAAATGATTAGTAAGCAATCGCAATCGATTACTACAATTTTAATATGACAACAATGCATATAATTCAAGAAAAGTCATAAGAGTATAAGTATGAATAAGGTTCAACTCAACATCAGTAGGAACACGCAAGTGTCTGACTTCTAACGCAAGAAAATCTAGGTGTTGTAGAAGAACAAGACCATAGAAAGAATTACGTAAAAATATCCTACCTCAAACCGTTCATCGATATCTTCTAACTTTGCTTTAATTCCAATGTCCTATGCACCTCCTTTGACATCTCTTCAAGTCGGCCAGCAAGAAAGAAGGATAAGAGAGAAGAAAAATGGGGTCAAAACAGAGAAAGAGAAGAGAAAATGGTCGGCAATTTGGAGAAAGAGAGAGAATTGTAGAAAAAAGGGGGAGTTGCCTCCTCTATTTATAGAGAACGGCCCAACCACCCCAATTGGAGTCCTACTCCAATAAGTAACTCTTCATCCTTATCCCGTTTGAAGTATATCCATATCTGGTAAGCTTATAACTACAAGGATTCTCCTAAACTAATCTTGACGCCGAGAGGGAGTCCTAGCTCAATAGGTTTCTTTTCCCCATCATCCATCTGATTCTTCTTCCTAATCCTACTCCAACTCAAAGTATATTATGTAGGAGATTGAGTCATTCCACTCCTTCACAACTCATCTTGGTACTATACTTATCCTCTAACTGATCAGACTCCAAGTTTCTGAGGAGTCCTATTCTAGATTAACACTTGATGTTATTCCTACTTTAAGTAGGACTCTACAATCTTATCTTTACACACTTATCCATGGCGCGAGACATATCTCCAGATCCAAACACTCTTCTAGATGTTCAAACTCCTAGCTTTTGAGGAATCTAGTTCTAAGCTAACCCACTGTGCAACACTACTCCATTCCTACTCCAAGTAGGAATATAATTGGAAAGCAGGGTTCTGTCCAACACATATCAACAATGTTTACCACGGACAGCACGTGAAGAATAAGAATGTGATATTTTTATAGTAGATGCTCCTATGAGTCTATAATCCAACACAACTAACAGCATGTTATTCCGACATATGTAGATTTAGTTATAACCTTTTTAGTTCAAGTTGTCGGCGCAGAAATAGTTCTGACCGAAAGCATTAAATTTTACTTGTGGTCAACTATTTAGTTTAATTAAGGTTTATACATTAGTTACATTAATAATTCAATTTAGTCCAACATTAGTTATCATGTTACACTTTGCCTAATCTGACTTTAATTAGTAATGTATCTTCTCTTAAAATTTGCATTATTCTATAATCTTCTTAGTTAACCCTGACACCAAACCTAACCCTGGCATCAGGCACAGCTCTGCACCTGACCCTGGCCCCAGGCACAACTCCAGCTCCAGGATTGATACTCAAAATCCTAGTTTGAAAATGGAAACCAGTTCTAGTTACTTCATTAAATCATTTTCTTAATTTAAGTAAGACTCTAAAATAATTACTGGGAAGGCATTGCTTCCAATGACACCTTAGTTGAAAAGCTAACAAAATATAAGGCGTCATCGGAAGCGACGCTTTTTTGGTCAGAGTAAAAAAAAGGCCGCGCAGGGGCTAACGTCATACTGGCGCTTGCATGGCATGTCAGATACCCGGATCTGGACGTCACGTGATGTCAATCAAAATGATCAAGACACCATGTATCAAAATAAAAGAACAAATTAAAAATCGCGGACGAGATAGAAAGTAATTACGAAGTGCGTAGAGATCCAGAATTTCTGATGCAGTTTCAACTTGTTTGGAACAGTTTCATACGGTTTCCGAGTCAGACGCAGTTCTGAAACGCTCCGAGATGAAATTATTTCAATTTCTCGTCCACGATATGAAAATTAACGGCCCACCCCCGAAAAACAAAAGAATTTTTACTGACGGTGAAGATCCACCGATCGTATAAAGGCGTAGGCTTACATTGGGGTTTTGGGCTTTCGGAGTTCGGACGGCTGCTGCAACTGCAACTGCAACTGCAACAGCGTCTCCGATTCCATCTTTACCTTCCCGCCTCCACGGTCGTCCGACCACAGCACCACAAAGCTACCATTGCAATGGCCAAACCCAGAAGACCCACCTCGTCCAACCCACCAAAGCGGCCTCACATGGTGCCACAAGTTGGCGGTAAGGCGAAGCGGGTTCCCCTGGGGGTGAACAGAGGCAAGACGAAGAAGAAGGCAAAGGAGCATCAGAACATAGGAGAACCAGCTAACCAAGCTCTTGTACCATCTCACATGACGTCGGCTCAGCAGCTCAGCTTCTTTCTGGATCAATTTGAGTCGGCCAATGGAATCAGGCTTTCTTCCCTCGAGTTGGAAGCTTTCAAAGGTTCGGTCTTTCTCATTCGTTGTTACTTCTAGTCATTTGTTTCTTTTGATAACTTCATGGAAGTATTCCTTCTAGAAAAACAAAAATTTGGTAATGATTTGGTTGAAATGAGATGTAGTTTAGAGAGAACTAGATGTTGGTAATTACTAATCCACTTCATTTCTCATGTCATGTTAAGATATTAACTTTCTATGGGGCGGAATCCCTTTTGTTTGTGTCGTCGATAATGCTTTTATAGGGACCAATTTGCCTACTGAGATGCTGTGCGTTGTCCCTAAGTTAAAGTCAATTTACATTCAACTCATATTCTCCATCCATCAAAAAAAGATAGGTACTATATGGAGAATAGAATTTTTGAAGCCACAGTGAACCCCTAAGTTGGAATAGGCCTTTGTGGATGATAAGCTGAGAAACTGAAAGAGTTTAAAATTCTCCCCCTTGATTCGTACGGGAGTCCTCTCAATTTTATTTTATAGATGTCAGTAGTCAATACAATTGCTACATCTTCAATGAAGAAGATTACATAAGATTGTACTGAAAAAAGTTACATAAGACTGCATAGTATCTAAAACAATATATTTGATTCACACTTAAAAGAATGAAGACATGATGACTTTGTTTTGCCAAACTCGCAAACCTGGTTAACGACAAAGGAGATATCCAGTCTTGTGATAGCACATACTGTAGCGCACCAACTAAACTGCGACATTCTGTGGGGTCAGGAAGTGGGCCACAACTTTGAAATTTTGGAGCCTGCTTTACAAGGAAAAGCAACAGGTTTGATGCCGGTGTGATGAGCATGTTGCAGTAGGTCCGCTGTATACTTGGTTTGAGATAGGTGAAGACTGGATCCATAAAAAGTAGCCTCCACACCAAGAAAGTAGTGTAAGAAACCCAAATCCTTCATAGCAAAGTGTGAACCAATGGTCTCCTGTGATTATGTCATCAACGTAAATGAGTATATAAACCACATGAACTTTGTGAATGTAGATAAACAAGGGCTCAGATGTGGATCCATAGACCAATATTAGTGAGAAGAAGACCATTCAAACATTGGAACCAGACTAGACTGGACCAATATGGTCATACAGCTCAACCACCTCATCGTCTTCAGTATGGTTGACATGTATATCCTTTGCGCCATATTATTATATCAAGATATTGTCAAATTACAGCACTTTGGCAAGACGTAGTCATCACGTTTCAATTTATCCATGTGTGAAACAAATCCAATTTTTTAAATAACATGCAATCTTCTTCATTGAAGCTGCAACAGTTGTATTGACTACTGACATCTATATAATATATCGAGAGCACTCCCGTAAGAATCAACATGGAGAATTTTAAACTTTTTCATGGTATCAGAGCGATGGTAGCAATTCAGCGCATGGTTCCCAGTTTTGTTGCAAATCGGGCAGACTAACTCATGCCACTCCCACGATGGGAGGTGGCATTTGGGTGGCCATGACCACGGCCGACATGTCGGCCTCACTGATTAGAAGAACTGCCACGTTGGTTGTTGAATGAGTTTTGACAAAGAATCCTGGTGGAGGAGTTGTCACCACCACTATTGTGAGCGGCTAAGCTGACGGAGTCAGCACTAATTTCCATGGAGGAAATCTGAGAGGAAAGATCAAACCGATATAACTGAGAGATGAGGAGGCTGTGTAAATCCTCAAGGGGCAGTGCCTCACTGCATAATGTGATCAACAACACAAATGGTCCGTACTCAAGTTCAAGTCCTCCAAGTATAGGGAGGGCGAGATCATGAGGGACAACAGGATGGGCCGCAACAGCAAAATGGTCAGCCAGTAGCGTGGCTTTTTTTAGATGGTCTGTCGTGGACATAGTCTCTTTCTTGAGTGTTTGTAACTGGAACTGGAGTTGGAGAATTTGGGTTGGGAATGAGAAGCGTACAAGCGTTCGAGAGTGGACCAGAGGGCTGTCGTTGTGTGTCAATACCCCAAACGTGCCCGAGAGCGTTGTTGGACAATGTAGCACGTATCCAACTTTGGAGAATCTGGTCGACACAGTACCATGTAGTGTAGGCAGGATTGATGTTGGTTGATGGATTACCATTTTCATCTGGGAGAAACTGGGAAAAGGGGGTAACAGTTCCATCAACATAATCAAGGACGTCTTGGCTATGAATAACGGGTAGGAAATGTGATTTCCAGAGGAGGTAATTGGTGTCATCTAGTCTCTGTGGCACATGATCAGTAATATTTGTGATGGCACCTTTTAGCGAAGGAGATGCAAAGTTGAAGAGAGAACGGGTGTGGTCAAAGGTCCAATGGAGGAAGAGTACGGGAGATAAATGAGGTGTAGGAATGAGAAAATGCAGCCATAGTTAAGGAGTTTAGGAACTTCTGTCTTGCTATACCATGAAAGATTTTAAAATTCTCCCATTTAATTCTTACGAGAGTCCTCTCAATGTGTTATATAGATATGAGTAAGGGTGTCAACAGGCCGAGCTGGCTCGCGAGCCGATATGATTCGGCTTAGATTTTCTTGAATTTGGGCTCGGTTCGGGCTCGGCTTGAGCTCGTCCCACTACGAGCTGAGCTCGAGCACAATAGTACTTGGCTTGGCTCATTTAAAATCGGCTCGAACAAAGCTCGCCTCTCGTCTTGAACTCGGCTCGTTAATTTATACATATGTACATAGATATATATAAATCTACAATTAATATATTTATAAAATCAAAAGAAAAAAATCTGAGCCTGGGTAGAGCCTGAGCCGAGCTTCCTAGTAGTAGGCACTCAAGCTCGAGCCGAGCTACAGAAATGCTAACGAGCCGAGCCCAAGCTAAGAGGGTAGCTAGTTCAAGCCAAAATTTAAGATTTCGAGCTCAAGCTGAGCCATGCCCGAATTTGGCTCAGCTCGGCTCGTTTACACCCCTAGATATGAGTTTACAACTGTTACATCTTCAATGAAGAAGATTACATAAAATTGGATATTATCTAAAAGATTGGATTTGTTTCATGCATGGAAGATTGAAGACGTGATGACTATGTCTTGCCAAACTGCTATGATTTGACAATATCTTATATAATAATCTGGTGCAAAGGATATACATGCCAAACAGATGGAAGACGATGAGGTGGTTGAGCTTTATGACCATATTGGTTATAAGAAACAAGGTTAAACTGTACCTATTTTCCTCGTATGCAAAATAAGAAGAGCATTACTATTTTTCGGGATGGGGGTAGTCAATGTTAACTGGATGTTGTACTTCAAAACCGTTTCTTTGAAAGGAAATACGTTATTTGTGGGAGCAAATCCCATAGATATATGTCATCAGGATTCCAATTTAGAAATTGGATAACCCTGGCAGCTTTGGATCTGTTTCCCAGAAAAAGGCAGCTTCAGACCTGCTCAGTGTGAATTGGCTAGTTCCATATAGAATAACTTGATTATTGTGAACAATAAAGTTAGATAAAATTAACCCAATCCTTCCCATTTATGTTGGCCACAAATAATAATGTTAAGATGGCTTTTTCAAATGTATGTGTTACTGATTTTGTTAAGTATTCGACTGTGTGTAATGTGCCTGTTTACTTACACCATTTTGAGAAAAGTTTATTAACAACATAGGAAAGTTAACAAGGCGATTCTTAAACTTCAGCAAGTTTATCCAATGGATTTGGATCATTCTATTCCAAGGTACAAATATAGTCCAATGGATTCAAGCATACGTGTGATCTTTTTGTATCTGACATGGTGATACCAAATTTGTGTTAGAATACAGGAACATGATGCAAATAACTGATGGGCTGATCCCTTTACAAGAGTCCTTAGCACTGAGATTAATAAGGATCACCTTTATGGGATGCGCCTATTTCATTGTATTAATTGTTAGTGTTTGAGAGTCTTATGTCGGTCTTCCATTTTTGTAGAGACGAACATGGTGGAACTTCCTCAAGGAATGAACCAAGATCCTGCAAGTTTGAGCCAACATTTGAGGGCTACTTTTGGAAGTACGTGGAAAGAAATGCTCTATGATGGACAGCTCTCGGAGGGAAAGATCGATGCTGGAAATCCAGCTGTTCTAATTATTGGTTCATCTGCAATCAGATGCTTAGAGCTTCTCAGGTGCCTTTCACATTAAACCTTTCTATCTAAACAAAAATGCAATTCTCTGCAGCTTATTAAATAAAAATAGTAGACTCTTATGACTGTCTTTTGTAAGACCAACAGGCATGTGATTAATTCTTGTCAGAAAAAGGTTTGAAAACAATAGGATATTATATTTTTCCCTTGCTTTCATTAAATGACATTTCCCTTGTGAAAGCAGTAATCGCTTTACAAATTTGAATTTACTTCATTGCCTTTATCCTCTTTCATTTATATTTCTTATCTTCTTGATGAGATATTGTTGCAAGGCGTAATTTGTATAACTTATGAAGGATGGCCATCCTGCTTTTGTTTCATCCTAATAACCTGTTGCTACAGCAAGTAAAGAATATTGCTTTGAAGCCCCCCTTGATTTTCATTTCGTGTCATTTCATCTCTTTGCACCACTGCTTTCTAGATATAAGTTTAAAAATATTGTGAAAGCGTTGTTGACTCCTCTTTTCTAGCAGTTGTATATCTATATGTGGGCAACACTTCTATAGGATTTTTTCCCAAATATGCTACATCAAGATAAACTTTTTTTCTCTTTTCATGTTTAAAGAACTCGCAAAATTTATAATGTGATTTACTCCAAGCAATTTGTAAAAGATTCTTGAATTTGACAAACTCTGCAATCAGGAAGATGAGTGTTCCTTCTTTTGACTTTACTTTTTGGTGCTTTTGTATGTCAATTTAATCAATACTCAAAAGAAATCTTGTATATACATGTTTTATGTTAAATGGGTAATCAATTGGCAGTTATAGCTTATGATCTCTATTTTTTGGCTTTTTCAGAGGTTTAAGACCGTTGACAAGAGAATGTCAAGCTGTAAAGCTGTTTGCAAAACATCTCAAAGTGGCTGAGCAGGTACTCTTGTATATATATAACATTTTTTGTAAATCTGCATGTAGTAAACACGTTTTGTTAGTTTTCCACCAGAAGAAAATTTATTCAACTAGTACACTATCATTATCTTCATCCACTTGTAAGGAAATTTGTATTTTTAAATGTAAATCCTGTTAGCATGACAATCTAGTAGTTTTTTTTTTCATTTTTGTCTTCTCTTTATTAATGGGTCACTTGCAAAAACTCCAATACAACAATAGCATGGCTTGTTTAAATTATTTTTACCACCTGGGTTGTACATTCCACTCATATTTCTTTTGCTCTTAATCTACTTTGGTAATGGCGTGGGACATATTCTCCTGAATTCCCGGTTCAATTCCCTGAGATGGTGTGATTTAAACCCAGTTATTATTCCCCTCACTAACTATTAACATTTAAACCAACCGTATCCCGAAAAGTATCTTATGCTTGTCATTCTCACTGAGTATGAGCCAGTTGTTACCTGCACGTATCTGGCTGACTTAAGGACTTGTTCTTGGCTTCTTGTCTAGATTGACTTTTAACATGCAAGTCCTAGTCAGTTTCTGCAATGCATGCAGAATACTATACTCTAGAAATCAGGGTAGTCCTTTGTAGAAGTTCTAGGCTTTTTATTTATTAACATTAAATCTTACTGTTACAAAATTTCCCTTGTCTTAACTACAAGTGACAAGTGAGCATAAAGAAAACTATGTTGAGAGTAAGTAAGCAGATCAGGGACACAAATGGGAAAATTCAAAAAGAACTTGTTTCTGTGGATATCTCAATTGTAGAAAAAAAACAGAAGTGACTTGTCCTAATACAGATATATAGATCGTATTAACCATGAGACATTTTTTGCTGTATGGGAATCTCTCAACTTTCATTTTTAATGATGGTCATACTGGTTTTAAAATTGATAGCGTACATGTTGATTGAACTTCACCACAGAATCATCCTGAAGTTTGAACCAGTTGCAATGGTTATGTTTTTCACGCTTTGCTCTCATGCAGTCATGCCCCTAACAAGTGAAGTATATATTCTTACATATATACTGCCTGCCCACTCTGCGTGTAACTATTAGTATGACGATAAGAAGGATTCTCCCAGTCTGACTTTGTCTGTTTTCCATGTAAACTCTCTCTTATAACAAAATTTTCCATAAGCAATTAAAAATCTTTGAATTAAAGCATAGAATCTCTAAGTTGCATGGGCAACAAATCAAAGCTGTGCTACATTCTGGTGTATAATTATTATATTGGGGCAGTTCCAGAGTGCCCAACTTGGAGTGTGCAATCTTGACAAATCTAGTCATGCACTGACGCTCATGGAACTCATTTAATAGTAGCACAAATTTTTATCCATGGATTTCATTGAAGATAGTAGACGAAAAGATGTTCTCAACATCAAATCTGGTTTGTTCTAGGATGTGCCATGTCATATGTTTGCAGCAGTACAACAATATGGTAGAGATTGCCCTGAAGAAGGGCTAACATGTTTGTGGCAATCACGTTATCTAATCTCCCACCCCATGGTTACATTATTTTTCTGCTGATATTAAGGGAGAGGTAGAATAAAAAGTGGGAGCAGGCATACGAAAAGCGGATAGAAATGGGAGTGAGGGAGGGAGGAGGAGGAGGAGAAATGAAGCAGTACGGAAAGCAGGAAGGACTGAGTGGTTGAGATGGGGGTGGTGTGGGCAATAATGGTACTCACGAGGGGATATTGAGGTTGCTTTGTTTTCAGGCCTAAGCCAGGCCTTGCTTGGCTCGTACTATAGTTTACATTTTTCAGACATGAAACAATATATTTTTATAGACATTACTTTTGTTCTTATTGCCCCTTGTATAGACAGAGAGATTTCCGATCTCTGAGAGGGAGGGTTAATTGATTGTAATGGCAATATTGATGAAATTAGTATATATATATATATATATATATATATATATATATATATATTTTTTTTTTTTTTTCAAAATTGACCTGGTCATGACCTGGATTGGTGGCCGGGTTCAGGTTTTTCTAATTTGATTGGGCATAGACCCTGTTCAACCGGAAACTTATAACTAAAAGGTCTGGTCCGGAAAGTTTACCAGATCTGGTCAGATCCGATTCAATCGTCTGGGCCAGGCCATTTTTTTATACATGGGTCCGTGGAAGTATCATGAGGCTAATTGTCTCGAAATTATCATCTTTAGTGGTTCTTTCTCTTTATCTAATATATATGTGTTGAGTGAAATATTTGGACATGTTGCAGGTATCGTTTTTAAAGAGCCGGGTGAATATTGCATGTGGAACACCGAGCAGGTGAATTGTTATGATCTTACATCCCCATCCCCTCAGATGACTTTTTTTTACTATAATTCTGCTCATGTGCCTCGGTTTTCTTGTATATCCATGGTGTCTAGGAAGTAGGAACTGAACTCTAGAGGGCGGTATGATTGTAAGTTCATACAGTCATACCATGCTTTAAGAAGATTAAATTATAGTCGAATAAAAAATGGGAACTGTTTTTCCTTAAGAGTCATCATCATCATACACCTTATCCCACCTATCTGGGGTCAGCGGCATGGATTATATACCGCATTTAACTCTTATCAGAATCAAAATGGTACAAAATCCATACAAAGTAACATAGTGGCAAGTTTTTACGCCGGATGCCCTTCCTGACACAACCCTCCGAAGAGGGGACAATGATAAGAAAGATTCAACATCATCATATTCATCATACACCTTTCCAAATATGTGGATTGGCTTCATGACATGATGGTTGCACATAAAATATTAATATAGCCATCTTCCATCACAAAGCTGGTAACAATGAAAACCAGTCTGCTTTTACATGGGAGCATGGCTTTGTTTTCCCTTAAGAGTAATATGTTTATTGTAGGCAAGGCTTACATTGATACCACCATGGTGTCACTGTTGATATCACCTTCTTACTTATATCCTACATTATATAATCAAAATGCTTCATTTTATATACTGTTTGTTTTCAGGATCAAGAAGTTGATTGACACGGAAGCACTGGGCCTTTCACGATTAGTGGTGGTTTTATTGGATATGCACACAGATGCTAAAGGCTACTCATTATTTACACTTCCTCAAGTCAGGTCTGCATCAATTTGTGGCCTTGATATTTTCTTGGACTTGTTTTTTTATTTATTTAATTTCCAATCAAAACCTCTAACATTGAATAAATTGCTCGATTTTAAGATTTATGATGCATATGGTGTATGCCATTCCTAATTTCTTTTTGTGCAATTATCTTACAATTGATGGAAATCGTTTTATGATTATGGAGGTCATCATAGAATTATTGGTGAGTTGTTTATAATTTTGAGGTGGGTATAGAGATCTACAGTAATTCTAGTAGGACAAGGAGTTACGTTTGTTAAGAGGAGGATTAGGTATTGAGGATTTGCTTCTGTACAGACAGATGAAACCTTTAACGAATAGTAGTGTGTAAAATAGATTCTTGTCATCAGTTATCTGTCTCCCATTTGTCTCTCTAAAATTCATTCTGTTTCTGACTTTCTGTCAATGAATGTTAACCAAACTAATAACCAAAACTAAATCAAACCAACAGATCGTATATCTAGATGGGTTTACTTCAATCTGCTCCTGGCTATTCTATTTTCAACTCCCTCCATTCAGAAATAGAGGGAGGATTTTATAAATGTGGTTAGTGTTATTAACGTGATCCTGGTTTTCCAAATCCTCCTTCTATTTCTGAACGGAGGGAGTATTTAATAGTGGCATGTGTTGTTGACGAGCCTCATTTTCAACATCAATTGACTTGTACAGGAATGAGTTTTGGGACCTTTACAAGAGCCACTTTCATAACCTGCAGCTTCAAGGTGATCTCAGGATTTGTCTATATGGCCAAATTTCACTAAGTAAGGTTGAGGATGCATATCTTGCTGAAGAATGATATCTGCTTTTATGGGATACTATTCCTAAGCCCTACTTTTTAAACGATTCTTTACATTATAAATTTTTAAGGCTTATACATTCTTCTAATTATTTAGTTTTTGACTAAGAGGATTGTCCGAGTCCTTAGCATCTGACTATAAGGGGGCAAGGCAACTGTCTGCTTAGAGCATTGTATCCCGCACCACCCGCCACCAATCCCCCCGGGCATGTACAAGGCCCACCTATTATAGGCAGGTAAATTGGTATATAACCTGTGTGGGTGGACAACGGAGTGGGCATTCAAACTCATGACCTCCCTTTCAAGAAGTGTGCACTGGCCATCCCACCAACGCACTGTTGGATCTTTTAATTGACAATTATTTCACGAAAAAAAAATTATGCACGGTACTTTCTGAACATGAACTAGTGAACTTCCACAAACGAAAAAGATAAAGAAAAGTAGGGAGCTTTAAAATTGCTCCAAGCTGGCATGCCCTTGAACCTGTTTCCACTTCCAGCCAGCTTGCTCAAGTCCCCGATATCTGTTGTAGTAAGGTATGGCAAATTTGGTGAGGTGACGTATTGATGTATATTTAGAACCCTTCTCTCTGGGAAATGAAATGTATATTTAGAAACCCTTGCATTTATGCAAGTCCTTTGGAAGTTGATAATTGTACCCCAAATCTGTACAACAAAACCATATACCTATGCATATGTATATAGGTGTGGTGGGCTGGCTTGACCTTGGGTTGGTGAACTGCTCATCCTTTCACACAGATATGCAAATTTCTTTGTCCTTTCAAGAGAAGTCCAGAAAGCCCCTATGACCAAATTATCTTTTCAAAACCGTATGTTTACTGTGCAATTTGCCCCTCTCTGCCAGATATGGAGTTTGCGTAAAAGATTAATAACAATCATTATCAACATGAACAATGTTCGGTTATCAAAAAAACCGTGGGCAAACATTCAAGACAGTCTCAGACATGGAGCAGCGTCGACTCAGAGTCTTGATGGACTCATGGCAAGAGTCGTGAAGAAAGAAACAAGATTAAAATTAATGACTCCTATATTGAAGAAGAGACTATAACTAAGGGGCCGTTTGGGGCATGATTAAAAGCAAAACATCTACAGTGTAGCAAAACATCCAGATGGGATGTTTTGCTACACTGTAGCATCTGGATATTTTATATATCCAGCTGAAACACCTCTTGAGGTGTTTCAGCTGGATGTAAAAATCCACATGGATGCTGTAGTAAATATCCAGAATCCAGTATGGATGTTTTGTAATAATCACGCCCCAAACGGCCCCTAAATGTCCACCAGTTAGGTTGTATACCGCAAAGCAACATTACAATTATAATTCAAAAGTAGGAATATGGTAGTTCAATAAGTGTAGAAAGTTGAAGTATTGGTGTAACATTAAATACAATGCATTTTCTAGCTAGCATATTGTCCTGGTCTCACTATCATTCTGGTCACTTGAAAACAGGTTTGTGTCCATCTAACTTTCAATAGATTGTAGAACTCAGTTGAGCATCTGAAGAAAGTGCAACACGAGGTATTGAAAATTTTTGTTAGTGGAATTTGTTGTTCATCTGCAATGTGAAACCCACCAATCTAACATGGATGAGGAAAAACAAGCTGCCCCAGCTTTCCTTTAACCTATTAGAATTTAGGGGGTCGACTTTGATAAGACGTTATTCATGCAGTGATTCTCTTCACAATTCAAAACTCAAATCTTGTAACTGCTCCATTGATTTTCTCTATTTAAAACCATCTATGTATATTGCTCATTATTAGGTTGTAATTGACTGCTTAATTTCAGCATTGACATCTTGTAACAACTATACAAAGAAGTATCATAAATATACTACTTGTATGAGGAAATCCTCAACGGGTTATCCTTTTCTTACAGACTTTCCATTTTCCCTTAATTAGTCTTCATTGTTTTAAAATGTTAGCTCTCACAGTAGTAATGAAAAAACGGTTAGACTCTATACACAAAGATAATGTTAGGAGTAAATGAATTTTTGCTCTCATATTAATGCGGCTGTCAGACAGACAACATACCCATATGCCTCTAGGTGTCCTCTTTAGAACCCTGCCATGAGTTTAGCGGCATGGACACCATCAATGTTCATGGACACAATGGTCGAAGACTGTATAGGCCTTCTATGATGCCTAACAATCTAATTAAGCGCACTGAGTGACACAAAAGGGCAAGGGCCAGATTGGTCCCAATGTGTGAGACCATACAGGTCTCTACTGTGGTCATGGCTTGTGAGCATATTATGATTCAATAATGTGTGTGAAGAGAAAGACATTAATGCTATGAAAACTCTTCAACAAAATAACAGCAGTGTCTAGTGCTTCACCACAAAACTGCATTCCTAGTTCAGAATGGTTTAACATGGACCTTACCATGTCCATCAAAGTCCTATTACATCTTTCAGCAACTCCATTCTGTTGAGGGGTATACTGTAAAGTATACTGATGCACTATTCCTTGGTTTGTACAATAGTCCTTGAACAAATCAGATGTGTACTCACCACCTCTGTCTGTTCTCAGAACTTTAATCTTCCGTCCTAATTGGTTTTCAACCTCAGCCTTAAATTCCTTGAATTTTTCTAAGGCATCGGACTTTCTCGATAACAAGTACACATAACCATATCTAGAATAGTCATCTATAAACGTAATAAAATACATCATTCCCCTTTGAGTCTTGACATTTATAGGCCCACAAATATTTGAGTGAATGACCTCTAAAAGGTCAATTGCTCGTTGTCCTTTCGGAAAGGGTAGCCTAGTTATTTTGCCAGATAGGCAATCCTCACACATGTGCAAATTATCACTTATTCTAGGTAGTAACCCACTACCCGACATTCGGTGTAATTTTGTCGCATTCACATGACAAAGGTGTAAATGCCACAACAATGCATTATCAACAGCAACACAAGCAACATACTCAGAATCAATCATTTCATTATTAGCAAAGTCATTGGATACATCAAGTTTGAATAAACCATCAACTAAAGAAGCAGTAAATAAAATATTATTCTTCTGCCCCACGGTTCCCTTGCCACCCTTGAACCTGACTTCAAATCCCTTTTGAGTCAGAAGAGGGATTGAAATCAGATTCCTACGAATAATAGGTGCATACAAGACATCTGTGAGGACCAGAGTGTTTCCTCTTAAGAGAGGAACACGAACAGAGCCAATCCCCAGCACATCACAATAGGTGTTATTCCCCATGTAGATCTTGTGCTCTCCGGGACTAATTTCTTTCATCTCAGCAAAAGACTCCTTTGCTATTGCCACATGACGGGTCGCGGCCGAGTCAAGCCACCAACCCCTAGTGTTAGTGTTCACAATCAGTGCCTCAGAAATCATGCACACTATATCCTTTCCACCACCCTGCTGTTTCTTTTTCTCGTTGCCCTGGGAGCCATTAGGACAATTCCTGCTATAGTGACCCATCTGGCCACATGTAAAGCAGGCTCCCTTCTTCTTGTTCTTGGCCTTGTCTCCACCCTGGAACTGAGGCTTCTTTCCTTTCCTCTTGAAGTTCTTCTTTGAAGTGCCAGCATAGGACCCACCTTTCTTAGAGCCAACATGGTGAGCAAGGTTGGCAGATGTATTAGAGGCCCTCATATGCTCTCTCCTTTCCTGCTCCAAGCCCAGCTTGGCAGTAAGGTCATCGAGAGTGAGTTTCTTGTCACTCAGGTTCAACGCCACCACAACTGCTTCCCATGATGGAGGGAGACTAGTGAGTATCGTAGACACTTGGACCCCCAATGAAATTGGATCTCCAAGCATCTCCAACTCACTAGCAATAATAGTCATGGCATTTATGTGCTCAAGCACATTCTTGCCCTCCTCCATCCTCATGTTGGTATAGCGAGTGTGGAGCAACCTGATGTGAGCCTCAGCATGCTCTCCATACCTCCTCTCTATGGCCTGATACATATCTTTGGCCGTTTTGTGCTTCTCAAAAAGCAACTCCATAGAAGGCTCCATAAAGGTAAGCATCGTGGTCCTTGCTCGTGCATCCTCCTTCCTGAACTTCTCGTACTCTCTCTTTTGAGCAGGAGTACTACTTTCACCCGAAGGTTCAACAACTTGGTCTAACAAATGACCCCAGTCATCCAGGAATAGAATGTGACGAATGCGCCTCTTCCAGGTAACAAAATTGGTGGCATTCCACTTTTCAGTCTTTGCCAACTCACTGGAGACCATTCTTGATGCCATTGCAACTTTTATAAAATCAGCAAGTGTTCCAATCAAATTGAAGATGAAAATCTTCAATCAATGGAACAGGACAATCAGTGTAAAAACAGCACAGTTTGAATCACTATTTAACTATCAACAAACATATAATCAAGTGGCACAAAATACTGCTTCAATATTAATTAGTTTTTCAAATCTTATCCCGCCGATCGATCGCGTCAAAATACTCGATCGATCGCTAATACGATTGATCACGTCAATTTCTCCAATCGAACGCAGCTTTCCGCTGTCGATTTTGCACAACTTACAGTAGATACGATCGATCGTATTATACGCCGATCGATCGTTCTACTTGTAAGGTATAATCAATCGTATACCGATCGATCGTGTTAATCTCACCGATCGATCGCGTTGATCGCTGCACAATTGGAATTTCTTTTTTCCAGTAGATACGATCGATCACAATTCGTGCCGATCGATCGTTTCCCTCTTTCAAAGCAACTCAACGAACGATGGCGATCGAAGCCGATCGATCGTTTTCCTCTTTGAAGAGACTTAACGATCGATGCCGATCGATCGTGACTAGTCGTCTTCTCCGATTTTACCTTCGCGCGATCGATTGTTTTTAATGCCGATCGATCACGACTATAAAAATCGAGATTTTCAGTCGGAAAAACCGCGAGGAAAAATCCCACGAATCTCTTGGAACTCTCACACCACAACGGATCCAAAGCTCCGATACTACTATTGGGTAATCGGGCCGCAGCGGAAGCGAATTTATGATTTCTATCTGTTTGATGTGGGTTCTCAAAGATTGAGTTTTTCCTTCTAAACACAAATACAACTTAAAGTATATCAAATTAGAATCACTAACCTTCGGCCTTTATGCCTACGAATCACTCCACGGATAAGAATATGTCCGAGAACACCAAATCCTTCACCGATCGAGTGTAGAACGTTGTGTAAAGCTATATTCCCCGAATTAGCTTTTCCACCCAATATCACCAAAACAGAGAGAGCGATGCAATTTCAAACCAAAAGAAGCTTTTTCATTAGCATTGAGGGCGTCCCCTCCATTGCCCTTAAAAAGGCAGAATTTCAGTTACAGAATTCATGCCATTTTCGGTTTCCCGAAACTGGCTCAACGTCTCTCCCAGAACTGATTTCCAATATGGTGACTCTTATTTGATAATTCCATTTTGGTCGTACCAAAATAGCTAATTCCAAATAAGTGATTTCCGGATTGGTGATGATTACAGTGTCTCTTCCAATTTAGTGTAGACCGGGCCCACGGAAGCCTAACTACTCCACATGCCTACACTCGCACGAAAGAGCCAACTCTTCTCAATCAAGACAAGTAAAATGGGACAAGAACCTATATTTACTTAGCCCATTGGCAACCCCGGCCCACATGACACTCGTGTAGTATTCTGATATGAGGTCATTCTCACATCCAATTCTCAAACAGTGAAAGGAACCATCTTTGCTAAGTGCTTGATGTCATGGGCCAATATGTTTTTGATTTAAGAGATTTACAGAGTCAACATGAAGATGACTCCACTTTTGTCACTGAAAGTTGCCTTTGAAAATTTTTGCTATTCTGCATCTTTATTGGTGAGAAATTGCACCAGGGCAGGGACCAAATGATTCCAGCAACTTTTCAAAGTTGCCACAAAAGCTATGCTTTCTGCTTTGTCCCTGGAGAAAGACATATCACCATCCACCTTTCACATGCTATCTTCTTACACATGAGTACAACCAAAGGGATGTTCGCAAGATAGCCGGTACCACGCCTCAGGAAGGTGAGGTTTGAGTCCCAAATGGGGAGTGCTGGCAGGACCACGCTTCAGGAAGCGTGAGTCCGAACCAAAAACATGGTGCTGGCAAGATGGTCATGACTATGACTGGGAAGCGTGAGTACCAACCTCACTCCTTCGGCCACCCACACAGGATTATATCCCATCCCACTTACCCCACGTGTAAGCGGGAGATGGTGCTCTAAGAGATCAGTTTCCCGCCCTTTTTAGTCGACCCTTCGGGACTGAAGACACTCCTTGTTAATTAAGAAAAAAGAATAACATGGGCATGACAATGTCATCTCTTCAAATGTTTTTTTCTGAGAAAAAAATGTCTTCAAATTATTATTTTTTTGGTTGAGACATTCAAAATTCAAATGGTCAAGATTTGAAGGAACAATAAATTAATGAGGAAGGACAAATGGCTGCATTGAGCCTTTGCAAAATCATAAACAAAGACATCTTACAGAAACTGCGAAAAGCAAGAACTTTCTACCCTTTGAAATTTCTTTTCCATTAAATTGATAGCACATTGCCCCGTAATCAAATAATCAAACAATCTCTTCAGAGAACTAAGCCATTCTCCACAAACTTTTAAGCTATACAAAGTTAATTTATGTTTAGTACAAGCAAAACAGAGGTAGAACAATCAGAAGATGGAAGTCATACCCCGTATACATAAGATAAATTAAGGTAGCCTCGTCATATACCTTTTATACATGAACAAAGAAAGCAAAAATTTGAAGCAGCGTCCACCGAAGATTCCACTATAGTTGATCATATACGTGACCCATTTGCTGCAGCTGATCCATCGTAGAGCCTTGCAGTTTTGTCAGATTTTTTTCTTCTCAAAACTATGATCCACGTAACTAATTCCAATATGACAGCAATTGCACCCAATATGGCGAGCAAAATAATATAAGCATTCTTCCACTTCTGGTTTGGATTTAGCATGTCAAAACCCTTGAAGATGTTGATGATACTCAAGATGATGACAGTGTATCCTACAGAGTGATGATAAAAGTTCCAGTAGAATCTCAGCTTGTGATCCTTTTTAGGCCGAAGAAGCAATGCCAATGCCTAGAGAATCAGAAAGTCGAGGATAAATCACAGTTTATAGAGAAAGTTTCAAGAACCAAGCAAAAATTAAGATAATTAGCTAAGCAACTCTTTTTTTTCTATTTTTCTCTACTTATTCCTCTCCACCAGACTTGAACTTCGACCTGCGGGTCCAATCCGCATCCACAGACCACACAGCAGGCGGGAAGACCAGTAACAATTGACTTAACTACCCGAACAAACAGAACAAACAACATCTGCAGCTCTTTCACCAAAAGCCACTTTACAAAGTCATTCACTTCCGGAGAAGACAGATGAAACACATGGTTAACTTAAGCAATGTAAGGGGTCCACTTTAGAAAGAAAAAAATTGTTCCAAGAGAAAATTAGAATCTAAATAAAGTCCTCCAATGCACAATGGAATATATTGAATGATCTTAATACCTAGTCCTCTAAACTATTTGTGACTACAACAACGAATTAAATTTCTGTCACACGGCCAATCTACAGTAAGAGTCAACCTCTACTTAACCGACCGACCAGAAACTAGTTAATATGGAAGTGAAATTTAATTGTACAAATAGAAAAATTACCTGTAAGGTTCCCAAACAGAACAGAGCAATCCCAATGTTCCTGTGTGTATTGTATACAATTCCCTTGGATTGACTCCCAAGTTTGAGTCCGGTAGCCCATCCGGCAACCCCAATGGCATAGGCTGAGACCTGGCAGGAAACATGAAGGTAGAACCAAGCAGGATCAGCAGATTTGAATGTTCTCAGATACCGTGCGATGATTGCTCCAATTGGCATCAGGATTCCCCAGCCCACAACGTTCAATATTCCATGAATCTGGCCATCAACAATGAAGTTTTAGATAGGTTGAAAAGAAAACACAGGAAATTTAGACAAACACTTTGTTACAGCATCAAATCAAACTGGGTCAAACATTAAAGTAGAACATTTTGTTCCAAGTCAAAACCAAATCAGAAATGGTTAATCAGAGTTTTTCAAATTAAACGGACAATAACTTTTATTTCATGTAATTCAAAGCTAGCACCAAAGAAACCAAAACAACCAAAGTCATTCTTCTTTAAAACAATTTATTTTATCAAGTTTTATACAGAATTACATGAAACTCATAAAAAACAGAATGAGCAATAAAATTCATTGTTCCCACCTGACTTAATTAATGGCCAATTCCATATTTTTCATCTTTTATATCCTATGCAAATTAAATTCATAAGACTCAGTTATCACTTATTGTGATAGCATTGATTTGAAACCGAACAAAATCACTAACGGAAGAATAAACACCAAATTATATCAGATATTATCCTAAATGAGTCTGACAATTTTTAGAAAATAGAAAAAGAGAATTTTATTCAAGATGAAAACGATTGAAAATATATTCAACAAAAAAATTAAGAAAAAATTTTAAGCTCAGGAATACATTGCTTTACAATTCCTTTCAATATTCACGTGCAGTTCAAAAGTGACTAAAAACGCTCAAACCAATACACAAGAATTAGGAAAAAAGGAAGCTCTCTAACTTTCTAACGAAGCTCAAAACATAAAAAAAAAGAGATAGAATTTAAACAAGACTAAAACAATAGTTGGAGTCAATATATATCCAAATATCTCTTTTCTTAGAAAGCAACCTCAATATACTGAAAGAGACATGCTTGAAAATGCTAAAAAACGTTCCAGCCTCCTTTCAGCAAGAAATGGAAATACAAAACTGAAATCTGCTTTCTTCCATATAAGCCCATTATATATAACACCAAAAGGCTACGAAATTCATTTACAGAACTTCCAAACAAGCAAAGTCACCATCTTTTTCACAAATTAGATCAAAAGAAAAATCCATATATAACACCCATATAGAAAATTCCAGTAGAAAACACACATATTAGCAAGTTAAAATTGTTTTTGTTCTTTTAGAGTGAAAATTCCAATAGAAAATGGAAATATAAAACCAAAAATCCATCTTCTTCGAGATAAACCCATTATATAGAACACAAAAACTATAAGAAATTCATTGACAGGATTTCCAAACAAAAAGACACCATTTTCTTTCACAAATTAAAACCAAAGGAAAACCCATATACGACCCAGTAGGAAATTCCAGTAGAAAACACACATAAAAAGCCAGTTAATATTGCGTTGTTCCTTTAGATTGCAAATTCCAGTAGAAATTGGATATATGAAACAAAAAATCTGTCTTATTCGATATAAACCCATTATATATCACAAAAACTATAAGAAATTCATTCACAGAACTTCCAAACAAGCAAAGACACCATTTTCTTCACAAATTAAAACAAAAGAAAACCCATATATGAGCCAGCAGAAAACTCCAGTAGAAAACCCACATAAAAGCCAGTTACATTTTATTTATTCAAAATTCCAGTAGAAATGGAAATATAGAACCCAAAATCTGTGTTTTTCAATACAAATCCATTACATATAACAAGAAAAAATATAAGAAATTCATTCACATTTCACAAAGATTGTAAAAAAAAAACACATTCCAAACCTGCAAAGACACCATTTTTTCAACAAATTAAAACAAAAGAAAGATAAAATTACTCACATTCTTCTTCTTAGTCCTGGAATCGCTGCCTCCCGTAGCAATTGCCTCCCCCTTGGTCAGGTCCAGAGTCCCCTTAGCATTCATATTCGCGTCCCCAAAAGCATGCTTATCAGGCACACCATCAGTGACCGAGGACCCAACCTGCCACACCTGGTTCACCTTCGTCATCCCCTTGGGCAGCTCCAAGGTGGCGAAGATCCGCATCGTCCCGCCGGAGTACTCCGCCTCCATGTCCGACACCTCAAAGGCAATCTTAGACGGCGAGACGGGGCCATAGCTGCTGACATTGAAAGTCTTCACAGCAACAGAGCCGTCCGACTGGCGGAAAGCAATAAGCGACTGCGCACCCACCATGCCGGAGGCGGCGGGGTTGATGGCCCAGGCGACCCATCCTGTAGAGCTGGCCGGCGGGGCGAGGAAGGCGACGGAGAGGGAGGAGGTGGAGGTGGTGTAGGTCCAGTGGAGGGAGGAGGAGAGGGTGGGGAGGTCGGCGCAGAGGGCGTAGAGGCGGTTCTTGGAGAAGGTCTGGGAGGAGCAGGTGGAGGAGAGGGTGACTGGGAGGAGGAGGAAGAGGGAGAGGAGGCTGGTCAGGAGGAGGAGGAGGAGAGAAGCCATGGATGGAAAGGTGGTGGAGGAGATGAGCAAGAGCTTGTGTAGGAGGTGTTTGTGGTGGCATATATTGAAAAGACACGCAGAGGGAACTATTAAAATTAGATCATAATCATAATCAATTAGTGTGTTTTTTCAATTATTTTGGGTCGGGACATGGATCAATCAATTAGTGTGTCTTTTCAATTGTTTAGGGTACATGATCTTACGCCTTTATTTGCTCTTAAAAGCAACCACTAAAATTAGAGGGCGGTTGTATAGCTGTATCTATGTAAATATAGGGCTAGGGCTGCACCAAAAACCCGGACGTGACCAACTCGGATAGAACCGACCCGACATTAACCCGGGTCGGGTCGGGTCCTATCTCGGATAGAGTCGGTTCGAAGATTTAAAAATCTGATTCTTTCTCGGGTCGGGTCGGGTCGGGTTTAACTTTAAAATACCCAAGAACCGAGATAGCCGAGATATACCACTTAAATCCCTTATTTTTTAAATATATTGATTTATTATTATTATTATTATTATTATTATTATATAAATTATTTTATTAAATATTTTTATAATTATATTAATTATTTGATTAAAATCTCGGTTCTTCGGGTATTACGGGTTTTATCTTGGGTAAGGTTAGGTTTAAGATTCTCGTGAAGGGTCGGATTTAGGGTCCTCGGGTCCTATCTCGGGTAGGGTAGGGTATAGCAAAACCTGACCCTACCTAACCCAAGATGCAACCCTATGTATAGAGAACATTTGAGATCAAATTAGAGGGAGATTAATTGCTGATGATAGTGTTTTAGTTCGTTTAATCCTTAGTTTAATCATGAAAGCTTTAATGTGGAATTCTCGTGGGATGGCTAATCCTAATGCCCGTGGGCAAATGGTATAATTGATTAGAACACACCACCCTGATATTGTTCTCTCCTCTTCGAGATAACGGTGAAGAAGCCCAAAATCACAAATGTCAGTTGTCAAATTGGCATGGATCATTCTTGGCCTAAGGGTGTTCACGAGCCGAGTCAACTCGCGAGTTTTTTTGGCTCGGCTTGATTTTTTTTGAATTCGAGCTCGAGCCAGCCTCTAACTTGACTCGGCTCGGCTCGAAAAAACTCGATTCATATTAACTTGAAGCTCGATCTCAACTTGATAATCAGCTCGAGCTCGACTCGACTTTTTTTTGTGAAGAAGGCCCGTAACCTTCTACTATGCAAAGGATATACACTTACCCTAGCTATATTATTGTCGTACTCATACTTGATTACTTAAGTTATATGGACATTCACTTAGTTTTATATCTCAATATTCAGAAGATTCGTATTTAAGGGGATTCTAATGTTATTATCTCACTTATAAATGACAAAGAGTTGAAGAAACCATGGTACATTGTACAATATTTGTAATACATTTGAAAGCTTAAGGAGGCTTATCTTAGCCAATAATTAAATGAGTTATTAAGCTTCCCTGTGTTTATTTTCTATGTATTTTTTGGTTTATTGTATTTATGCAGTAAATGCTCACAACTAAACTACCCAAAAATGCATAGAAAATTGGACCGATCATCGACCCCGATTGATGGCAGATTGGCAGGTTTGATTGGACCGCAAGTGGAATAGGATTGATGGGGGGTTTGATATTAAGAGGCAACATTGGTGAAGTTGACTAATAGGGTGTTTGTGTGATGGATAGAACACGCTTTCCTTAAGCGGAGGTTCTGAACTTGAACCCCCAATCCGTTGGCCACCCACCCGATATTATATCTTGATTTATCCGATGCGTATAATGGGTGGGCTTTGTATGCACCCAAAGGGATTGACGGTGGGATGTGGTGCTCTAAGAGGTCAGTTTCCTTGCCTTTCTAGTCGGATCTTAAGGACTCATATATCCTTTGTTATAATAAAAATTCATTAGTGAAACCCACTTCAAATATGTAAAAAATATTTTTTTATATACACAACGAATATAAAAAAATTTGTAGTATAGTTGGTTATTGTGTGTCCATTAGACTTGTGTTTTGAGTTCGAATTAGGATAAAAACAAACTTTTTGTCGTGAGTTATAAAAAAATAACTGCTCCGGCTCGCGAGCACGTGAAATTCTGTAACGAATTCTGGATGTCGAGCTGGAATCGAGGTCGAGCTAAGCCAAAAGGCTCGGAAGAAAATTTTCAGGCTTTAAAAACTGCTGATGGGCTTGAATGGAATTGTATTTTGAGTCATCCGTCCTCCACGTTAAATGCATAACGCTCGAAATGGGAGTCCAGAATAAACATATCCAGTCAAATGAATGGCCCCTGGATGTTATGTGGGGATTTCAATGTAGTCACCTGCCCACAAGACACGTGAGGTGGTTGTCCCCTTAAAACTCAAAAAAATTGAGCAATTTAACAACTTTATTAATAGATGTAATCTTGGGGAACTACCTCATCATGGTGTAACAGATAAAAGGAAATGATTGACAAGACGTTTAGCGCCGACAGGTATTGTCCAAAAATAAAAGTGTGGACCACTAACATCACGGGTTCGCCTTCCTATAGCTTAACAAATAAATTAAAAGCTGTTGGGGTAGCACTCAGGAAATGGAACAGATTAACCATTGGATGTATTGAACAAAAATTGAGAAAATAAACTGGGAAATTGAAAGATACAAAAAAAAAAAACAACGGCGTGTTTTTAACAGGCAAATGCAAATCAGGGAGGCTGCCCCAAAGTGGAGTACAGAGGTTTATTGAAAGCAGAAGAAAGTAAGTGGGCACAACGATCAAGAATACAGTGGCTCTCAACACGAAGTTCTTCCACCGCTCTACCATGAATAGAAGGAAAAAAGAAGGGAAATTTATATAATAAGGTATGAATTTTTTTTTTTTAAAATGACACACTTTAGCAATTATTTGCAAAAGAGGGTATTTTTTTTTCGTATAAATGTTAAAGGCGTTGGTTCAGTAGAATTGCTAAAGGCGTCGATTGAACCGACGCCTTTTGTAGAACTGCTAAAGGCGTCCGTCTAACCGACGCCTTTCTCGCTCTTGTACTTTTTCTCACAATAGAACCGACGCCTCTCGTTATAACTAAAAGGCGTCTTTGATTATGCTTTTAGCATCGGGCTCGGGCTCGGCCGCACCGAGCCCTAAAGATTAGTTTTTATCTCCGGCGACTGGTCGGCTTTGCCTCCGCCTCCCTGCGCTCGCCTCCGACCACCGGCTAGGCGGCGACTCCACCCCCTTCCTCGTCCCAACTCTACCTTCCTCGCCCGCGATTGCCCCAACTCCACGGACCCGCGCTCGCCCCGGCCAGCATCCTTCCTCGGCCCGGCCACCGTCGCCCCTCGCCTTCGGCCAGCTCCTAGGCGGTGACTCCACCACCTTCGTCGCCCCGGCCACCGTTTCCGCGCTCGCCCCATCTCCACCTTCCTCGCCCCGCGATCGCCCCGACTCCACGGCCGCGCGCTCGCCCTGGCCACCGTCCTTCCTCGGCCCGGCCCGCTCCGCCTCATCGCCACTGTCGTGCCTCGCCCCGGCCAGGTTCGCCTCATCGCCACCGTCGCGCCTCGCCCCGGCCATTGTCCCGGCCAGCTCCGCCTCATCGCCACCGTCTCGGGCACCGTCACGTGATTGGCACCATCTCAGCCAGCTCCGCCTCCCCGTCCTCGCCCCGGCCATTGCTCGGCTCACCTCCTCGCCCCAGCCACCTCATCGCCCCGTCGCGCGTGTCTTTATAGGTAATATATATTTTTAATATATGTTTGAAATATGTATGAATGTAGATGCATCGTATGAAATTAAGTATGTTATATTTGTGTAGTATTTGATAGTGTTTCTTTCTTAAAAGTTTTGTGAGAAGAGATGGCGGGAGAAATGGTTCTGTTTGTCTTAATGTATGGTGGTAGAATTGATAGAGGTGAATACGAAGGCGGTGAAAGTGTAGGATTATTTATTAATAAGCCAAGTACTTACAAGGAACTAGAGATGCAAGTGGTAAACAAACTGGGATGGGACCAAAGATTGTGGAAAATTCGTATGAAGTACAAGATGCCTGTTTATGGAGGAAGGACTACCGTAATACCAATTGACGATGACAATTCTATGAGACAAATGTTCTATTTTGTGCCTCATGTGCTTAGCTTCGAGCTATGCGTAGAAAAAGAGGCGCGCATGCGTACGTTTGGAAATGATGGTGAAGGCGAAAGTAGGAGTGCTCGCAGAAATAGGTCGAGTGGACATTGTAGAGGAAGGCGTGTGGAAGATAATGAAGAAGATTTGTCTATATCACTAGCGTGCAATGAACCCCAACTTTTGCATAGTTTGAGGTAAGTTTATTTAAAACCTGTATTGAATACCATTAAACTTACGGTATCATGAATTGTTTATAATGTATAATGTAGGCACACATCTCATGCTTATGAAGCGATGAATATTGGCATGGCACGAGGTGGTGAATGGTTTGGCACACAAACATCATTTGATAACCCTTATTTTCACACTGGTTCAAGTGGCATGCAAGCGGGAAATATGAATGATGATGAAGACGAAGGGGAGAATGAGGAAGAGGATGGGGAAAATGATGAGTAAATGCCGAATTCACCGGTTATTGATGTTGAAGATGTAGGAGGAGAGGATAGTGTGCAAGAGATGGTTGATAATGAGGGAGATGAATTGGTGGACATCGCAATTGCTACGGATAACTTAGATGATTTTGAGGAGGAGTTGCCATATGAGGAGGAGCCCCCATGGGCGCGACTAACCGATGAGGAAATAGATGGGGCAATTAATCGGGGTTTGTATGAGGAGACATATCATGAGGAAGCAATATATGTGGGGCAAATATTCCCTAATAAAGATGAATTTGTACACGCATTGAGGGAGTTTTCAATAGCGCATGATGTTCGATATAAAGTATTGCGTACAAGTCCGACACAGTACATAGCAAAATGTCAATACCCTACCTGCCCATGGAGAGTACATGCATCATTGATGAAGGGGATGAATCATTTTAAAGTGAAGACGTATGGTGGCGAACACACTTGTAGAAATGCTAAGCTAGACACTGGTCATAGACAATGTACTGCGGCCTTTGTTTGTCGGCATATATTACCCTCTATTAGAGCGGAAGTAGATATTCCACCAGTGGTTATTCAAGAGAGGATTAAGGAGACGTTTCACGTGGATATTTCATACACAAAAGCATGGAGGGCAAGGAATATGGCCATCAAAGCAATGTATGGTGATTGGGTTAAGTCATATTGATTGTTGCCAATGTACTTGGAGGCAATAGTTAATGCCAATCCGGGAACCATTTGTAGGTTGGTGACGACCCCAATGGAAGATGCTATGTGTCGACGGTTTGAGAAGGCGTTTTGGGCATTTGGGCCATGTATTGAGGGTTTTAAATATTGTTTCTCAGTCATAAGTGTTGATGCTACTTTCCTATCTGGTAAGTATGGAGGAGCTCTTTTGGCGGCGACTGCTAACGACGGGCACAAGGGTTTGTTTCCTCTTGTATTTGGCCTTGTTTCGGGTGAGGATTACCCTAATTGGAGATGGTTCTTACGTATGTTGAAGGAGCATGTTGTCCTTGATAGGATCTGTATCGCTATCATATCTGATCGACATAAAGGGTTGCAAAAGGCTGTGCCAGAGTTGTTTCCGCATCCGCATTTTTGTCACCGATATTGTATGCGACACATAAAGACAAACTATCATAAGAAGTTTAAAAATGAGGTATTGACAAGGTTGATAGGGGAAGCTGCATCTGTGCTTACCATTGACGAGTTTGATGAGAAGATGAAACTTATCGGTGCAAAAAGTCCAGAAGCAAAATGGCTACTCAGTGAGGAAGGTGGATTATCACCTCAATTGTGGTCTCTTGCTCACGATGGTTTTACAAGATTTGGAATGACCACAACAAATATGGCTGAAAGTCTAAACAGTGTGTTAAAAGGGGCTCGATCATTACCCGTGCAAGCCTTAGTGTCAGCTACATTCTACCGGATCGTCAAATTCTTTGTGAAGCGAAATTCGGCCAGATTGGTCATGACAACCCCATACACCCCTACTATTGAGTGGAAGATTAAAGAACAAACGCGTCTCATTGGTAGCATGTTTGTTGACCAAATCAATTCTCACATGTATGAAGTGAGAACAATGCGTGGTAGAAAATATGTGGTGGATGACACTGATCATACATGATCTTGCAATTATCCTCAGGTGTACAAACATCCATGTTGTCATCTACTTGTTGTCCATTCGAAGCGAAGGCGACCCATCGGCGATTTAGTTGGACATTGGTATACATCTGATGCATATAGATCGGTGTATGCAGTCAAATTCTGTCCTCCTGCTGATCGATGATCGTTTAAAATTAAACCCTTGCAAGTGCACAAGGCAATTGTACTACGGCGAGTATTAAAGGGTTGTCGAACCTCAGGGACGGTGAATATTTTACCAAATTCAAGAGAGGTAAAAGATGTAATTTAATTAATATTAAAGAAAGCAATGGACTTTATCTAATCTAACTGAGATTTAATCAATATAGAGAAATATCAAGGCAAAGAATCCACCACTAGACATGCAATTACTACTCTCAATTATTATTAAGCATAAGTTAACATGATATGGTAATTCATGTTCTTGATCGGACACACGAATTACTAATGAATTCACTAACGTTCTGGATCGGACACGAAAGTTCATCCACTATTATGTAATCAATCCTATCCTTGATCGGGCATAGAATCAATCACAACTCTATTATAATGCAATTAATCTTATCCTTGATCGGGCATAAAATCAATCACAATATCTAATTTCATTCATAATCAATCAAGTCTATGATCAAGCACTCAAAAGAATACTCATGAAATCGCATTAAGCATAAATCATAATCAACTTTTTAAATTAAACTATCAAGAGTAGCAATACACATCTAGGGCTTCATCTAGCCTTGAATGAAAGTTTAGTTACACATAGAAAGAAAGAAAGGAGAAGCCTGTTTATGTAGATCCATCGTCATGAATCCTTCTTCTTCTTTGCTCCAAAAGACTCCTTCTCTTGCTCCTCTCTAGCCTCCAAAGTATGCTCTCTAGTCTACCTTTTAATCCCCAAAACGTTCCTTCATAAGGCCTATTTATAAGTTTGAGGAGAAACCATGAAATCCTCTTCCAAATCCGAGTCGAAATAGGTCAAAATCGCGTTTTCCGTATACGGCGATCGATTGGCACTATTCACCGATCGATCGGTACTGTTCATGACAAATTTCCAGTAGATACGATCGATCAAACGGCGACGATCGATCGCAAAAATTTCGATTTTTTTCTCAGGCGATCGATCACCTCATTTAGCCGATCGATCGGTACTATTCATCCTGCAGCACAATTTTCCAATGGTCATAACGTTTTGCTTCGAACTCCGAATTATGCGTGGTTGGTGGCGTTGGAAAGATGACTTATTGAAATTTAACATGAGACTTGAATCAGTCTAATCCAAAATTTGTACACGAAGTTATGAAAGTTTAACCATTGAAGTCTTATTTCACCCTATTTTTGCATCTTTGCTCTCATTTTCCTACAAAACTAAAAACTATATTAAAGTAGCAATAATTCTAATCAAACACTAGCATAAATATAAGTTTAGAAGATAATAAAATGTATATTTCATGTGTAGATCACACCCCCAAACCTAGATTTTGCTAGTCCCTAGCAAAACAAAACAAAATAAAATCAAACAATCAACTAAAGGAACTAATGCATAAAAGTAAACACCACTTTTGTAGGGAACACGATTGCATTGAGCATATGCAACAAGCCGTTAAACCTCTAGGTGTCCCTAGTAGGACGAGTGTTGTCTCGTGAGGGTTTGCAGCCATGCTACCCACAAACATGTATTTATTAATCTAATTAACCTAAGTGCAAAACAAAGCAAAAATTAAAACATTACAAAACAAACAACCTATTATCCCGACAAATACATACTACAATGCTTAAGAGAATTAACCACATGTACTTGGTTCATAATCAACAGGAATATAGAAGCCCTCAAGTAAGTGGTTTTATTCCATACTAGCATGATAATATAAATAGTAAAAAGTGTAGAACATTATAGCAATACATTCTAAATTTCTGTTTTATACAGATCCAGTGTTACCCATTAACCAAAGAACATCAGAATCTGCATAGTCATCGTAATCTTTAGGTTGATGATAGCACAAATCTGCGCGCCTCCTTCGGGTCCAACATTCTAGATTTGAGAGGATAATACACCACAGACTTCTTTTTTTTTTCTTTTTTCGCTAGGACTGTGTAAGGCCTGACTTCAAGATGCTTAGGTTTAGCAATGACTCAGGCCAATGACTCCCAACCAAATTGGCTTAGGGCATTAGGTTTTAAGAGACCGCTTCAGGCCCGAGCATCAGTCTAAGTTAATCCTATAAAGTCAAGCAGCCCCTTTTCTTTCATTTTGTTTTCATTTTCATTTTTATCATTCATATTTTCAGCACATCTTTATTTTGTCCAGGCTGTATTATACTCTCAACCTATTTCCGGTTCCAATCCCTTGCCATAGCCAAGTAAATGGTCTATCATGATCTTTTAAGCTCAACAGATAACTACACATCATCCAATGACTATGACTAAAGACATCCCACTGCAGATTAGCATTCAACAAATCTCTAGATGGTATTACTTTATGTACTAGTGTGTGTGAGTGAGTTTTCTTAGTTTAAGCACCTGTTCCAAGAGGACTGTAACAGAAAGATATGCTCAGTTAAGTGTATCTATCCTCCAGTATACTTACTCACACTTCCAATGCAAATTAATCTCCTAAGAATTGTAACATGCATTATTACGGGATAAACTATCAAATCCTAACAAAAATACTAACAAACAACCTAAAAACTAATCAAATTTTTATGATTTTTCAATTTTTATTTTTTTTGTTTTTATATGCAAGAAATATTCCCTCCCCTAAATCTATTATGAACATTGTCCTCAATGTGAACAAAATATAGCATGACAATGAGCATATAAACAAAGAAAATCAAATAAAGGTGAGAATAGACCTGAATACGTGGGTTGCCTCCCACCAAGCGCTAAGTTTAACGTCGTCAGCCAGACTGAGCCACGGTCTTGTGCGGGGTTCGGATCCTCAAGAACTCAACCTGGATCAATTAAATGATTGCCCCACATACTCCTATCCTTGTTGCCTATGTATGGAGCACATCGTGGAATAAAAGGATGGAATGGTGGGTGGGGAAGCTTTGGATAGAAGGGTCCCTGCATTAACCATGAAGAAGGGTCATTATAAAATTTTAGAATAAAGGGCTCCTCCTCCAAATTAACCATTTTGGCCTTAGGGGCCTCTTCTAGTAACCCAATTGGGAAAACTTCATTAATTAGTGAATCAACTAAACTATCTATGAAACAGTCGAAGTTATGTTCATTAAACAAAGAGTTAGATTGATCTAGACAAGATATGAATGGTGCTTTAGGAATAGAAGGTACTGTTAATAGTGTTGTAGACTGCAACTCCTCAGATATAGAAGAAGGTTGAAAATTTGGTTCGATCAACATATTCACTTCTTCTTTAATTTCTACACCCTCTTGATCATTATGTAAAACCCACTCAAGCTCATTGTCAAACCTTTGGGCATTATGAAGGGATGTAACATCATAATCAGGGGAAAAATAAATCCCTTCATCAGAAAATTGGCCCATCGGATAATGGGGTTGGACAAGTGGAATGCATTCTTTGTTCATATTCATAGCCTGTGTTAGCTGTTCTAACTGTATTTCAATGTTGGCAAGAGCCTGTGTGTGGGAATGGACAATCTGGGCATGAGTACTCAGCTCACCTGTCAGCTCTCTATATTTGGTGTCTATCATAATGTCCATCTTGGCTTCCAGCGCACTGAAAGCTGAGAGGAGAGTGGATTGGGTGGCTAGCATTTGGCTCATTTGATCTTCTAGGGATGGTTTCTTATTGGTTTGGCCAAACTGAGGATTAGAGGCTGGTTGGTAAGGTAGTTGTTGGCTTAGAAAATCTTGTCTAAGGGCCTCATGAAGAGTGGGCCTAGGGTTGGGTTGCTCCAAAGGAGAAATAGGATGGTTCTCCCACCTATGAAGACTTTGGGCCTCATTCACATATTTTCTTATAAAATCAGGGTACTCATGGGCCAAAGGGCACTCCACTGGGGTGTGAATGGGACTTAAACAGAGGGCACATGGTTCCGACATATAAGGAGTTGTGTTTTTTAGGGAAGATGTGCCACTCCCGAAATTAGAGTGATTATCCCACCCACAGTTATAAGTATCAGCATATAAGGGTCGTGGGTGGTAGGGCACTACACAGGGAGGGGGATTAGGTATGTGTGAAGAACAATAATCATTAAAGCTCCTATATGGGTTCTCATGGCTAAATCCATAGAAAGGTGAAGACATTTCTTCACCATGCATTCATCAACCGAACCAAAATATCACACATCCACAAATCAGGAAATCAACCCTAGATATCCACAACTAGCAATCACCAGTCCTAGATATCAACAACTAGCACTCCTAATAACCACAACTAGCACAACATGCAGTCACAGAAAGAAAAGAAAAACACCAAACACACAAATTAATCTAAAGAGGGAAGGATAAGAGAATGCAAACTAGAGGAAGGGATGGCCCTTCCACGTTGGCGAGAATTCCACGTCATCTCTTAACCTTGTAAAAAGAAAGAAAAACATAAATTAAGCTACTGACAAATAATCTCAGAATCTGGTAAACTATTGTGCCGTCCCCGGCAACGGCACCAAAAACTTGATCGTTTAAAATTAAACCCTTGCAAGTGCACAAGGCAATTGTACTACGACGAGTATTAAAGGGTTGTCGAACCTCAGGGACGGTGAATATTTTACCAAATTCAAGAGAAGTAAAAGATGTAATTTAATTAATATTAAAGAAAGCAATGGACTTTATCTAATCTAACTGAGATTTAATCAATATGGAGAAATATCAAGGCAAAGAATCCACCACTAGACATGCAATTACTACTCTCAATTATTATTAAGCATAAGTTAACATGATATGGTAATTCATGTTCTTGATCGGACACACGAATTACTAATGAATTCACTAACGTTCTGGATCGGACACGAAAGTTCATCCACTATTATGTAATCAATCCTATCCTTGATCGGGCATAGAATCAATCACAACTCTATTATAATGCAATTAATCTTATCCTTGATCGGGCATAAAATCAATCACAATATCTAATTTCATTCATAATCAATCAAGTCTATGATCAAGCACTCAAAAGAATACTCATGAAATCGCATTAAGCATAAATCATAATCAACTTTTTAAATTAAACTATCAAGAGTAGCAATACACATCTAGGGCTTCATCTAGCCTTGAATGAAAGTTTAGTTACACATAGAAAGAAAGAAAGGAGAAGCCTGTTTATGTAGATCCATCGTCATGAATCCTTCTTCTTCTTTGCTCCAAAAGACTCCTTCTCTTGCTCCTCTCTAGCCTCCAAAGTATGCTCTCTAGTCTACCTTTTAATCCCCAAAACGTTCCTTCATAAGGCCTATTTATAAGTTTGAGGAGAAACCATGAAATCCTCTTCCAAATCCGAGTCGAAATAGGTCAAAATCGCGTTTTCCGTATACGGCGATCGATTGGCACTATTTACCGATCGATCGGTACTGTTCATGATAAATTTTCAGTAGATACGATCGATCAAACGGCGACGATCGATCGCAAAAATTTCGATTTTTTTCTCAGGCAATCGATCGCCTCATTTAGCCGATCGATCGGTACTATTCATCCTGCAGCACAATTTTCCAATAGTCATAACTTTTTGCTCCGAACTCCGAATTATGCGTGGTTGGTGGCGTTGGAAAGCTGACTTATTGAAATTTAACATGAGACTTGAATTAGTCTAATCCAACATTTGTAAACGAAGTTATGAAGGTTTAACTATTGAAGTCTTATTTCACCCTATTTTTGCATCTTTGCTCTCATTTTCCTACAAAACCAAAAACTATATTAAAGTAGCAATAATTCTAATCAAACAGTAGCATAAATATAAGTTTAGAAGATAATAAAATGTATATTTCATGTGTAGATCAATCGACGATCTTGGGAGGAAAAATCACCTATGTATGTGGTGAAGCCCCCAAGAGTGACACGAAAACCCGTTCGTCCACGCACTAGGAGAATACATAATGCGATGGATAGTGCAGGCATGATGACAGATGGTCGATCACACTACCATTGTGGAAAATGTAACCAACTTGGACATAATAGGCATCAATGCCAAAACACACCTTCAGCGGATTGGTACATGTTCTTACAATGGTCTTTATATTTAAAGTAGGTTGGTTTATACATTCTTTGAAGTTACAAGTAATTGTTGGTTTCTTTGTAGATATTATGGACCTAGGAGTCCAGGACCGATTGATCCCTCCGTCCTCACAGAGCAGAGCTCACACAGATCCGATGGCATATGGAACAGAGAGGTATGTGCATAATCATTATCTCCTTAGTTTTGGATATTGCAGAAATTTAACTACTTTTCTAATTGTAAGTACTTTTCATGTGTATAGGATCCCGGATGCATTGAATGCACCGAGCACTGGCAAAACATGCGCCATTGGGTAGTTGATCCGCGCATGTTGCCATACATAGAGATGGCAGGTTTTGGCCACTTTACACGGTTACAGTATATCAGGATTGATAGGGCTCTCATCACTGCCCTAGTTGAGAGATGGCGGAGGGAGACGCAAACATTTCACTTGCATTTGGGGGAGATGACTATAACATTACAAGATGTTGTTGTACTACTCGGATTGCGAGTTGATGGCATTACAGTGAGTTGCTCGACTGTGGGCATTGACTGGAATGAAGTATACGAGCACCTTCTTGGATGGGTACCTCCACGCGAATCATTGAAAGGACGAACTAGGGTAAGTCTGTTGTGGTTGAGAGAGCAGTTCAGTCGCCTGTCGGAAGATGCCACAGAGATTGAAGTCGAGCAACACGCACGAGCATATTTACTCTATTTGCTCGGTAGCACTATATTTGCCGATAGTAGCAGTAGCCATGTGCACCCGATGTATCTTCTTTTGTTAGAGGATTTATACACCGCGGGACAGTATGCATGGGGTAGTGCCACCCTTGCCTACCTGTACAGAGAGTTGGCAAAAGCTTGCCAACCTAGCACATTCGGGATTGTCGGGTGCGTCACTCTGATCCAGGTAAACCATCAATAATCTGATTCATGCTGAAATGTTTATTTCAATTATAACATTTGATTCATGCTGGGTGTGTATGTGTTAAACAGCTATGGTCGTGGGAGAGATTGCATATTGGCCGTCCAAACATTCAAAGCACTCCACTAGATGGTTTATCTCCGTTAAGAGTTCGGTATGTGTTTTCTATTTAAGTTATTTTGTAATCTTCTATTGGGATTTTAACTAATGTATTTTTCATCTTCTTTATGTTAGGTGGAATGCTAAAAAGAAAAAAACTGTAAATCCTCACAGTGTCCTCTTGATGTATAGATCTGAACTAGACTATCAGCGATCCGGCCAGGTATTAGTCATTCGTAATGTACATATTATGAATATAACGAATGTAAATAGAAGTGACACGAATACTATTTTTATATGTTGTGAAGGTAACATGGCAGCCATATTATGATCATGTGTTAGCGCAATTACCAGGAGTATGTACGGATGGAGCGCATGTGTGGCTATCTAGGATGCCACTGATATGTGTAGACATCGTGGAGATGCATGTTCTAGATCGGGTTATGTTGCAGTTCGGATTTGAGCAGATTTTCCCCCCTCTTGGTGTAGAGTTCATTGAACGATCATCGCGTCGAGGCCGAGGGAGTTTTGATTGGAGGTCGCATCATGCGGCCTATATTACTAGATGGGATGACCGGACGACCACTCTCGTTCAAGGGGAGCCTGCAAAGATGGAGCGAGATGCAGATAATGCATACATGAGATGGTACTTGAGGATCACGAGGAGACTTATCATGCCACCTGTGCATGAGGCGGAGATGTTATATCAATCGAGGGGCGACACTGAGCTGGCGTTGGTGAGTATCTCCGACTTCATATTTGATTTAATTCACCATTGTATGAGTAGATAACATATATTCTTATTCCTTTGTAGCTTACTTGTGTGAGACAAGTGCACGCTCAGTCTCATAGTGCTTTGGTAGACCGATCCTACGATAGCTATGTAGCGGCATGTCAGATGATACACGATATCTCTGGTCATGTTCTAGCGAGTTTGCCATTACTTCGGCCCGTTATGATTTAGATTTCAGGAATGGAGGTTGTTCCAGATCCTTTATCAACTTCACCAGACGTTGTGACATCATCAGTTGACACGACGGGTTTTACCCCATCACTAGTTGTTCCAGACGCCTCCGTCGATCAAGTTGAGAGGCCCTTTTCTTCAAAAGTATATACCCGGCGACAGCGTGCACTCCGTGCTCTACGTCAGGCACCTTCTTCTTCAGATGCTATGCCTGACGTTGATCCTAAGGAAATTCCAGTTCGAGCACGAGGACGGGGTAGGAATAGGTTGAGGAGAATTGATTAAACACTTGTAATTTTATAAGTACATTTGCAATACTTTGTATAACTTTGTAATAGTTTAATGCTGTGTAATATGTTTGTGTATATTTTTATATATGTTTTGTGTATGTTTGTGGATGTGTTTTTGTGTATGTTTGTGGATGTGTTATCAGGTGAAAAATTGTAGATTTCATCTGGAGGAGGATCAGTCTGATAGCTGTAGTAGGTGAGAACCGACGCCTCCATTGTGCGGAAAAAAAAAGCATAAGGGCCGGAAAGGCGTCGGTTCAACCGACGCTTTTTATTACCCTAAAAGGCATCGGTTCAACCGACGTCTTTAGTAGAAATGGCAAAGGCGTCGGTTCAATGGACGCCTCTAAAGGCATCGGTTCAACCGACGCCTTTAGCTTTCTATGAAAGGCGTCGGTTGAACCGATGCCTTTCGGGTCAATTTTAAAAAAAATACCACGCAGGCGCCAGCGGCCGCGCTGGCGCCTGCATGGCTTGTCAGATACCCTCTTTTGCAAATAATTGCTACAGTGTGTCATTTTTAAATTTTTTTTTCCATGCCTTATTATATAAATTTCCCAAAAAAGAATTACATCTTTTAGATTTCAGACGAGAAAGGTGAGAAAAAATCATCTCAGGATGGAAATTGCTAATGTCTTTCTGTCTTAATTTCAGGAGGTATACAAATTGGAGGAGGAGGAGGAGCACTACACTAATATCTTTAGCAATATTGTTCCTTTGCCAAACGGGGAAAATTTTCTTGCACTACACTAATATCTTCAGCAATATTGTTCCTTTAGTCACCCTGGATGAAAACTCAAGGCCAATTGCCACGCCAACAAGGGAAGAGATTCGGGAAGCTGTAAAACAACTTGGTATCTTTTCGTTTTTTTTCTTTTGATTTTGTTGGTATCTTAAAACACCATTCTATTGGAGTTGAAGAAATTAAGGTGATGTCCACCAATTAAAATTTATATTGAAAATCTACTTTTTGTTTTTTTTTCTTTTGATAACCTTTTTGAGCCTGAAAGAGTGAAAAAGAATCAAAATAATCAAAGTTTAATATGCGAGTTTGAAAAAGAATAAAAATAGATAGAATAATTTTGATTTTGGTACCGAGGCGGGCCCGGGTTTGGTACCAGGGCGGTTCCGGGTCCAAAAACTGGACCCATTGTGGGTCTGGGGTGGTTCTGAATTTGAAGAATTACATCGGTTCTGGGGCCGGATTTTCCAAGAACCAACCCAAACCCGCCCCGGTGGCATCCCTACTCAAATGGCAGCTCTGGGCGGACCTTTTACCCTGGTCGTGGCCTACGGCAAGGAGACCCCTTTCTCCTTATATTTTCATCCTTGCTCAACAGGTCTTATCTCTAGCCCTAAAAAAGGGGAACATTGGCAACTCTTCTCTGATATTAAAATTAGTAAAGAGGCTACCCCCATCACACATCTGACGTATGCAAACGATGTCATTTTGTTCTCTAAATCAAGCCTCTCTCATGTACTCTTTGGGAGGTAACTTTTTGGGTGAAAAGCCGTTTTTTATGCACTTTTGGGCAAAATCCCGTATTGAAGGCAGATTTTTGAAAAATCAATTTTGGTCTCACAAAAATGGCTTTTACTTAGAAATTGTTGCTAAAACCGCTTTTTAGAAAATTTAAAAAATGGCTTTTGTGTGTCAGAGTTATCTACGGAGGGGGTGGAAATAACTCTATTTGCCTTCCCAAATTCAAGAATTATTTTGCTCCTGTCCTCAAATAAGAGTTTCTTCTATTTTCCCTCATTTTGGGTTTTTCTCTCCTAATCATGAAGTCCGCTTCCCTCTGCCACCGAACTCCTCCCCTTCTCTCTGCAGTCGTCGTCTCCGACCAAACAGCCACCGAAAAGGCACCCGCTGAGATTTTCACCATCTAGCTCCAAGTCCAGTCCTCTGCCGCCGTCGTCTTTGATCAGACAGCCAGCAGACGGGATCTCTGTCGTTTAGCTCCAAGTTGAGTGTAAGCCTTTCCACCATCCTCCTTTTTCTCATCCAAAGTTTCGATATTGTCTTTCATTTCTTCCTTTTGCTGTTAAGATCCTCCGCTTTCCTTTGCCACCGTCGTCTTTGATCAGACAATCGCTGTGATCTCTGATTTTAGTCCTCTGCCTCTCCACCATCTTGGCTTGGATCACCGATCGGACAACCGTCTAGCTCCAAGTCCAGTCTAGAATGAGGTATACTACTTTGTCATTGCGTTTAATCAATTCAATATTTGTGTATAAAATTCTCTGTAGGAGGTTGAAATTTTAGATTTATCCTACAAGTTTAATAGTTTGCTGCCTGTTTTCACTTTAACATTATATATTAAAAAAAGTCATGTACTTTAAGTGTTTGGATGAACAAAAACGTCTTACGGTTGAAGACTGTTTTTTTCTCTCGTGAGGACCACACAAAAATTCAAGTTATGCCTTTTTCTTTCTCAAATAGAAAGAAAATACGAGAAAAGTCTGGCTTCCCTCTATTCTTTTTCTTTTCTTTTCTTCTTTTTTCTCATTTGACTTTTTTTCTTTTCTTTCTTTTTCTCTCTAACCAAACAGACCCTTCTATGTTAGCGGGGAGGGTAATGCTCTTGCTCATTGCCACGACAAGAAGAGATTCTCTCAACCAATATATGGCTTGGAGGGGATATATGAGTCCCATTATCCATGAAACTGGTCTGGGCATTCGACTGTGCTAATTATAGTTCATTTATCTGTTGTAATGCTCTTTTCTATAATGAATTGAATAAAAAAAAGATAGGTGTATCATAATATCAAGTTTTATACACATAGGTACATGTTAGGTTAGTTATTGCATTAAAAGCTTAATAAAAATTTAAAATATTACATTTCTTTAAAGTTTGCATTACTTAGTATGGTTTGCATGAAGTAATTTATAGTTGGTGTTTGATAGTATAAAGGTAGGACTTGCATGCAGCCATACCCATGGGGATGCAAGTAAGATACAGAAGCGATACAGGTACAACTCCCATTTTGGAGTATCCTCTAGAAGGTGAAATTTAGCAAATTTTATAAATAAACTCTTGCAATATTTAGTCTTCTCTTTTGACAAAATTAGCTTTTAAAAATAGTTAGTTATACGTTTGTAATTAATATTGTTGCCAAAAAATTGTAATCAGTATATGAGTCATGCGCTGGCTCAGGTGCGTTGGTGTGCATTTGGGGTAGTACATGCTGTGGAATTTTAGTGAAGGGGCTTGTCAATAGACTCAATACGGGGACAACCATGTTTAAATCCTTTATAAGTACAAGGTCCAAGTGTGTTAATGCAAAAGGTTTGAGCTATGATTCAAAATTGGTTCAACCTTGCAAACGTATTGTCACATTTTTTGACACATGTGTCATCATATCGATGGTATGAATTGGGTTTTATGGTATCGTTGAATTGGTTGTACAGTTTGCGAAATTTAAGGTGAAAAATGAATTAGAAGACTTTACTTTGTACAACAAAATCAGACTATTATCATGGGGCGAAGGAAGTATTGATGTTACATATAGTTCTTCTATGTGATTCATGGATAAAAGTCATCTTTCGACAAAGCTTTATTTAAAAAAAAACATGTGGAAATAAATTGTTGTATTGAAATTGGATGATGAAACATAGACAATGGCATAAATATAACTAACTACTCCCTCCATCCAATATTACCTGTCTGGACTAGAAAGCCATAATGGAGATGGAGGGAGTATCAGAGTGAGTTTTGGGTCATGAGAATAAGTACCATTTCTTTCAATTAGTGTTTACAACACGTAACACTTTGAAATAGAATTTTTATTCCTTTTTCTACTTTGTGTTTTGGGCGGTGGAAAGTGAGGTGAGAAAGAATTAAGATAATTTTGTCTTTTCAAAGACTAGGGGATATAAGTGTAAATTTTAAATATGTGGGATTTTTTTTCTAGTTCTTACAAATGTCAAGGGGTGTAATTCTTAAGGATGGTATAAACAATAGATGAGATGCCGAATATTTAAAAAGGGTATCCTTAAATCCTTTTTTCCCTTTTTTTTTATCAAGTTAACTTTTATTTTCCCTTTTTGTTTGAAGTCTTAAATACAAATGAGATGCCGAATATTAAAAAAAGGGGAAATTATATAATAAATCATCGAATTTTTTTTATACAAAAATAACGAACTGTAGAAAATAATTGCTGAATAGGGTATCTGACAAGCCACGCAGGCGCCAGCTCGGCGTTGTTTTTTTTTTAAAAAAACCGACCCAAAAAGCGTCGGTTGAACCGATGCCTTAGTATTTAACATAAAGAACCGACGCCTTTTAGTGTTTAACCAAGTGGCGTTGGTTCAACCGACCCCTTCAGTGTTTAACCGAGAGGCGTCGGTTCAACCGATGCCTTCAGTGTTTAACCGAAAGGCAAACCGACGCCTTTCAACCCCTTGGGAAAAAATAGCTCTGATATAGAGGCGTCAGTTAAACCGATGCCTCTCTATTCACAACAAAGGCGTCGGTGCGCCTTATCTGAATCCCTTATCTGGGGCCGATTTCGAAATCCGCTTTTTTTTACCTGATAACACATATACATAAAAACTTACAAAAAAAATAATATTACAAAGTTATATAAAGTTAATGTATACAAAGTTATACAAAATATTACAAGTGTGCAATCAACTCTCCTCAACCTATTCCTACCCCGTCCTCATGCTCGAACTGGAATTTTCTCAGGCTCAACGTCAGGTATAGCATATGAAGAAGAAGGTGCCTGACGTAGAGCACAGAGTACACGCTATCGCCGAGTATATACTTTCGAAGAAAGAGGCCTCTCAACTTGATCGACCGAGGCGCCTGGAACAACTGGTGATGGGTAAAACCCGTCGTGTCAGCTGATGATGTAACAATGTCGCGTGAAGTTGATAAAGGTTCTAGAACAACCTCAACTCCTGGAATCTCAGTCATAACTGGCCGAAGCAATGGCAAACTCGCAAGAACATGACCAGAGATATCGTGTATCGTCTGACTAGAGATATCGTGAATAACCTTGGCTAGAGATTGCATATTGGCCGTCCAAACATTCAGAGCACTCCACTAGATGGTTTATCTCCGTTAGGAGTTCGGTATGTGTTATCTATTTGAGTTATTTGGTGATCTTCTATTGGCATTTTAACTAATGTATTTTTCATCTTCTTTATGTTAGGTGGAATGCTGAAAAGAAAAAAACTGGAAATCCTCACAGTGTCCTCATGATGTATAGATCTGAATTAGACTATCAGCGATCCGGCTAGGTATTGGTCATTCATATTGTACATGTTATGAATATAACGAATGTAAATAGGTAAAAAAAAGTGATACGAATACCATTTTCATATGTTGTGTAGGTAACATGGCAGCCATATTATGATGATGTGTTAGCGCAGTTACCTGGAGTATGTACAGATGGAGCGCATGTGTGGCTATCTAGGACGCCACTTATATGTGTAGACATCGTGGAGATGCATGTTCCAGATCGGGTTATGTTGCAATTCGGATTGGAGCAGATTTTCCCCCCTCTTGGTGTGGAGTTCAATGAACGATCATCGCATCGAGGCCGAGGGAGTTTTGATTGGAGGTTGCATCATGCGGCCTATATTACTAGATGGGATGACCAGACGACCACTCTCGTTCAAGGGGAGCCTGCTATGACGGAGCGAGATGCGAATAATGCATACATGAGATGATACTTTAGGATTACGAGGAGACTTATCATGCCACCTGTGCATGAGGCGGGGATGTTATATCAACCGAGGGGCGACACTGAGCGAGCGTTGGTCAGTATCTCCGACTTCATATTTGATTTAATTCACCATTGTATTAGTAGATAACATATATTCTTTTTCCTTTGTAGCTTACTTGTGTGAGACAAGTGCAACGCTCAGTCTCATAGTGCTTTGTTAGACCAATCCTACGATAGCTTTGTAGCAGCTTTGTGTGGCTATTAGACGATACACGATATCTCTGGTCATGTTCTTGCGAGTTTGCCATTGCTTTGGCCAGTTATGACTGAGATTCCAGGAGTGGAGGTTCTAGAACCTTTATCAGCTTCACGCGATGTTGTGACATCATCAGCCGACACGATCGGTTTTACCCATCACCAGTTGTTCTAGGCACCTCGGTCGATCAAGTTGAGAGGCCTCTTTCTTCAAAAGTATATACTCGGCGATAGCGTGTACTCTGTGCTCCTTCTTCATATGCTATACCTGACATTGAGCCTGAGGAAATTCCAGTTCGAACACGAGGACGGGGTAGGAATAGGTGGAGGAGAGGTGATTGAACACTTGTAATATTTTGTATAACTTTGTATACATTAACTTTATAAAACTTTGTAATATTATTTTTTTGTAAGTTTTTATGTATATGTGTTATCAGGTAAAAAAAATTGAATTTTGAAATCGGCCCCAGATAAGGGATTCAGATACTTTGTTGCGAATAGAGAGGCGTCGGCTATTTTAACCGACGCCTCTATATCAACGCTATTTTTTCGCAAGGGGCCGATGCCTCTCGGTTAAACACTGAAGGCGTCAGTTGAACCGACGCCTCTTGGTTAATACAACCAAATAAAAAAAGGCGTGGGTTGAACCAACCCACGCCTTTATGTTAAATACTAAGGCGTCGGTTCAACCGATGCTTTTCAGGTCGTTTTTTTTTTAAAAAAGCCACGCAGGCCTGCGTTGCTTATCACATACCCTATTATGCAATTATTTTCTAGAGTTCGTTATTTTTATAATTTTTTTCGATGATTTATTATATAATTTTCCCTTAAAAAAAGTAGTGATTCCTAGAAGAATCGGGGGGGGGGGGGACGCTTAACTTCACATGGACAAGCCCTGTAGCCGATTCTGGTTGGGAAGTTTCAGTGGGGTTGCTAAGGGCGCCTTATCCTCACTGTTAGAGCATGATGCGTTTCAATTTAATACATCAATAGTTATCATAATTCTTATGTAATACTCATACGTATGCTGGTATGCTGTCTGAAAATAGGTATGACAAGTACAAAGGTTTCAGGTTGGTAGGTTTGTAAATTGGCTTAACTTTAGTTTATTCTAGATATTTGTCTAATTAGTTATTATCTTACAAACATAATAACTGCACCGAAATGAGACTATTTGATATGTCCCAGCAAACTGAAACAGTAAGGATTGGAGAAGTTGGGGAAGGAGATAAGGAAAGGAGGAAAGATGGAATCAAGAAGAAGGAAGAAGGGAAGATAGAGGAGGTAGAGGATCAGAGGAAGGGAAGAAGGAGGGGGGACCTCTCAGCTGGGCCGGCAGCGCAGCTGAAGGGGATGAGAGGCAAGCAATAGATTAGGGTAAATTCTTTCATAATCCATTAAGAGAGCATGAGCTCAAATATATAGTTCCCACAATGGGCTACAACTACTCACTGGGCTATTTCCCTTTAGTTGGGCCTGTGGCCTTATTACAAATAATAAAAGAAGCTGGGCTACTCCCCTAATACTGGGCCGGCTGGGCTATTCCCCTAAGCTGGGCCGGCAGGTATATAATATGCTGTAATATGCGGAACATAACATTCCACCACGGTCCGCTACTAGCCTTGACCTCAAGGCGTCAAACCTAGAAACTAGGCCATAAACTCATCCTCTGGAAGCCAGGAAGCCTCGTCCAAGGGCTTGCCCTGCCATGCAATAAGAACCTCGGTGATAATGTGCCCAGAGCGACGAACTCGATGAGAGTCCACCTTGGAAACGGGAACCAAAGGTATGTCACAAGAAATAGTCATGTGGAGATGGGACCAAAAGAGCTGGATCGCCAACAACACGTCAGAGCCGTGAGATGTGAAACACGGGGGTGAACGGAAGAATCAGGCGGTAAGAGTAGTCAGTATGCAACTGAACCAATGCGTTCCATAATTTGATATGGACCATGAAATCGATGGGCCAATTTGATACTAGGGCTGATATAAGGAGGATTGGCGCGTAGGAAGAAAATTGACGTCGACCCAATCACCAACGTTAAATTCGCGGTCACTACGGTGGTGGTCATGAATCTGCTTCATGCGGTTTTGGGCCAAAGCTAAATTCTGCTTCAACAGCCGTAATATATCATCCCGAGTTTGCAAGAGATAATCAACCTCATTGACCGAAGCGCGCTGAGGCACATAGTGAAGTAAGGTGGGAGGAAGATGGCCATATACAATCTGGAAAGGAGAGAACCCAGTAGAGGTATGATAGGCGGTATTGTAGGACCATTCCGCCCATTGGAAGAAACTGAAGCCAGTGTCATGGATTCTCCCTGGCAAAACAACGGAGATATTGCTCTAAACGGCGGTTAACAACCTCCGTTTGACCATCCGTTTGCAGGTGATACGCCGAACTCACAAGAAGGCGACAGCCGTGGAGGGTGAAAAATTCCTGCCATAAATGGGAAATAAAAACCCTGTCATGGTCCGACACAATAGTACGCGGCATCCCATATAGTTTAGCTACATCCCGGACATAAAGTTCAGCAACAGTCTTGGCCGTATAAGGGTGGCCCAGGGCAGAAAAATGAGCGTACTTAGAAAGCCGATCTACCACAACCATCACCACAGATTTCCCCTGCACCACCGGAAGAGCTTCGATGAAATCCATATAGACATCCTCCCAAATTTGATCTGGAATATGCAACGACTGCAATAGGCCCACGGGTTTAAGAGTAGAGGCCTTTGAATGTTGGCACACCTCACATTCAGCCACAAACCTTTGAACTGAGCGTTTGATCCCGTGCCATAAACAACACTGAGAAATACGCTTATAGGTGCGAAAGGAGCCCTCATGAACCACCGTTAGTGTCGAATGAAAATGAGCCAAAATAGTATGACGAATAGACTCACAGTTAGGGACCCACAACCGACCCTTCCAATAAATAATGTCATTCCGCAAGGCATAAGAAAAATCATCCAAAGTCTGCGCTTGAAGCTTGGCCAATAGAGTAACCGCCGCTGGGTCCTGCTGCAAATCGGTGAGGAAAGGAAACACAGGGGCGGACATACCCAAATCATGGAATTCCGTATCGGATATCGGTATCGTATCGGTCGGCTTAAGAGACAAAATATCGGTAGTTAAAAACTAGTTTTTACCATATAATTTCATAATCTAGCTTCTAAAATGAGTTATACTAATTTAGACAAAGCATAGATTTTAAAATATGCATATTAGGATGGGAAACAAGTGGAAAAGTTACTTTTTTCCCCTTTTTTTTAAATTTTTTTTTTTTTTGAAAATATTATTTTATTATAAAATAGCGATATATCGGTCCGAAACCGATATATCGGCGATATATCGCCGATATTTGAAAAAAAACAAAAATCGATATTTATCCATCTCGTTTTATCGGGTGGGGCCCGATATCGATATATCGGCGATATATCGCCGATATGAAATTCCATGACCCAAATGGGAGGCGTCGTCTAACTGACGGGATAAAGCATCTGCAACAATATTCTCAGAGCCACGCTTATATATCAGTTCATAATCATAGCCAAGCAATTTAGTCACCCAACGCTGCCTGGCCGGAGTAGCAATACGTTGGTCTAAGAAGTACTTAAGTGGTTGATGGTTCGTGCGAATAAGAAAATGTCGCCCCAATAAGTATGGTCGCCACTTAGTCACAACATGCACAATAGCCAACATCTCTTTCTCATAAGACGATAGGGACAAGGATCGACCCGACAAAGCCTTGCTCCAGTAAGCAATAGGATGGCTGTCCTGGAGCAAAACTGCACCTAGCCCATGACCGGAGGCATCCGTCTCGATGACAAAAGGGCGTGAAAAATCCGGAAGGGGATGAAGACATAGCAGCTTTTAAAGCATCAAAAGCTTGTTGGGCCATCGGCGACCAAACAAATGTGCCCTTCTTAAGCAACCCGGTCAAGGGAGCTGCTAGAGGCCAATAGTGGCCCACGAACCGACGATAGTAACCAGTCAACCCCAGGAACCCCCGGAGGCTCTTCAGCGAAGTTGGTACCGGCCAATTGAGCATAGCGGCCACTTTGGAGGGATCGGTGGACACTTCGCCATGAGAAATAACATGTCCCAAATAATCAACTTGAGAGCAACCAAAAGAACACTTGGACCTTTTTAGAAATAAGGAGTTGGCGCGAATTACCTCGAGGACGGTGTGCAATTGCTGTAGATGCTGCTCCCAAGAAGAACTATAAACCAGTATATCGTCAAAGAAGACGAGAACAAACCGCCGTAGGAAATCCCCGAATAAATCATTCATAAGACCTTGAAAGGTGGTCGGAGCATTAGTAAGACCGAAAGGCATAACCAAGAATTCATAGTGGCCATCATGTGTGCGAAAGGCTATTTTGTGGACGTCCTCTGGATGCATGTGGATCTGATGATATCCCACGCGCAAGTCCAATTTAGAGAAGACCCGCGCATGGGTGAGTTTGTCCAGCAACTCTTCGATGACATGAATGGGGTATTTATCTTTGAGAGTGATCGCATTGAGAGCCCGATAATCCACAAAAAATCTCCATGTACCGTCTTTCTTCCTGACCAACAAGACTGGTGAGGAGTATGAGCTAGAGCTCGGTCGGATGATTCCCGTCAAAAGCATATCATGGACCAATTTCTCGATCTCAGCCTTTTGGATATGGGGGTACCTGTATGGATGCACATTGGCCGGTGCAGCCTCTGGTAGGATGGGGATATGATGGTCATGTGACCGTGGGGGCGGCAGCCCGAAGGCTCGTGAAAGAGGTCCTCAAAATCCGACAGGAGGTCGGCCAAGTCAGGAGGGTCCTCTCGAGGGGTAATGCCCTCATATGATAATAATTGCAATAAAAAACCCTGAGGAATACCATGTGTGAGGGAATCCACCGAAAACATAGAGTGAAGGGTACCTGGAAGACCGCCCGAGATCCTGACAGTCTGACCGCCAATCGTAAACTGCATGGTCATTGACTCAAAATTCCAAACCACATCTCCGAGGCCACGGAGCCACTGCACGCCCAGGACCACATCAGCTCCCTGCGTGGGCAATAAATAGAGGTCCACAGAGAAGGCGTGACCTTGGATAGTCAACTCCACGCGTGGACACATGCCATCGCTGCGGAGGTTCGAGCCATCACCAATGCGGACATCAAAGGGGGACAAGGCTTGCAAGGGACAACCCAGCCGCACTGCTACTTTATCATTTATAAAATTATGAGTACTACCCGAATTGATCAGAACAGATACCTTTTGCTTCTTAATAGTGCCTTGGAGAGATCTTGGGTAGATCAGCAGGGGGCAGGTCTGATGCAAACCCAGCCCCATCCTCGTCATCATGGCCCTCGTCCCATAGACCCTCTAAAGCCAGGAGGGCACGGGTCTTGCAGTGGTGTCCTGACATGAATCGTTCATCACAATTGAAGCAAAGACCTTTAGAGCGGTGCTCCTCCATTTGGGCTAGGGTCAGACAGCGAATAGGGGGTTGCGCTGCCGGAGGAGTATGGGAGTCACCCAGAAGGGCCTGAGAGGATGGGGCCATGGGCGGCCGAGAAGGGGACCTCCAAGATCGCCGTTGCCTATTAAGTCTCTCCTCCGCAATCTGGGCGTGCTTAATGACCTCAGCCATGGATGTCCGCGGGTAGTGCCAGATAGCATCGGAGATCTCTAACTTCAGCCCGTGCATAAACTTGCCCACCAGTGCTTCCTGTGTCCAATAGGGAAGACGGTTGGCTATGCGCATGAAGTCCATCTGGTAAGCACAATAGTCGTTTGCCTTAAGGAGCTGATAAGTTCGTTGAAGTCTGCATATTCCGTCGGCTCGAATTGAATACATAGCTCCTTCGTGAATTGTTGCCATGAATGCCCTGGTTGTTCTTGCTCATAATATTGATACCAGATCAAAGCATCACCCGTGAGATGAAAGAATGTTACCGTTAATTTGTCCTCATCAGATCGTGTATCCTGGTAATGAAAGAACTTCTCAGCTTGGTAGAGCCAATCCACCGGGTTATCATCGCCAGAGTACTTTGGAAACTGTAGTCTGGCCAGCCTTGTCTCTGCCACCGGCGGCCTAGGGCCATGGCGCTCTTCTCTCATAGGTCCTTGGTTAGCCCAACTCGATTCCGCCTGGTGAGTGTGCCAGTTGATCGTTTAAATATAAAACCCTTGCTAGTGCACAAGGCAGTTGTACTACAGTGAGTATTAAAGGGTTATCGAACCTCAGGGACGGATTAATATTTTACCAAATTCAATTGAAAGAAAGTTGCGGTTTTAATTAATCTAAGAAAGTAATAAAATTTAACTACTTTAAAACGGATTTTAACTAATATGGAGAAGATAGCAAAGCAGAGAATCCACCACTAGACATGCAATTACTACTCTCAATTATTATTGCGCTCAAATTGACATGATATGGTAACTTGTGTTCATGGTCAGACACACAAATCACAATGAATTCACTCACGTTCTTGGTCGGACACGAGAGTTCATCCACTACAAATTATTGTAGGTAATTCTATCCTTGGTCAGGCATAGAATTATCATTTGGGCTAATGATCCTATCCTTGGTCGGGCATAGAATTAACACCAGCCTACTTTTAGCTAAGCATAGGAATTAAAAAGATCTAATTTCATGCATATCAATCAAGTCTATGGTCAAGCACTCAAAAGAAACTCATGAAATAGCATTAAGTATAATCATATCAACTGTATTAAATGAAACAAACAAGAGTAATAACACAAATCTAGGGCTTTATCTATGCCTTGGACGCGAATTTAGCCGGCCATCGGACGAGGAAAACACTGTTGATTTGTCGGCGTCATTGTGCACTATTCACCGGAAAATCACTGTTCACTGTGCACTGTTACTGTAGCAATTTACTGTTCATCGTCTTCCTCGCGCAGCCGTGCACTGTAGCAGTTCACAAACAGCCCAAAAATCCGGCCTTTCTCCTCTCTTCCGGCCCTGTCTTCCTCGCCTCCGGTCGCTCCTCCTCCCTCTCTCTCTCTTCCGATCAAAACCACGCCGGAAAGCCCCTGCTTTCCGGCGGAAAATGTCTTTGTAAAGCACTGTTTTTCCCCCCGGCCGGGCATTCTCTTCCAATGCTCTGTATTTATAGGCCTCGAATGAGAGTCCTATTCTCCCCTCTGTAGTCGCCGCCGATCTAAAGCAGGAGTCCAATTTAAGCACAACTTCCAATTCCAATTTTGATTCGAAATCAGAGCTTTCGAATTCCGGCACATCGGTTCTCATCGTGGGCTCGCCGATGTCTCCGCCTTCAAATGTCACCGTCCAAGCCCATCCTCGCCGTCTCGCCGCTGAAGCTTAGTCCAGCCTCGCCTTCTTCCCCTTCACTGGAGCTCGAGCGCCTTTGGTCTGTTTCTGAACGAAAGGCCCGAGCTTTGGCTCGGGCCGATCTTTTTTTTTTCTTTTAACTGAACCGGACCAGAACGGAACTAGTTCATATTTCTTTTCTTTTTTTTCTTTATTAAACTAAAAACCCGTTGTATCGATCTCATCCATCCAATCTCATCTTTACAGTTCTTCTCTTTAATCGTGCCTCTTTCGCGTGCGATATTTCAAATGATCATAACTTTTTGCTCAGAACTCCGAATTGCAAACAGTTAGTGGCGTTGGAAAGCTCACTTCATGAACTTTAACATGACGCTTAAATCAGTCCCATCAGAGATATGCAATCGAAGTTATGAATATTTAATCATTAGAGTCGCGTTCATCCCATTTCTGCATTTTACTCTTGTTTCTTACAAAAACTAAAAACTATATTAAATTAGCATTTATTCTAATCAAACACTAGCAGAAACATAAGTTTAAGAGATAATAAAATACATAATTCCTGTATAGATCACTAGTCAAAGTCCCGCTCCTCCTCGTCTGAGCCCCGGTCGGTGTGTAGTGGCACAAAAGGACTCGAGACCGCAGGTGGTCTGGTGCGCCGGCCCCTCTGGGTGGTGGATAGGGAGGGTGCTGGTCCTAGTGGCGGCTCACCAAAGGAGGACATCTAGCGAAGGGACCCGTCTTGGGGGGGGGGGGGGGGGTGGTGGAAGGTCCCCCTTGTCAGGACGGCCTGCGCGATTGTTAGCCGTCATGGACAGGGATAGGCGATCAAGGGACGCGCGAACTGAAACCATCTCCTTAAGGGACTCGCGAACTGAAGCCATCTCCTGTTGTGTTTGCTGTTGGCCCTGTATAAGGACTTGGAGCAAGGGTGCCAGGGAAGCAGTCAATGCCTCGCGCAGATTCTCCCCCCTGGGTGAGGTGGGTGGCGCATCTGTGGAAGACTCCCCTTGCATGTTTGGCCCAGACGCTGAGTGAGGATCATGGTCTGGCCGTGGGTTGCTTCTGGCCATCGCAAAGGGTCCTCGCGAATCCAAAGATCGTTGCTCTGATACCAATGATATGTCCCAGCAAACTGAGACAGTATGGATTGGAGAAGTTGGGGAAGGAGATAAGGAAAGGAGGAAATATGGAATCAAGAAGAAGGAAGAAGGGCAGATAGAGGAGGTAGAGGATCGGAGGAAGGGAAGAAGGAGGGGGGACCTCTCAGTTGGGCCAGCGGCTCAATTGAGGGGGACGAGAGGCAAGAGATAGATTAGGGTAAATTCTTTCATAATCCATTAAGAGAGCATGAGCTCAAATATATAGTTCCCACGATGGGCTACACCTACTCACTGGGCTATTTCCCTTTAGTTGGGCCTGTGGCCTTATTACAAATAATAAAAGAAGTTGGGCTACTCCCCTAATACTGGGCCGGCTGGGCTATTCCCCTAAGCTGGGCCGGCAGGTATATAATATGCTGTAATATGCGGAACATAACACTATTAAAGGCAGACAGTAAGGTCGACATTTGGGTAGGGCAGCAACAAGGGAACAATACGAATTCAAAGATCTCATCAATTCATTACGAGTGCCAGTGATAGGATTCAATCATAAATTGCAGTTGAATCAAATAAGCATAACCATAAGCATATGACTTTGACAATTTAATGATCACAATCAAAGACATAATTATCAACACATCAACAAGTGCATCGCATTATCTGACTTCCAAAATAGGTAAGAATTTAGGCATCAAAGAAAAAAAAACCTAGTAGATGCTACGTAAAACCATCCTACCTTTTTTGTTGAAAATCTTCTCTCTTTACAACGATTCCAACCACAAGCACGCTCCTCTTCACCAACTCCTCCGGCGGCCAGCAAGATGAGATCGAGAGAAGAGAGAAATGTCGTGGGAGAGAGACAAGATGAGAGAGAGAGAGTCGTTAGAGATTGAAGAGAGAAAGAAAGGGAGCAATCAAGTCCTTTTATGGGTGGTGCCCTAGGGAAATTAAAGATCCATCCCTATTCACATGAAACCTAACCACTTTTCTAATTTGAATTAACCATAAATCAAGGTAATTAGTTGGTAAATGAAAAGGATTCTACCAAAAGAAATGGTACATGATTTTATTTGTTTTTGGCAACAAGGTACGTTTGTAAGTAAAAATATTATTTTTGCAAAGCTAGCTGTAAAAACAACAATAATTTTGCCTCGCAGCATCCTTTCACTTTATTCATACACCCATGTGGCTCTCAAAGATGCATATCATGTATTGAAGTGACTAGCATGGGGAGTAAAAAGCCACTAGCTTTTCTATTCTTTAATGTTTGTTTTTTCTATTCTTTAATGTGTGATTCTTCGACGTAGATTAATTATGTAAAAACTATTTAAGAAAATGCAGAAAATATCATGTTTTCAATAAATTAAGTAGATTTTGTTGAGGATTACTTTTGTTTGGTGAAACCAGGCCAATCAGTCATAAAAATGGCTACCAGTTTTGATGAGGTTGGAGAAGTACTCATTTTTTATATATAAGTGTAGAAGTACTCTTGTTTGGTTAAACCAGGCCAAAGAGTCATAACAATGGCTACCAGTCTTGATGTTTTTTTTTTGGGCAATAAGCTTTGATGAGGATGGAGTGAAAGTTGAGGCAGATCAACCAATTTTGTACTTTGTCAAAAAGTAAAAAGGTCAACCGATTTAAGATTTTAAATGTAGTAGTAACTTCGTTTAAATTAGCACATAAAAATAGTAACTTGTGCATTGCATGTCTGTCACGGGTGGTTGGAAGATTGGCAAAGACAGAAATTGGGAAGTGAGAATGATCGCGATTGGCAAGCATTGTACTTAGTAGCAGTAAGGCAATTGATTGGCCGTCGCGGGCCTCCTCTATTCAAAACGGTGGTATGGAATGCACAAAAAAGTGATTGGCTCTGAAGGAAATGCCATGCTATGTAAAGTATGGACACCTATTTATCTAAAATTGTCTTTCCTCACAACTGGCATAGTCTATTCTTTTTGCCAGTTAATCATATTTAGAGCCAATAAGAAAAGTGGTTAAATGGAAATTAAATTCATACTAAAATGCTATCCAAGTTAAATGCATGATTTAGATTACCTTATAAAAGATGAGATAAATGGAGTTTTTTATAATACTCCCTCTATCCAATGAAGCAGTTTGCATTTGAAAATGAGTCAAATGGATTTTAAGGACCGTGCAAAAAATAGAGTTTTCCCTCTCTTTTGTGTTTTGGTCGTGTGGGAGCAAAGTCAGCCATGTATGATGAACCCAATTTTTTTCAAATGCAAACAGGCTTCATTGGAGGAATGGAGTATTGATTATTTGTTAGATGAATGAAGTCTTGCCAAGATTCATTAAGAATCAGAGGGAACTACAAAAAAAAAACTGAAAATTCAAAAAAATTACATATTCCATCTTTAAGGAAGGAATGGAAATATGGGGCACATGGGATAAACAGAGCTTAATTTATGGTTCGCAGTGCTTTAGTAGTTGAGTTTGGTGAGTTGCTTGGTCAGAGAAGGTAGTTGATTTCTTTCCTTTCAAACAAAGTAGACTGAAGCATGTAACTCCATTTGACGGATGTCTGCGGCTGATGAAAAGAATGCCATCAACAAATCAACTAACCAACACCTCCATGGGTCAAGGCACAACACTAAAGAATCGATGGAAGAATCTACCTATTAGTCGGTACATGACAAACACATATCTGCAGAATCCTCACTTTTGTAAAGCCACACGGCAGTTGACAACAGCAACACCTCGCTTCTGAACTCTATCCAAAATATATAAGAAGACAAGCTTGTCAAGAATACTCCCTCGTCTAAAATTAAAAAAATTGTTTACTTTCTCAAACTGAAATTAGTTCTTTGGGGAAGGCAAAAATGGGACTTTTCTTGTGAGATGGAAAGAACATAAAATCCCTCTGTCCAACTTAATAGTCTGATTTTCTTTTTCAAAATGAAATAAAATTAGTTGACATGGAAGAACCAAATCGGGCAATTAATGTGGGGTGGCGTGAGTGCGATGTATTCGTTCTATAATGGAGTTTTGGTGTACGTAGGACATACATTCTTCCCTCTAGGGTTGAAATTATGAACTTCTGAATTCTGATGCATTATTGAGTCTAGCATTTACACTTTAGAGAGGGAGCCATATACAAATTAAAAACTATGGGATTGGTGCTTGTATGCTTACCGTCATGCTTATGTGAGGCATCCGTTTGAATTAGAGGGGCACCTGCTAATGGAGTGTCCTCATATTATGGGAGACAGGAAACCTAAAATAGAAGAACATAGAAAATTTATAGCATATTTTTATGTGAGGGGAGTGATAGACGTTGGACCAATATTGGTGAAGATGACTGATAATGACAAACCTTTTGGACGCTGATTAAGGCAGGTACGTTAAGCAGGATAGCCATATGAATCTATTTAAATATACTTGGATATTTGTCAATTGGGAAATGACTGGATATTGGAGTGACGTAGAGGACAAAGCTCTCACTAGGGAAGATAACGGAATCGCAAATTAGAAAAACAAAGTGGGAGGCGAGATGTCTGTATCGAGTTCCCTATTTAAGCACGTAAAGCAAGTAAGCATTTGAAAATGCATGTGGAGAATCTTTCAGACGTGGACTGGAGGCCTTATTCGTTATGACCATGCACGTAAGGATGACCGATGAGTGTCGTCATATATTGTCTACTTACCGACAGTTCATAATATTGCCTCTGTCCCAAATAACTTGGCTACATTTGAAAAATTACAGAACCATTAAAAGGTGACTGGATTTGTTCTATAGGCCAATAGTGTTGGGGTTTAGGCCTTGAACTCCCATGGAGGAAGGAGGCATAGAGGAAGAGTGAAGAACGGGAGGAAAGAAGGTCAAAATGAGGAGAAAGGAAGTGGTTAAAAGCATGTCCGGTAGTTTTTACGGTTTACTGGAAGGGCTACTTGAGGCTACAAGAATTTATATACTGCATATCGGTAGACCGGATATGTCTAGTGGTAAACCAGTTCTCTGGGAGCAACCCCGTATTCAAGGGGGGAAACTTCCATTTTAAAGCGAATTTGTCTAGGATTTTTTCTTCTATTACGGTAGGGGACTTGTGGACATCCAAGGGCCTGTATAGGGGGATTTTAGGGCTTCAAAAGATGTATGTACAATGGTTCTACTAAATGGGAATAACTTGGGGTGGGTTGTACATGGGCACTAGGTGTAACGCCCCAGGTTTTCAAAATTCATTTTATATGAAAACTCAGAGTAGAGTTCATCTGAAGAATTGATACAACTACAAATCACTATAAATTTGAGCCAAAGCTCGAGCCAATGTCATTCAAAAATTTCGGCTAAGCTATCTAAGGCATTACTTCTTGATATTTTCAAACATAATTTAGTTTGATGATAACTACATAATTAATCATTCAAAAACAACAATTAAATAGGATCTAGGTCGAAGCACCATATATCACAGTCCACAAATAGTTATTATAATAATAACTAATTAACACACACACATGCCTACTTACATGAATAAAAGAGGTATTTAATGCTCATTCTACTTTTTACAAGGCTGCTATATCGCTCATGTCTTGAACACCCTGCAATCTACTGAGCTCTACCTGTCACCTGTAAAAATGGTTTGGCTTAGTATTTTCATACCCAGTAGGATTGACCAACAATAACATAATAGTTCATTGTAGGTGATACTATCATTTATATCATCACATTATTATTTCACTACATTCAATTCTTAGAAAAACCATAGCATCAAATATAATTAAGTGTTACCTAGATCCTTCATGGAAACTATTGGCGTTTTATTACTTCCTAAGGTACATGAGACTCTTCCTCTACCTCTTATTTTTATTCACATACATCATACTTTAAAGATATTCTAACTTATACATTATACCTTAATTCTTATTCAAGGTGTTTATCATCATAGGATCTATTCTCTTATGGAATTAATCCTAAAACTTCTCTTTCATTATGTTTCTAACCCTAACCTTCTCACAAGCTAAGGGTGATTCTAAATCAGGAACTATTCTTTTGAAGAATCCGTGATGTGATTTCTTCTTTCATTCGACCCCTTATCATCCACAATCTGACAGGTAATCTCAAAGGGAATTGATGGTCCCCTCCAGTTTGGAATACGGACACCATGAACTTCGTTGTAATTCCTACATGCATTCTGAATCTCTTGTGGATTCTTGGGCCCTCAGGGTGGCCAACCATGGACTAGGCCATCTTTACATATTTCTCTTGTGACAATCGTGGTTTCTTTCTTCAATTCCATTTTCACAGTTTAACTTAATATTTAGAGAGAAGGTCATACGTAAACACATTTTCTTTGAGATTTGAACCATGAATGATTAACTCTCACATTCATCCTAACATGTCTCTACAATATTCTACTGTAACATATCTTGTTACTAATTCCATTCGATTCTTCATTCTTTTTTTGATGGTCCTTTTTTGGAACCTTAAATACTTCCTTTTTTCCTAATATCACTATCTCTTTCTGTAGTGCAGATTCCGAAATATTATTCATGTTTATGCACATTGGTTCTGTCACGCCCCGAAATCCCATACCTCGATCGAAGTGCGGAAGCCAATCAATGATATACATTTGGAGGTAGAGAATCTCGGGCGCGAGACCGAACAGTCGATTTCACCACCAATTACGATCATCTCAAAAGGATGTGTAATCGGTCATGCCCATAATCAGTGCAATACAAATACAAACATTAATGAATACTATGGAATGGAAATTTACTTAATAATACTGATAAAAATGATAATCCATTTAAGAAAGTCAAATCAAATAAACCTATAATCTATGGCACACAATTGCCATTAAATGTCATAAGCATCAAATAAGCAAAGCAAATAATATAAACTCTAAGTCTTCACGGCTCCTGCGACCGCTTCACTACTGCAACTTCTTGAACTCAAATTCCATTTGCGCCTGCATCAGAGGATGCATGAGTATTTCATAGAAACACTCAGTAGGATGTAAAAACCCACTGAATTAGGACAAACAATATGAATAGGATAAGAATAACAAAGGTTTATGAAGATGCCGCGACATCTGGACTAATCCAAGGATTTATACACCTGAAAGGTTAGTCGATAATAATTCCAACCCGCAAGTAGGGAAAACAACAATAAGGCTCCTACTACACATATGAGTAAGGAGGGAATGATAATCATATTTAAAAAGCTCCAGACATTAAAAGTGAAAGGAGTACAATTTCTGCTCGCTGAACCGATCACCCGCAAGTGACTATACCAGAACCACCCTAGGGGTCCTCTTTTTGGAACCCTGCCATGCGTCTAGGATGCTGGCCCCACCAGTGCTTACGGACACGATGGGCGGAGATTGAAGACCTTCCGTAATGTCAACAATCTAACGTACGTATGTTGCCTCTTTTTGGGCAGTATGGAACCGCAGTACCACAAATATTAGTGACCCCGCAAGATCAAGCAATGGCATAATGTGAGCATACTATGAATCCACTTCCGGAGAAGTCCCGCAAGACCTCTAGTGGAGGAATCAATTAGATAATCATGATGAATAATAATTCAAAGAAATAGAGGCCGCAACGCTCTAACCACATAAGGTATCAATCACCGGAATGGACTCTCATACGGAGTATAAGTAGAAACGTCACACAAAGAGAATAACACAATCCATACATACGTTCATGCTCAGCCCTAGATGGAAATTCATATAGGTCTTATTGAAATATATAAATCAGAGACAAGGTATTAATGGGTCCTAGATGATTTGGATTCCAAATGGAACCTCAAACCGACACAAGCGCTTTATCTTCAAATACACGATTACGGTTTTCTTGACATAAGTATTACCCATCTATCATATTAACCATAACCCAACCTTACTGTGATAATCATAAGGATATAATCCAGTAATAGTTACTGACACGTCCTACCATCTTCACATCATATTAAGTGGTTTTACTTAAGTACTTAGTGTTTTCACTTGGATTCTGCTCACTGTCTTTTGCATAACAGTCCACTTCCGGCGGCTCCCAGACTCTGTACAGTTGATATTATCTTCTGAAATTTTTACTGAGAGTACCCTTATGAGTCTAGCTTCTAACCCCACCGGTTTTATATTTTTCTGATATCATATGAATTAGTTATGAATTATTCACTGTCGACTGTCCGTGCAGAAACAGTTCTGGCCGAAAGTGAGAAACTTGATTAAACTTTAATTAACTTATACCGTACCACTTATAGATGATATTATACTCATGATAGATGATAATACTCCCCTCCTAGATCAATTACAGATCCTGGAATTAACTAGAATTACCAAAAGATTCCCTTTTTATCATGTTTCTTCACATATAACACAATCTTAGACCATAATATCTTTCAACTAAATTGATTTAAGCAAAACGATCATTAAGGCATAAGACTCAATCATTAGACATCATAATCAGAACAATATCAGAACTTTTATCTTCTGTAAAATTAATAAAGCATCCATCTTTGATGTGATTTACCATCTAGACATGAAGCATGAAGGCATATATGCATGTATCGCAATACACATGGAAAGACAAGACATAAATCATTAATCCCGCAAGATTCAAAGCAATACTCCAAGAAAATCAGTAAGAACACTCATCATATAATGTGGGAAAAGAATAAGAAGAGAGGGAAAAACCATCCTACTCTTTATCACCAAAAGACGTCGCCTTTCTACGCGATGTTCGTCTCCTCCGCTTCCTTCAAAGCTTCCCGATCCAAGCTCTTGAGCAATTCCCACTAGAAGAGGTCTTCTAAGAGAGGGATGAACGTGGGAAGGAGAGGGGAAAGCCTCTGGACGTTCTAGGGTTTAGTTTTCAAAAGCACAAGCCTAGACTCTATGGGTTTATATAGAGTTTTTAGAAAATCTTTGCCCAATCAATTCTACCATATCTTGGGCACTTTCCACCAATGGGAGAGTCCCTAAATCACCCTAGGAACGTGCAATACAAGTTTAGTTAGGATATGACATCTTTCCCAAACAAATCCGCCTCAAAATTAGGTTAGAATTCGCCAAACCGCAACTGGCGATCGATCGTGCAATACGGCGATCGATCGTCCTGCGCTGTTTACAAACTGCACGATGGCGCCGATCGTAGCCGATCGATCGTGTTCCATAAGCCGATCGATCGTTTTCAGCGCGATCGATCGTGTTTATTCAATTTCCCATATCTTTTTACTCCGAACTCCAAATCACACAAAATTGGTGTCGTTGGAAAGCTCTTCTCACCAACTTTAATTTAAACAAAGCATCACACAGTCAAATCAATCATTAAGAGGGTCAAATTTCAGTTTTAAGATACTTACTAATTTTCCGGATGTTACAGGTTCATTATCCTAACTTTTATGGTGCCAAGACAATATCTTAATTGCTATGTCACATTAGTTGTTAGATATTATAACCCTAGAACTATTCCTTCAAATTTCTCTATTCTGCTTTGTTGTCTTGCCCATCGACAACTAGCCACCGACATATTTTTTATCTATGGATTTTGTCGGTCGTTCATAAATTCTACTTCCTTTTTTGCAATATTCAAAATTCAAGAGTATTAATGCCCTACCATTACTACAGTAAAGCAAATGCATATAATTCATGTATATTTAATGTTGTAGGGTCATCGACACAATTTGGTGTCAGTGATGATGTGTAGTTGCCCTCGACAGATTCAATTATGTCATTCCCTATTCCGTTTAATGCTCATTCTTTTCATGCAAAGATCATCATTTTAACGTAGCAGTAATCATAAAACAACATTCAATTTATTACTACATAATTTTACATTCAAATCATCATGTTTTCTCTTCAAAAATACATTCACATCATATCATACTATTAAGCATATGAAAATTATATTTTCAATCATACAACTCATCCATGAAATTCATTTATGTCTAATTATATGGTTTAATAAGCGAAAGTTTAACATCAGTCTTTCTTGATACATAATTTTGCAAACATAGTATGTTAGATAAACATACAACTCACTTCATCCTGATGGCTCATTCAAACAAACAAATACTTTTGAAAGATAATGCTTTTTAATCAAACCAGCAAGTTTTTATGATAAAATTTAGGTGTTACTTGAGGTTAAGCGAATCTTACCTCTTTCCCGGGAGTTGTAAGCCAAATCATTGATCTTCTTCTTCTTTCTCCAAAACTCTAGCACACATGCCCTTCTCGTTGTCCCAAGAGCCTCCAAGTCTTCAAATTTTGTGCATAAATCCTAAAAAGACCTCTTTTATAGTCTCCATAGGAAAACCCAAACCGTGGGTGACACAAATTACCAAAATGCCACTATGGCAAAACTTGCGAAGGCTATGACTTTTGTTCCTATACTCGAAATTAACAAAATTGGTATCATTGGATTCGTCTTTTTTAGATATTTAAAATGATATATTATTTCATATATAAATTCTCAGTAGATTGTGAGATATTCCAAAAGCAAGTTACGGTTCTCTTTGTGTACTATAAGGACATTCTCATTTCACTTTATGGCTTGGCCCATGATATTATTTGTCCAATAAGCTAAATAACATATAAATACTCATTCTTTAAGTCCAACAAATGAAGCCCATACTTATTAACCATCAAAATCCTTTGTTAACCATAGCTTTTTAGCCGTCCTATCATGATTGATTGCCATCCCCAATATTTGTTTTGTAGGGCTCAAGTACTTCATAGCAAATGACTTGCTTAACTCATACTTCAACCTAGCAATCTTGTTAGTATCATGCTCAACAATCAATATATGATCGGCATAAAATAACAATATAATAAAATCACAATCACCAAACCTTTTAATGACCTCATAATAATCTAAAGTTGTCATCTTGTACCAATGACTTATCATAAAAGAATTAAATGAAAGAATTAAACTTCTTATATCATTGCATTGGAGCTTGCTTCGACCCATAATTTGGGTTATTACACTAGGTGAGAATAACCTATGTGTGGAGGTTAGGGAGAGACACAAGGTGTGCATAACCTCTATCTAAACCTTGTTCATCTTTGTATTCTCCCAAGGATGGCTATAGTGTCAGTGGTGAGAGGCTTGAAGCATGAGGCATGTTCATGTTCAAGGTTTAAGAGGTTTGGGTATCACAAGTGCTTGTATTCTCGGGGGATACGAGAGGTTGAGAGCATTGTTGTTGTACTCTTGTTTCTACGATATAGTGGAAGGAAATCATCATCTCTTGGTGGCAAGGCGGTGTTAGCCAAACCACACCAAATTGCTTGTGTTTGTTGTATGTTTTCTCTCATATTGATTTCTCATGTTTTTTTACACCTTCGGTCCTCCAATGGGTCAAAAACCTACAAATAGATCCTTATGAACGTGCATGTAATGATGTGAGCCCTATATGCCACTGATTTAACTAATTTTCAAATGCTGCTAGGATATTTAGGACAGAGGTAGTAGATCTATCTTCCATGCTAGATGGCCCCTTGTTTATGTTCTTTTAAGACGTTGTCCCAATACTACACCATTGTACGTGCTTCTGTTGGATATGAAAAGTAGGCCATGTGAGGCCAACTTTGACTGGCAAATAAAAATATTGATGGATGGTTTTGGTGTACAAATATTAGTATCCTTGTCCCAGAGTCTATCATGTTCTCGTATACTTCCTCCATGCATCCCACTTAAAATGTTTAAAATGGATGCCCAAATGAGCAAAATTATACTTCCTCCTTCCAATGAAACTCATCTGCATTGCAAAATGAGTTAAATTTATTAGACTCTGCTGCGTATGCAAATGCAGAGTTTTTTCTTCCCCTATCATGATTTTGTCTCGAACGATCAAAGTCAGCCATATAATGTATCACTTGTCTTTTTCCAAACCTTTATTACGTGGAGGGAGTACCATTTCTGATTTTCAATCTAGACAATCAATATTTGGAACCAAGGGAGGCATTATTTGTGCATGTAGTTCAATGATATTGAGCGCACTGAGGAGCTATGAGCCAATTATTTGTCTTTTTTTTGGCAGGCAGCCAGTTAGTTGGTAGCATGAAATATGCAAACGTGATAACATACATCATAACAGTGGGGGGTGGACCCAGAGCCTAGGTACATATCTGGGACTTTCGTGACCCACATCCTATGGTCAAGATGGGTACTAATTGTTGATTTAAATATATGCTTAATGGGCCGTGGTGTGAAACTGTAAATGTTGATCTGTGTGTTGTGAAACAAAAAAATGTTGATCTAAGTGAAAAAAAAAATATATTTACTGAGAAACCCAATCAATCAACCATTTAAGTTCACTAAATCTTTTTATTCTGTCCACTTACTACCATGAAAAGGATAACATGAAATAAGACAACTAATATGAGACGATTTCTTTTTCTGAATTCAGACAACTAACAATATCAATTGAAGACGTTGATCAGTCAGCTAGAAACTACAATTGTGGTGTTTCTAACACTGGGTTTCCTAGAAGGTAAATTTTATTAAAATAGAAACCTTTCAATAAAGCAACTTTTAATTTCCCAACAGGACCTGCAAGATTTTAGTTTTTTATAGCGTGTTGGTCTTCTTAATCTAGAATGTGAACTCTCGTTTTTCTTTACTTGGTCGTATTCCAAGTAGAGCAATCTGCCTAATCTCATGAACCGAAAAAAAAAAGTCCTTTTAATGCCACTTTTCTTTTTCAATTAGGAGAAAACTATTCGGTTGTTTTGGATCTATGGTGCTACAACACAAACTTCGAACACTGGAATTTACTCCCTCCGTCCGGATATCTTATCTCCCTAGTTAGTTAATACGGAGGGAGTATGAGATATCAAAAGTTAGATAATAGATACTTGAAAGGGTGATACTTTTTCAGCACCCCCAGTTTTTCTCAGTAACACCACATGCTTAGTAGATTTCAAAGTTTTTTGAGTTGCTAAATAACAACACATTATTCTCATTCACGATTTTCTCGGTAAGAATCCACCATCAGATACTGAGGATCCTGACAGTACATCCCTACGGTCAAGTATATAATGATAGACCTCTACCACCAGATGGAACAATTGTCACTTATGTCGGTGGAATGTTGAGAACATCTACCATCAAAATATAACATTGGGGTGCATGCTAGAAAACATGTCTTTTTTCCAACCTTCTTATGAAAGTGGGTGTATGTTACCTAGAATTTTTGGGGTGCTAAAAAGTATCACCCTTGTATTTTTCTCCTCTTAATATATAGGGCTGAAAAATTTGCCACTATGTTTCTTTGTATGGATTTTATACCATTTTGATTCCGATAAGAGTCAAATGCGGTATATAATCCATGTCGTCAGCCCCATATAGCTGGGATAAGGCGTATGATGATGATGAGTATATAGGGCTGAAAATGCGCCCACCCACTGCAGGCTTAGACCAGGCCCCTAGCCTTGGCCACAAAAAGATCCCCAGCTTGGCCCTTGCCTTTGCCCAAGCGGGGCTGAAAAAGGCACAACCTTAATTGGATGGGCCGCTTTCAGGCTTTTCTCTTTGTGCTTCTTTTGATGGTCATGGCCCAAGCAATGCTGCATCGTACATCTTGGTGGGCTAAAAATATTATCTCCAAAATATCCACTGTGGATATTTTGGTTTTTTCATGCCCCAAACGACCTCTACATAACGAAGTTATCTTGGAGATATCATGTAAAATAATTCGTCTAAAAATATAGTTTTATTACTCTCTCCATACGGAATTATTATAACCATAGGGTTTTTCAAAATGAATCATTAATGTTAATATTATCCATGATATTGATGGCCTAATATAGAGTTCTGAATGTGTATAAACTTATAATAACATTAGCAACACACATAACATATAGTATGATGCAATTAGCATGTAATTTTGTTCGAAACTACTAACATGCAATTGAAGTTAGTACAATATATTGCGATAGAAAAACTAAGTATAATTTAGCATAAATTATATGATGTTATTACTACATATTCTCTAACGTAACTCTCAACAATTTTTAGATTTTTGTTAAAAAACTTATGGCTTTGATATACCACTAATATATCAGAGATATATCAGCCAATGTTGGCAAAAATAGTTCAAAATATGTTTTACCCCTAGGTAACGATCATGGTGTGGCCGCTAGCTTCAAGTCTTTTCAAACCATTAGCCCAGGTTCCCCCTTGATACCAAAAGAGTTTTTTAGTTATGAGCAACATATTTCTAAAAGTTGAACATCTTGTGCCAGATTTTGTTTTGGTAATTAAGCCATGGTAAGGAGAGGAGACAAAACAACTAGTTACTTCAATAAAAATAATAAGGGCTTTACTCTAATTAATGTTTTAAATACATTGACTACTACCACCAGAAAATGGCCAGAACGGTTCCACAAGCTTTTTGAACCATGGCCATATATTGGCTCGATTTAAAGCAGGCCAGGAATGTCACACCCCAAATTTCTAGCCAGGATCGGAGTGTACATTTTTAAATGCTAAATACTTAAGGCATCACAGATATGCCATCATTCACACCAATATAATAAAAAGAATCTGATGACAATTAAATGTGATATACTATATGTAAATAAATTTGGTGTAAGATCCATAGAGATTGACGGAGTTTTTACAGCCGGCTGTCAACCTGACGCTAACCCTCCTCCTTTATATGTAAATAAATCCAAAATAAAATTATAATAATATTGAGTTTTATGTTAGTCCAATGCCATTTTACATCTTGTCCAAAAATTAATATAAAGGTAAATATCTAAGCTACGAATATCCTCGTTGTGCCCAGCTTTAACTTGCTATCCTCTATTCTTTATCTACTCAACCTGTATCAGATGATGCATGAGTATTCCTAAAAATACTCAGTAGAATGTAAAACCACAATATAAATGAAGTAGGACAATCAATGATATTGTAAGAAGATAGAACACAAATAATTGAAAGATCAAGTTACAATAACGCAAACTGCCAACTTCAACTCTAGCGTTAGATGAGCACCAACCCTTAGGCAAAATGATCGGACTTTATATCATGAAACACATAGAACAATGTTAGGAGTAATGAATATCTACTTTTAATTAATCAGTTGTCACACGGTCAACTTTACCCATATGCCTCTAGGGCTCTCGTATAACCCTACCATGAGTCTAGAGATGTGGGTACCATCAGTGTTCATGGACACAATGGTCGGAGATTGTGTAGGCCGACGATGATGCCTAACAACCTAGTTTATATGTGTCGGGTGCCTTGAATGGGTTGAGAATGACCTCCCACCTCCCATAATCAGGGAGACCACACAGGTCTAAGTCACGGTTATGGCTTTAAGGTGAGCATGTTATGATTCAACAATTCAATATTCATACAAAGAGAAAGATACCAATATTTATGGAACTCCTCAATAAATAACTCACATAAATCTTGCTTGTGCGCAAACTAATACTGGAGATACTTTCAAGTTAACGACGTAACATGGAAAAGAAATTACTCACACAAAGAAGGCAAGACAATAATTCTAACCAGCAAACACTCACACAAAAATCAGGAACGAGGGTTAATTCTTGGGGAAAACTGCCCTTGGTAAAGGTGGGACATAATTCCAAAACACTAGCTGATCCTAAATAAGGATAGAATTTTTAGAAGATTTTGAATACAGAACAATACAAAAACACATGCAATTGACTAAACAAAAACCCAAGGGAAAGATTAAAGGTGACGCTGCATATAAAAGTTTAACAGTTTAACAATAGGATTGTAGGGACACGAATTCAGATTTAGTATACATCTGATATGCAGAAAAGACACGAAAGATAGAAAGGTCAGGAAAGTGGCAATTTTCTAGATCTAAGAGCAAGTCACGGCCAGCGTAATATTATAATAATGCAAGATATAATGGGTATTTCATGTCAGGGAAAAGTTTAAATAAGATCGCTCCCATTTGGCTTATATGAGGCCAATTCAACTCGTAGTCGTTGGATCTTAATCTGACGGCTATAAGGGCAGTGATGGTTCACACTTAACTACCCACTGATTTGATACCCACAGTTGGATTGGAATCCAACCACCCAAAAGACTGTTCTCATGCCCCTTATATGAGAACAATCTATTATCATCCTTACTATTACTGTCTTTAGGATAATAATTGTGTACCTTCGCAAAGATGATAATGAAATTGTCCTTAAGACAGAATTCACCCTCCCTATGGTGCCCAGCACCACCTTTCCAATTCCTTCAACATTTGCGGTGGAAGAGTTCCCCATAAATAGCTGTTCCCAATTTTCCACGGAGTGATAAGTGGAGAACATCTTCCTGTTTGAGCATACATGACGGGTAGCCCCAGTATCCACCCACTATTCTCTATAGTTCGTGACCATATTCACTTCCGAAATCACAGCAGAAAAGTTGATGTCATGCACATTGGTAGAAAGATTCTCCACTTCGGTCATGTGGACTTGTGCCTTCTTCTTCTTGAAACCATCTTGTTTCTTCCGTTTGCGACAATCCTTAGCCTTGTGCCCCACTTTGTCACACGCATAGCACTTGCCCTTGAACTTGGCATTGTTGGAGTCATTGTTTGACTGTCCCCCAGGATGCTTCCTCTTTTTGTTGGTGAAGCATTGCTTTTATGCCCTTGTTCCAGAACATTGACTTTGGCTTCCATGCCATGACCCCCAATTTTCTTTTCAGAAGAACGGTTATCCTCTTCAATCCTTAACCTCACAATCAGATCTTCCAAGTTCATCTCCTTTCTCTTATGCTTTAAGTAGTTCTTGAAATCCTTTCAGGACGGTGGCAGTATTTCAATTATTGCTGCCACCTGGAAAGACTCACTTAAAGTCATGTCTTCGGCATGAATTTCATGCAGGATAACTTGGAGATCTTAAACTTGATTGATCATAGTCTTAGAGTCCACCATTTTGAAGTCCAAAAATTTGCCGACCACGAATTTCTTCGTTCCAGCATATTTAGTTTTATACTTCTTGTCTAAAGACTCCCACAGTGCCTTAGCACTTGTCATCGAACCGTACACATTATATAATGTGTTGTCCAACCCGTTAAGGATATAATTACGGCATAAGAAATTTGCATGTTTCCATGCATCTATTGCCGCAACAGCCGTTTTGTCTTCCCATTTCTCCTCAGTGAGAATGGGTACTTCCTTTTTAAGGAATCGGGCCAAATTCAGTGTGGTAAGTGATATTTATAAAATATACACATTTTATATGCCTTTCTGCCTATTTGTTAGTCGTAATTTTAGTTGAAAGTAATGATTATTCATGTTAGGTGGGTAATTAAGAGTTTAATAAATAAATGCGCTTAATTGATTAATTTAGATGCGTTAATTGGATTTAATGCTTTACATTTTATTATGCGTCTAACTTAATATTTAATTTTACTTATGTAGGTTTTAAAAAGTTCAAAATGCAGATCGTCAAAAGAACGCACGTCAAGCAGTTTTGTGAAGAGATTAGATCCGATGGTGGAGATCGCTGCAATGGGTTTCTAGTTTAATGAGAAAGAAGGAAAATGGACCGGTTCATGGCTGGTCTGGTTCGGGTTTAAATAAAAAAAATAATAAAAAGAAGTGAACCGGCCCGAGCCAAAGCTCGGGCCTTTCGTTCCAAACAGAGGGATGCTCTGTTTTGATCGAGCAATGGTCCGGCGCCGGCAGGGACAACGGCAATGATCATGGCGGCGGAGCTCGGGCAGACGTATTGAACGGCGCCGGAGAATGGCTGCTGTCGACGGCGGCTTAGGATGGCAGTGGATGGCAATCGAGAAGACGACGGCGGAGCTCGAGATGGGAGGTCACAGCAGCGAAGGCTCGACTGAGGAGACGGTTCCGGCATCTCGACGACGACGGAGAGGTCACAGCAGCGAAGGTTCGAAGGCGGATGAAGTCGGCAAGGAGATGAAGGCGGAATGACACGGAGGCATTCTCAATTTGGAAACCAAAATCAAAACAGAATCGGGAAACAAAAGCAGTTCTGCTCGAATTGGAAACGGGGGATTTTCGAACTCGATTTGGAAAGGAAAGAGGTGTGTTCGATTGGGGTTGGAATTGTCTATAAAAACATAGGGCGGCGGAGAGCTTTTGAGAGAGAATAGACAGAGGAGAAGAGCGGCCGACAGAACGAAAAAGAACGGAAAAACACAGAAAAAAAAACAGAGCTGCGACGATCGGATTGCGGCCGGATTCCGGTGGGTCTCGGTCGGAGCAAGAGGCAGGGTCTTGGCCGGAAGGAGGAGTCGATCGCCGAACTGATTTTGGGTCGGATTTGAAGTTGCTACAGTACTGGTTCGAATTGCTACAGTACGCGTCTCGCCGGAGAAGATGAGGAATAGTGCTACAGTGCGTGTGAACAGTGCCGGGTGAATAGTGAACAGTATTCCTGCGACCAATCCAATGAACCAGGCTTTTTCTTCCCTTCTTTTCATGTCTAGCTAAATTTCATTGTACTAAGACTAGATGAAGCTCTGCTGAATTTGTTGACTCTCAACACTTATTTGCATTTCTAAAGTTGTGATTTTTATTCCATATGCTTAATATTTTGCTATGATTATTCTGTTGCTCGAGAGAGGGTAGAGTAATTGTTAGTGAAATTAAACTAAGGGTTTGTTAATGTTCGAGAGATCTTAGCGAATTCGAAGGTATTAATTGAATAAAAATTGCATTTTTATGATTGATCTTTGCTCGAGAGAGGGAGATTAATTAAGATAGATTTAATTGTTTAGTTGCATGTTAGAGAGGGCTGCACACATTACGATTATTCGTGACTTCGAGAGGGGCACGGATAATTGATCACTTGGAATTGTACGGGTTTAACGGAGAGGATAGCTATTTGGTTTGGGTGGATTCGAAGTCTTAGTATATTTCTCATCATCTTATTTTCACATAAATTTCATTGCTTTGTTAAATTAGAACTTTTCATTCTGTTATAACTAGTTTCATAAAAAAATCAAATCTTTCATTAGAATTAAGTTGAATCAGTCCAAGTCCTTTGGGTTCGACCTCGTTACCACTAGTCTATACGTAGTCTCGTGCGATTGCGAGTAAAAATAGTGAAAAATTCAATCAATCAGTAAGTAAGAACAACATTTTCTGTTGCCATCTTTTGAAATCCACACCACTGAACTTTTTTGATTTTTCCCCTTTAACTTGAACAGGAGCATTCATCGGAGTGGGAATAAGTACCGGAGTGAAGTTAGTACCCTCAGTAGCCATTTCTGTAATATACAAATTACAGAAGATTATCTCAGTTAAACAAAATGGCAGTACAATAATTAAAATAACAGTAACAAGTTCTTTCTTAAGATTGTTATCAGCCTTAATGTTACTGTCTTTAGAATAATAACTGTGTACCTTCGCAAAGATGGTAATGGAATTGTTAGCAGAAGAGTTGATGATCGAATCAAGCGAAATACTTTGTCCTTAAGACAGAATTTGCCCTCCCTATGGTGCTCAGGACTCTTGGGCGTCTGCCTCCCAGGATAAAATGATCAACCATGCATTGTAAGAGCACTCCAAACAGCATGCGCATCGAACTACAATGTGCAATGCTTTTACAGAAAGAAGGAAGAGAGGAGGAAGACGAAGTGCAGTCAAAACCATACAGAAAAACCCATTTTTCATGACTTTATAGAAATCCCGTTGAAGGCCCGTTAAAAACACCTTTTCCCGTTAAACGGACGTGTCCATCCGTTAACGGTCATAAGACCCATTTTGGTTGAACCAAAATAAATTAGAAACCAAACCAATTGAATTTGTCCCAAAATAATATTATCTTGTTGACCCAACCCAACCCGACCCGACCACGCGTGCGAACCGAACCTAACCAAGTCGAGCTGGCCGGACAGATGGACGGTGGTGGCACACGCACGTGTGGGTTAGCCCACCTAGGTGCATGGGTCCAACATCTTTCTCTCCCACAAAAGTGGGGTGGCCCAAGGGCCTAACTTCAAAGGCCAAAATTGGGCCTTATATACCATCCACAACACCTCCTTTGTGTGGATGTGGGACTATTCATTCCTTCAACCAATTCAAAACAAAGTGGGTTTTAGTGGGTTCTAATATCCACTTCTAACACAATCTCATATAAACCATTTTCTCTCTCTCTCTCTCTCTCTCTCTCTCTCTATATATATATATATATATATAGTAGGTTAAAACAATATATTACGAGGTTCACACAGATTTCTAGAACTTGACTGCAAAATATGATGTTCTAGTGCTACATAACATATAATAAGGCTTATATAATAATTAAATAGGTCATAAGCATGGTCAAAACCCTAAAGTCAATAGGAATATGTATTTATATAGTTGATCTCAAAGACACAACAACAAAACAAAGGGTTTTGGCAATTCTCATGCGTATAAATAGGGAATTGTGACTTTTACAAATAGGCGATGTGTCTAAATATTCTCATATGAATTGGGGCAACTAATACCAGACAACAATTGCAAAATTTAGGAAAGAATACAAAAAGCATGACTCACAGTTTCTAGGTAATGTATTAGTTCAAATGCATTCAAACAATCAGACATGCATGTGACCATGACTGATTACTGCAGACACTTTTAATGATGAACATGAATTCTTCTACACATATGTAATTCAAACAGAGACTTCCAAAAGAAAGAAGCATGGAGTCATAGAAGTGCCAACATGCAATCAAAATAACTCAGAACAACGAGCAGAATTCAAGTAGGTGGCTGTCAGGACAAAGAATAGAAATTGCAGACAGATATTGTGTAAAAGCATCTTACCTAAAGTTGACCTTTGACAACCCTTATCTCAGCCATGCGTCCACTGTCCCACACTCCTCCTTCAACGTTGCTCTAGTTGGACCAACAGGAAGAGAGAGAGAGAAGAGAGAGAAATTTGATAGAGAGAGGGATTTACGTAGACCGTGAGTGGAGAGAAAGAGGGGAATGTATGCTCTTTATATAGATTCGATCAAAGAGTCCTACTCCTCATGGTGTTAAGATCGTGATCACCCATTTTAATGCCGATCCACTACTAGTCCCACTATATCCGATCCATAATTCATGCTATATAGTTCTCTACGCAATTCTATACCTCAGAGTTTTAGCAATTCCATGCTATCAAATTCTCTTATCGATTCTATCATGCATTGTCTATACAAATTCATACTATATAATTCTCTTCTCAAGTCTATCCTACTCCAGTTTGACCCAAAGAGATGCTATAAAATCTTTATTAAGCTTATCTCATGCTCCTAAAAGGAATCACTGCCGATCATGTTTCCTAGTCTAATATGATTCTTTCCAAGTCCAAGCTTATCTAGTTCCACCAATTTAGGAACGGTTCAATCCTACTTGCAGTAGATAAAGTCAATTTTAGTCTATGAATATCTAGTCACTACACATTAAGGATGGTTCTAACTATACTAGGATTCTTCCCACATTATTGTCCTTCCAAGTTTATCTCACCATCGTCTAACATGAAACTCAACAAGTTGGGTCTTCTAAAAAATTTTCTATATGCAAATTTAAAGAATTAAAAGAAATTTTTTGTTCTGCTGGTCGTAGTTTAGGCCAATGATGCAAAAATTATCGGCGGCCTATCCTGCCACCCAGTAAATTTAGAGAGGCCCCCAACTTATAGGGGCTTCTATTTGTCCTATTCGTCACTTGCAAGGGCACCCAGTTTGAGGAAAAAAATATGTCTTCATTTCCCTTTATGTGATCTTGGGCAAGTAGTAGTGTCTAACGTGATTCTTGCAATTAAATTGGCTCATATGGGCATCTTCTGTTTGAGATTTTCTTTACACCAATGTAGGGAACCTTATCTGGTTTTATTTGAAGTACGGGCATCTACTTTTGCTTGATATGGGGCAGCTTTACTAGTTGGGGTTGTTGATGGCGATGAAGAACAAGACACCAACGTGCATTGAGGTTAGAAATTGTGGTGGTCGTCAATGCCACACAAAGTTGAGGAGTGGGATAACAAAGTAGCTGATGAAGCAATGCCGTCCTTCCGGTTTTTGGCTCCTGTCAGGGGCGGACCTACATGTAAGGCATGGGTTTCATCCATTTCACTAAATCCCACATATACATTAGTACAGGGGTTGGGTAAGAAATTGGCTTAATTCTATTTCCTGACCCCCATCTCAAATGACCCAGCCCCCTATTGCTAACCCAACTCTAATCACAAGCTATAATCACATAAACATCAGCTCACATTCTATTATGTAAACCAACCCAATTACCCAAGTCCAAACTAAAGAAGGCCTTCCCTTTGGTTTGGTTTGGTTTACCTATACCTAAACTACCACAACTAATGAACCAACCCAATCATGGCCCCAAAATAATGATCGGGACCAAATCTCCTTCCTGCAATTAACTTTTCCCCCAAAGGCCAAACCAGAAACCCCATTAGCCAGTGCCTTTCTGAAGCTTCATTCTTGCTTCCTCTTCCTCTCCCCTTTCTATCAATTATTGATTTCTAATAGTTTATAATATGTTGAATGGGTGGATGAACAAGAACTAGTTCTTTTTAAGGAATTGGAGTGTCAATTAATTGATACCTGCCCACATGTCTAATGATTTCTAAATATTACAATCTAATTAGGGCATACATTTTATTAGAGAGAGGAATATGTTTCTCATTGGTTTTAGGTTGAATTTGTATGAAAGTTCAACTTAGAGGTAACATATGTTTGACTCGCAACATTAATTCTAAAATTAAGAAATTATAGGAGAACTAGAAGGAGAATTTAGGGGCTAATTATGATTTAATTGAATGCTAAGGCATAGGGTAAAGCTAATTATGATTTGGGAGAACTAGCATAGTTCTTCCATGGAAAGAATTTTGTTTTAGGCTTTGTATCATATGACCCCTATCCCTGAAAATCCTACATCCGCCCCTGGCACCCGTGGCATAGAAACGGTCTGGTTTTGAATTACTATATGTAAAACGCATCATCTTGGATGAACAATGACCATTTAGGTTAGGCAATTTTAATGGAAACTTGACCGATCGAATCACTGTTCTATCCCTTTCTGTCACTCGATACCCATTGGGATTTGATTTGAATGAATATTATGGGTTGGGGGCCCATGCAAAATAAAGCTCCACATCATAAGTGCCCCCAGAAAAAAGAAATTGGCTGAATTTTTCTAAGCACTTACTAAAAAAAGGTAAAACTTCAAGGGCCCCTGCAAATTTGGTGGGTGGCAGGATAGGCAACCAAACTTCTCACAGTTCAGCATTTTAATCCATAAAAATTACTCCCTCCGGTCTTTTTTTAATAGACTCATTTGATTCTTAAAATGAACTGATTTACATCTATTAAAAAAACCAGAGGGAGTATAAAAAACAGGGTAGGAAGGTGTATATTGTATAGTACGCTCGAACGTAATAGCAAGCCAAAACTTAAGGTATTTTGGACCAAAACACTGAAATATGGGAACTTTGCCAACATTGACATGACCTAAATTAAAATACTCTGGAGTTCCATCCCACTCAGTGAAGCTTCCCTAAGGCAGAGTTTGTGAATTCAAATTTTTCCCAAATGTAATAGGGAAAAGTTTAAATGAGATCGCTCTCATATAGCTTATATGAGGCCACTTTAAATCATAGCCCTTGGATCTTGATCTAACGGCTACAAATATCCATAATGATCTCACACACTCCCTGATGTGACACACTCACCTACCCACTGATTTAATATCTATCCTCCGATCGGAATCCAACGGCTATAAAGATTGGCCTCATGCTCCTTATATGAGAACGATCTCATGTAAACCCTTCCCAACGTAATATGAGTATCAAGAAGTCTCTTAAACTCGCAGAGAAAGAAAATTATTTATGGGCCTTCAATCAAAACATTTAGATGGCTTCCTCCAAACACCATTGGACTAGTATGCATATTATTTTAGGTAAACTTTGAAGAAAATTTCCCCCCTTGAATCACCGTGCTTGTTTTTCCTTCTATATAGAACACGGCTATTTGGACCCCAAAAATCTCTCTTGTCCCCCATTACTCTATGAACCACATGATTGAAAATTTCTCTCCCTTCGCCCAATTTTCCAAAAAATAGGCTAAATATCTTACTTAGTTTATTTCGGCAAGTGGTCCCCAAATCTGTTGGGAATCTATCCCCGAAACCTTTCAGTTTTTCACTAGCCTATTACGGGGCGTGATCCGTCATGATTATGTAATTTGTTGGGGATCCGTCCCCAAAACCTTCTACCCAGACGGCCCACTTCTCGGCTTCTTATTAGCTTTTTACTAACGGGGATTGGACCCCTTTATTCTTACATAATTTGGTGGGGACAAGTCCCCAAAACCCTTCCATGGTGAATGAACAATAGAAGATGGCGATCATCCGTTACCCTTCATATTTTTCCTTCTTACTTCTTGTTCCTCTCTCTCCTTCTTCCTTCTCACCTTCTCAATGTTCTTCTTCAAGGGCAGCCTACGGTCAGCCACGATCTCACGTAGCCATGCAAAATTAGGGTTGTCAATTGGCAGCATGATAAAAAAGGCGACACCTTTGGCCCTCCAGCGGCCAGCTAGAGAGAAGGAAATGGATCGAGGAAGAGAAAGAAAGAGAAGAAGAGGTTGGCTGCCAAAGGTATGGTGTCGCCGGACAACCGACGACTGATTTGAGAGGAAGAAGAGGGAATGGTAAAGAGAAAGTGTTTTAGGGCGTCGGAGGATGGTGAGAAAATTAGTGGAGAAAGATGGGGGTAATTGGACCGGCCCAGCCAGTTTTTCGAGCCGGGTCGATTGACCCAGTCAACTTGGTTTAACCCGCCCGGTTGAACCGGGTCGAACTGGCTGGGCCGGTCCGATTTTTTAAACCATGACCCATACTTTGGGTTACAACACAATTTCTTTGTTTTCTTTTTCTTTGCAACATCATTTCATGAAATTTTCTTTCGACATCGATCTTGGTAGAATTTCATACCGTATATTTTTTTTCTTTTTATGTCTAAAAAAAATATTAAGAGTTTTTTTTTTTGTAATGTGGTTGTTTTTTCATTAAATTGTTACACAATAAACATTAGACTATGCAAAGTTTTTATATTATTTAAAATTTATAGAAAATAGTTTTTTTATTCTTTTATATTGATAACATCAGCAACCGGGTTAACCCGGATTGACCCCCGGTTGGACCTACTCCGCAAGAATTTCTGGTCGATGACCGGTTTAGTATTTTAAAAAATAGCCCCATTCTTCTATATATATATAATAAGAGTAACAGTGTATTACACGGGAATTCAGTGAGTGGCCAACAAGGCTACAACTATGGAAGCTTACAACTTGTAGACCATGATTTTGTCATTTTCAAGGGATCACAATAATTCCCTGTGAATGCGCCAAGACAGCCATGCTTTTTTCAATTGATGGCACCAACTCATATGGGTCCCGCATTTATAAACTACATTCATTGGGCATTAATTAGAAATATGTATAGCGTCTGCCTACAGCAACTGAGCCACATGTATTGCCCTGTGAACCGCGACCACTACTCGGTATTCACACTGCCTTGCGAATTCAAACTTCAAAATCTTAAGGTAATGTAGCTTACTAAAAAGTCACTCCAAGTCCGTATATCCTGGCGACACTTCCCATTGACCTCCTCTGTTCTTTACTTCCAACCCAAATGACTTTCACCACCCCACAGTTTAGCCAGCCCACCCCATTACATGGTCTGTGTATTTATAGATGGAGGACATCTACCGCCAGTGTATAGGTGGAGTGGGGGTGGGGTGGCTAAACCATGGGGTGGTGAACTCCTCATACGTGGTCAAATCGCCATCAACCTTCCATTCAATTTTATGTAGAAATGAAAAAGAACTTACAAGCCCATCCGGTGGCTCATGGAAAAGGTGCTAAAGCTCAGCTTCCTCACAACTTATAAGACAATCCCGTTTATATGAGCCTTTTGCTGAGCCGAGATGATATGAGACGTTGGACGGGCATTAATATAGGGGGCAAGAAGGTTTGAATTATTTTATGCGCGCATGAGTCTTGGCTCATTGGTTTTCGAATGATTGAATGAAAAAGGCCACAAGTTATTATGGGCTGAAGGGCGTTTATCCATGGCATGTGCTTTGGCTCATGTTTGACAGCATGCGCTAGGATGCCGCGGCCGTCGGATCGCAATGTGATGGCATGCGTTAATAAGACGTGAGGCTGGCGGATGGTGAATCTCATTAAAGCACATTCTGACGCAAAAAAAAACACTACATCTGTATATATAATACTGTGCACAAGGGTTTTATTGATTCGTCAGTCCGTATACTGTTGAAGCTTCACCAATCGATCATATATCTCCTGAGTTTGAATCCTCTGCTCTTCAAAATGGATAGCTGGCATGCATTAGTCCATTGCCATGAGTGTGAGTGCAAATCAAGGTTACCTGTAAACACTCCGTAACACTAACGTTCCTGAGCACTTTGTGATCATCGTGGCGACAATTTGCTATCCTAATCACATTTTTTCATGAAAAAGTTATAGTCACACCTTTATTAAAGAGACCCATTTTAAAATTATAATCCGACGGCTCTCCGTTACTCATATAGACTTTTTCTTTTTTTCAAGAGATGAGTTTACATGAGATCGTTCTCATATAAGGAACATGAGGCCAATCTTTATTGCCGTTAGATTCCGATCGGATGGTGGATATCAAATCAGTGGGTAGGTGAGTGTGTCACATCAAAGAGTGGGTGAGATCATTATGGATATTTGTAGCCGTCAGATCAAGATCCAACGGCTACGATTCAAAGTGGCCTCATATAAGCAATATGAGAGCGATCTCATTTAAACTTTTCCCTTTTTTCAAAGGCACAAAACTTTGGAGGTACGTACTTTAAACTTTTTGCAAGGACCAAAAATCATTCTCAAAAGGGAGAAATTAGATTGCGATAATCTCATACACAAATTATGAATTTCTCAAAGGGGAGAAATTATAAATTTATTGCTACAAAAAATAACAAGAAGTAAAAAGTAAAACAATGAGAAATTATGTCCCCCACAAAAAAGAAAAATCAATCCTCCAAAGTAAAATGGATTATTAGATAATTAAGGCACGGTCCTAAACCTTATACACTATTACCCTCTCTAATGCAGCACATGGTGGGATAGCAAGAGCCCCAACACAGCAAGAAGCATTACCGGCCAGCAAGACGCCGCCTTGCACGCCGAAGATGGAGTCGACTTTTGCGACGTTGTCGGGGATGCCGTTGAAGATGGCGGAGTGATAGGCGTCGGCGAGTCCGACGGCGATGGGGCGGGGGAGGAGCTTGAGAACTTTAGGAGGTCAAGCATTCCCATTGCTTGTAGGTTCTCCGCCGCAAAGCCGTGCTTGTCCGGAATGGAGCCGGAGACGCCGGGGCCCACCTGCCAGACCTGGTTGACGGTGGTAGTGCCCTTCGGAAGGCCCAATGTGGCAAAGATGACGAACCCGCCGGAGTGGCTCTGGGCGGCGAGTCCGGAGACGGCGTATTCAATGGGGGAGGGCTTGATGTTGTTGTAGGAGGTGATGTTGAAGGTCTGCGCCGTAACAGAACCATTGGGGAGCTTGTACGCGAGAAGCGCCCTAGTACCGATCATCGCCGGCTTGGCGGGATTAATCCCCCAGGAAATCCACCCGGCAGATTTCGAGGGAGGCGCGGAGAAGGCGAGGGAGAGGGTGGCATTGGCACGGTTGTAGGTCCAATGGAGGGATGCGCCGAGGTTGGAGAGGTCGGCGCAGGAGGCGAAGGATCGGTTGTTTGAGAAGCTCTTCGTCGAGCAGGCGGCCGAGGCGGAGGAGGAGGCTGAGAAGAAGAGGAGGAGGAGGAGGGAGATGGCCGGAGGAGAAGCCATGGCAATGGCGGAGGAGAGGCAATTGGGTGTGATGATGGCAGGAGAAGTGTTATGTATAAGAGCGGTGGAGGGTCAATTGTGGAGTGGTGGATTTGAAAAAGGAGGAGTGGGGTGGACGGGGTAATTTTGGGGTTGAGTGGAGTGGTTTTCTTGGGGGAATGTGAACGTGGAGTCCACGATCCGATTTCGAGGAATGGGATTTACGAGGGACGTAATTTGACGCATTTATAGCAGCATCCCGGCTCCGTGGGGCCCGCAAATTGGACCGTTGCACAGCAAATATAAATAATCATCCTGGATCATATACCTTTGACTCTCATCATAATTAAAATGGTATACAATTTAATAAAAAATAAAAAATTATAAAAATAATACTCCATCCGTTGAATAAAAACCTATCTGCATTTGAAAATAAATTAAATTTTCAAAGGCCCGTACAAAAAAATGTCTTCCCCAGTATCTTTCCATTCAGGTTTCATTTTAGGGAGTAATAATGTTATTGAAAAAATTATACATTTCAATAGGATAAAGTTATTGAGTCGGGGCTCTCGTTGGCGTGAGTAGGACGATCTGAGCAATTGGATTGAGATTTGAAAGCACACAGGGCGGACGGTGATTGAAACATGCCCGCCACCTATATCGATGGTCGCTGTCTGATCAAAATTCGATGGCCCTGATCGTTTCCACTCATAATGTTGTGCGTGAGCAGAGGCTCATAGAGATGAAATTCTATGCCAATATAATAAAACTGGAGTCTCTCTGGTCATATTTGTTAACATTGCATACTGTGTATAATGTACACAACAAAGATAAATAATCATCATCATGGATCAATACCTTTGACTCTTATCAGAATTAAAATGGTATAAAATTTAATGAAAATAAAAAATTATAAAAATAATACTCCATCCGTTGAATAAAAGCCTGTCTATATTTGAAAATAAATTAAATTTTCAAAGGCCCTTGCAAAAAAAAAGTCTTCCCCCGATATTTTTCCATACAGGTTTCATTTTAGGGAGTGTACTTTATCATTGGAAATAGTGTTATTGAAAAAACTATACAATTCAATAGGATAAAGTTACTCAGTGGTGGCTCTTGCTGCCGTGAGTGGGGATGATCTAACCAATTGGGTTGAGATTTGAAAGCACACACAGCGGACGGTGATTGAAACATGCCCGCCCGTTATATCGATGCTCGCTGTCTAATCAAAATTCGATGGTCCTGATCATTTCGGTTTATATTATTGTGCATGAGCTGAGGCTCATAGAAATGAAATTATATACCAATATATAAAATTGGAGTCTCTCTGGTCATATTTCTTAACATTGCATACTGTGTATAATGTACATAGCAAAGATAAATAATCATCATCATGGATCATATACCTTTGACTCTTATCAGAATTAAAATGGTATAAAATTTAATAAAAATAATAATTATAAAAATAATACTCTATCCATTAAATAAAAGCCTGTCTGCATTTGAAAATAAATTAAATTTTCAAAGGCCAGTACAAAAAAAAAGTCTTCCCACGGTATTTTTCCATACAGGTTTCATTTTAGGGAGTGTACTTTGTCATTGGAAATACTACTATTGAAAAAACTATACATTTCAATAGGATAAAGTTACTATGAGTCCGGGCTCTCGTTGGCGTGAGTGGAGACGATTTGAGCAATTGGATTGAGATTTGAAAGCACACAGGGTGGACGGTGATTGAAACATGCCCCTATATCGATGCTCGCTGTCTGATCAAAATTCGATGGCCTTGAACATTTCGGCTCATATTGTTGTGCATGAGCTAAGGCTAATAGAAACGAAATTATATGCAAATATATAAAATTGGAGTCTCTCTTGTCATAATTATTACCATTGCATACTGTGTATAATATACAAGGCAAAGATAAATAATCATCATCATGGATCATATACCTTTGACTCTTATCTGAATTAAAATGATATAAAATTTAATAAAAATAATAAATTATAAAAATAATACTCCATCCGTTGAATAAAAGCCTGTATGCATTTGAAAATAAATTAATTTTCAAAGGCCCGTACAAAAAAATAGCTTCGCTCGATTTTTTTCCATACAGGTTTCATTTTAGGGAGTGGACTTTGTCATTGGAAATACTGTTATTGAAAAAACTATACATTTCAATAGGATAAAGTTACTGAGTGGGGGCTCTCGTTGGCATGAGTGGGGACGATCTGAGCAATTGGATTGAGATTTGAAAGCACACAGGGTGGATGGTGATTGAAACATGCCCGCCCCCTATATCGATGGTCATTGTCTCATCAAAATTCGATGGCACTGATCGTTTCGGCTTATATTGTTGTGCGTGAGCTGAGGCTCATAGAAACGAAATTCTATGCAAATATATAAAATTGGAGTCTCTCCGGTCATATTTATTAACATTGCATATTGTGTATAATGATGTACATAGCAAAGATAAATAATCATCATCATGGATCATACACCTTTGACTCTTATCATAATTAAAATGGTATAAAATTTAATAAAAATAATACTTCATCCATTGAATAAAAGCCTGTATGCATTTGAAATAAATTAAATTTTCAAAGGCCCGTACAAAAAAAGTCTCCCCCTGGTATTTTTCCATACAGGTTTCATTTTAGGGAGTGCACTTTGTCATTAGAAATAATGTTATTGAAAATTATAAATTTCAATAGGATAAAGTTACTATGAGTCGGAGCTCTCATTGGCATGAGTGGGGACGATCTGAGCAATTGGATTGAGATTTGAGAGCACACAGGGCGAACGATGATTGAAACATGCCCCGCCCCTATATCGATGCTCGCTGTCTGATCAAAATTTGTTTGCCCTGATCGTTTCGGTTCATATTGTTGTGCATGAGCTAAGGCTCATAGAAACGAAATTCTATGCAAATATATAAAATTGGAGTCTCTCTGGTCATATTTATTACCATTGCATACTGTATATAATGTACTTCAGCAGGATAATCAATATAAATGGAGCGGATTACGTAAGGAATGAAGAGCTAGCTAGGTCGATGAGAGAAGTTTCATGGGGTACCATCTTGGAAGGTGAGGACTAGGGTAGGAAAGATGGACTATTAGGAAACTAACATCAATAATTCCTTCTTCTTCATTATGCAGACAGCTAGTATGCATTAATTACCTACCACATGCATAGGTAGATTTACCATGCATGTTTCTCAAATTGAGATGATTACAAAAAAAGATACCATGTTAAAATAGGATGCAATTCTAGGTGCACATTCCTTGAGCAACACTGAGTACCTAACGCTTCAAAGGAAGTTGAAAAAATATGAACAAAAGGAATTGTAGGACCACCTTATAGCCCCTCCCCTTTTTGAAAGTGTACATGCTTTTTGTTAAAAAGGGGTGTATGTAGTAGGGCAACCGGCCTCTTAGAGCATTATATCCGGCTGCCAATCAGGCACATACAATGTCCTCATATAACACACATCTACAAATGAGGGTATTTTCATGTGTGGGCAGACAACGGAGTGAGGATTCAAACCCAATATCTCTACTTCGCAAGGCGTGGCCCTGGCCATCCAAACAACACCCTTGGTTCTCTTTGAAACATTTGGAATGATGGATGGCTTCCCATTTCCTTTACAATTTTGTCATGATTGATGTGGGATGCAAAAAGATAGAAAAGTTGGTGGGGGTGGGGACCGTGGGGTTCACCACCAAAGTCTTTGTCAAGCTCCTCAACTTTCCAATGTCACTCCACCAAAAGGTTTGGCCATTACCGTCCTAATGTTCAATCAACCAAAACCCTAAAAGCACGAGTTGTGCAAGCTAGGGAGATGACGTTGTCCGTGTCTTCTGCTTCCTCCTTTGTAACGTAATCACGACACATGCTAGACGTTATGTGAATAAGCCCATGACTCGCCGTGCAAAATTGCGGGCATTGACATGAAGGCCACAAATGGGAGTTGATTAATTAGCTGATGGACTTGTTTATTGTGCGTTTCTTGGTCTTGAAAAAGTGGAAGAGAGTAATAAATCCTGTGAAGCTCATGAATGGGACGCGTGAGATGGAGACTTCCACTTAGTTCTTGCACCAAAGAATAAAACAAACTTCCACTTTGTTTTACGTTTATTCGTGTGAGCGTGGACTTCTAATTTTTACAATTACACATCAAGCTGCCTAGAGTCGTCTCGCCCTTTCTTGCGTAGTACTTCTCTGTCCTATCTATTTGAGCGGCAAGTGCACATGTCTAATGTGTCCGCCTTCGATCTTGATGATCAACAGGTCCTGTAAAGTGGATTCCAACCTCTTTTAGATGCTCTATCTAGAAAAATGTTGATTTCTATATTTTTTTGGTAATGAGGGATTCTGAGTCTTTAAGACCCGACCTGAAGGGGGGCAGGGCAATTGACCTCTTAAAGCACTGTATCTCGCCACCAATCCCCTCGAAGTGCGCACATAACCCACTCAAGATATGCAACGAAGTGGGGGTTCGAACCAGGACCTTCGGTGCAAGGAGAACACCCTGATGTTTATGTTGTTTTCTATTGCATGGTGGGAATCCCAAGGCTATCCTCTTTCCAAATGGAGCGTCTAAAACAAGACGGAGAGAGGACTGACTTTTTCTGAGCAACAGCACACCTACAAATGAGTTCTATTCCAGAGCTCCTGACCACCTAGCATATTAACGACCTAACATGGTACATTGCTACCGAGTGACAATGGATTATAACAATCTAACATGCTAGAGGTTAAATGTGTACACTGATCATGGAGCCCGATCAGGCTAGACATTTATAATATAATATATAAATTAAGATTATAGAAGGAAAAGACTAAATTAGAACAATAAAGAAATAAAGATTTACAATAAAGTAAAGTAAAGAAACAAAATAAAGAAAAGTACTGTAGCAAAGTTACTGTAGCAAATTTCATAAGGGTGATCCCTAAGGATCCCTTCTATTCAGGGACTAGCTATGAAAGCTTCACCGGCTCAAGACCAGTACATCGCTCAGGAAACTAGCTACCGTAGAAGTTGGAGCCTCGTATGGACGTTTGTCCACACCTCCGGTGAACCCTTATTAATACACAATAATTTATACTATATTGAACAAGATTTTTACACAAAGAACTTTTATTAAGACAAAAGAAACTTACAGATTTGCAGAAGGGACAGTGACAAGTTCAGAGCTCCTTCTTTTTCTCACACAATACAATCACTCAGAGATTATCGGATGCCTCAACAAGCCTGAGGAGCATCCTTTATACAGGCATAAGATATCTATATAATAATATAAATATTTCATCATTGCTGACGAATGCCATAATTAAAAAATTAGAAAAGGCTGCGTGTGCCATTATTGGAGCATTCTGAGCCCTTCGATTCTTGACTCTCCATTATTGAGTTGTTGTTGACCATTCGATCTTTTGTTGTCTATGATTGGATCTTGGCTAACCATTCGATCTGCACTTGTCCATTACTGCTCGTTTGGTGGCCGTTCGATAATGTCTTTCACATTTTTACCTCTTTCTCTGTTTGTCTACTGCTTTGTCGGCCATTACTCTTATGGCAGCATCCCAAATGTCCTGATTAGTGGGTAAGTCTTCTTCCATGTCATTATTTGGGTCTTGAGATTCTCCCGCCAAAATATTTGAACCAGAAGACTGAGAATTAATGTCTTCATCCATTTCTGCAAAATTGGTGCAGAAATCTTCTTTAAGTTTATCCATACACTTCATCATAATTTCTTGTTCTGAAGCTTCAGGATATTTCCTTTTCAACATGTGCTTCATCATTTTTATCCAATTTTGTTGATCCTTTTCAGGATCATGATCATCCTCTGCACAGGCTAAATTAATTTCAATATTTTCATTAATTCTGTCAAGGGCTTCCTTGATATCAAATTTATCCCACCATTTGAATAAGAATTTTCGGATGAGAACAGGGATATTAAGCTCATCCCATCCCACTGTAATTGTCCACTTCCATATCCATGGAAGTTTATGAATTGCATAGAAAGACAATATGCTCTGGCCTTCGATTAAGGCTTCGGAATTAGGGAGGCAGACTGGATTAGAGTCTATCCATGGTTCATATTGTTCCTTAATCTCTACAGGTAAGAGATTAAGATCTGGCCCGAATTTGTGCCACCAACGGAAAAACCAATTTGGAATATCCTGTGGTTGTATTAATGGATCAAATTGAAAGAACCAAGAGTGTTTTCTTCGAGGATTCTCATAAAAAAATACCTGATTCCAGGCATTAATGTAGTCCCAATAATTATAGGAGTACATTTGTTCTCCCAGTTTGAGGGTACGAACCTTATTAGGATCGAGTCCCCAATCTTGTGGTTGGAGTACTTTTAAAATTAGACATTTACTGTAATTGATTACAGTTTTGTCATTTGGACTGGGATAAGTATGGCGAATATCCACCGAACCAGTTAATTGAAGGATTCCTTCCAGGACATGGCGATAATGGCCATATAAAGCTGGATAGCTTTGGCGGTCCAGATATTTCTGGAGAATATGCCATGGATCAGCTTTCCATTGAAGATCAGTATTACTGATACAGAAAATTATTTCTTCTGTTTTGCTTGCCACATAAGGCAATTCTGGAGTTTCTAAGGCTTCTTTAGCAGTCTTAGTGCCAGACTTGCTTCCAGAAGCTTCATTAGCTTTGCCTTTTGAAGCCTTTATTGCTTCTTTCTCTTTACTCTTGAGAAAAGTTTCTAAATCCACATATGGTGATTCGTTGCCTAGAATTGCAGTAGCCTGTCTGAAAATTGATGGTAAGAATCCGGTACCACGACCTCTATTATAAGTACCGCGACCACGACCACGGCCTTGGCGGCCTCTATCATGAGAAGTGTACATTAGCTACCCTGTAAGAATTCACGAGTTAGAAAATCTGGAAGAGAGTTAGATTCTCCCTTTATATATTCAATATTAAAATCAAAAACTGATAATTGAGCTTGCCATCCAGCAAAAATTTGCTTGGATACTAGATGTTTTACATCTTTTTCAATTATTTGTTTTGCAGCACTACAATCAATTCTAAGTAAAAATTTTTGATTTAATAAATCATCTTGAAATTTATTAATTCCTTTAACAATAGAAAGCATTTCTTTCTTAATAGTTGAATATTTTGATTGAGTAGGATTCCATTTTCCAGAATAAAATCTAACAAGTAATTCTCTATTAGAATTTGGATCCTTTTGTTTAAGGATTCCCCCATATCCAATATTAGATGCATCGGTTTCTACAATTTTGAACCATAGCGGATTAGCTAGGCTAAGACAAGGAAGATTCTTGACTTTTGACTTTATTTCAATAACAGCTTGAGTATGCTGAGAAGTCCAAGGTTTTGGATTTTTCCTTAGCCTTGAATAAAGAATTGCTGTATCATGAGCTATATTCTCATAATAATCAGCTATATAATTAAGGCTTCCAAGAAACCTTTGTAATTGTTTATTATCAATAATTTCATTTGGGAATTTAGAAGCAAATTCTATGCTTCTATTAATCGGAATTATTGTTCCCTGATGAATTTCATGGCCTAAAAATCTGATTTTGGTTTGAAATAATTTTATTTTAGGAGTAGATATTACTAATCCATTTTTCTTAGTAACATATAAGAGATTTTCTAAATGCTTAAAATGTTGATCAATGCTTTTAGAAAAAACAAGGATGTCATCAATATAAACAATTATGAATGCACTTAGTTGATTAAAAATATCATTCATGATATTCTGAAATTCAGATGGAGCATTTTTTAAACCGAATGGCATAACATTCCATTCAAAATGTCCAAATGGGACAGTGAAAGCAGTTTTACATCTATCTTTTTCACTAATTTGAATCTGCCAATATCCTGATTTTAGGTCAAATTTAGAAAAAATTGTTGCATCATGAAGCCTGGCCAAAAGATCCTTTTTATTAGGAATAGGATACCTTATCCATTTTAAAACTTTATTTAAAGGTTTATAATTAATGACTAATCTAGGAACTCCTCTTTCCTTTTCAGCATTTTTATTAACATAAAAGGCTGTGCAACTCCAAGGTGAGTAAGATTTCCTTATTAATTTTTTCTCTAATAAACTAGATATTTCTTTTTTACATAATTCCATATATTCATGGTTCATCTGACAAGGTCTAGCTTTAGTTGGGATTTGTTGTTCATTAAAATTATCTTCATAAGGAAGAGTAACAACATGTTTCTTTCTGTCCCAAAAAGCATTTGGCAGGTCATTACAAACTTCTTTTTTAAATTTATCTTCTAATAATTTTATTTTATGAATTACTTCAGATTGCTGAAGTTTTTCTTCTATATTTAAATGATTTATTTCTTCTTGAAGAAAATTAATTTGCTTTTCTTTTAAAATTATTTTCTTAACTTGGTTAAGAAATTTAGTTTGAGGATCAGTAATAAACTCAAATACAACTGATTTATTATTTATTTTGGTATATATACCTGTAGAATCAATTTTTTCTAAAGGCATAATATCATTAAGAAAAGGTGTTCCCAAAATTACAGGTTGAGAAAGATTCTTAATCAGTAAAAAATATATTGGTATGCAATTCTTATTATTGCATATATGAACATTAGATATTTTATAATTTATTTGTCGTTTATTTCCACTGGCCGAAGTCAAGGATTGTGTAGTCTTTTCATAATATCGGGTTGGTATTAACCCTTCATTGATACAATTCATGTCTGCACCACTATCAACCAGAGCTAATAAATCTGGTAAAATAAATTCTTTATTAATTAGAATGGTTATATTAATGTACCATTTTTGACTTGTCACTTGATGTAACAAATTTAAATAATCAGGATTTTGTTCTGAATTAAAAATTTCCTCATTAGTTCCAATCTGTTGTTTTAAATTTTCTATCTTAAGATTGATGTTTTTATTTTCTTGTTTTAACAAGATTATTTCTTGTTTTAGTTGTTTGACTTCTCGTTTTAAGTCATTAAGAGTTACCGGTTGATCAGATTTTATTTTTAATCTGTTTTGGACTTCAGACATTTTATAAATATCACTATGAATATCAGGTTGTTTATCCAGTCTGATACAATTTTCTATTAACTGTTTTTTTAATTTTCCATCATCAATTTGTTCTATTATTTTAATTAAGTCATCTTGTTTTTTGGTTGGCATATTAATGCTTAGTCCATTCATATCTACTATGGCTTTCCAATAGTCATTGTCTTTAGATATGGAGCAACAACATGGTTGTTCTTCTGGACAGGAGTCAGAGGTTTCGCTATTCTCTTTAATTTGAAAAATATCTGATTCTGATTCAGAAGTTGAATTTAATAGTAGCTTGTATAATTGTTGTTTTAATCCTTCGTCTATTTGAAGTTCATTTAATTTCTTTTTAGTTTTGCATTTATTTGCATAATGGCCTATTTTTCCACATTTAAAGCATTTTGCTTCTGATCTAGTTTTTCTAAAATTTTTAGGAATATATTTTTCTTTTCTTTTATCAGGGGATTGTTACTTTCTAAAATTTTTTCTTTTTCTAAAATTCTTATATCTTTTTCCCTTGTTTCCTTCTTTGTTTTCTTTGGGAAAATCATAAGCAAATTGTTCACAAAATTCTCCTAACTGTTTTCTTTCAGTTAGTTTATACTTTTTTATTTGGTTTTTAAGTTTTATGTCATTACATAAACTTAATCCTTCTTGAATACAGATATTTATTAATTGACCATAAGTATAATGATTATAAGGGATGGTTATTCCATCATTTCTTTCTCTAAGAGTTTTCTTAATTCTTTCAGAGAATAAGTAAGGTAATCCATCAATAAATTTAGATTTCCAATGCTCATGACTTGCATCATTTAATTGCATAACCCTGGACAAAAACACATCCTTGTACCATCTAAAATGGGTTAAGGAGGGACATCTTAAATTTTGTAATTGAGTTCTTGTTCTTTCGGCATTATCAGTAACTGAACCAGTAAAGTGTTCTAATATGGTTACTATTAAAGTATATACTGCATCTTCAGTTTGAATTGCAGTACTAGTATTTGGTTGAGCCTCAATTTTGATATGATTTAATATTTCAAATTGTTGGGCTGGAGTAAGCCCATGGTCCCACCATCCTTTAAGGATTCCAGTGAAACCACAAGTGATAATTTTAGCTATATCTTTATCAGAATTTTGTTTTTTGGCTACAGTAGCATACATTAACATGCGATGAAGCATATCATGAATTTGTTTATCAAATAGACCATCTATGTTCCATTCATAGATAGATCTACCATCATAACTATTTTGAAGATAATTATCATTTTCTTCAAATAATACGTCCTGAGGAGTGGGTCACTTATAGTAGTGACGATCTATCCCTTTTGGACGATTCTCAATTTTATTAATTTGAGATGATTGATCAATGAAATTTTCTTGAATGTTATTAATTTCATCATCAGATAAATCCTCAGACTCTTCAACTTTATCATCTTGTTCATTTTCTTCATTTTCTTCTGATAAGGTGTGAAGTTGTAATGATTTTAATTTATTTTCTAAAATTTTTACAAATTCTGAAGTATCCTCAAATTTAAATTCATTGGTTTCAACTGATGGTTTGATTATGGGTTCTAATTTAGAATTTTCCATTGTTTTCTCTACTACTTTTCCAGATGATTCTAATTTTAATAGAATTTTTTCAATTTGGTTTTCTATTAAAATCATTTGATCGCCGATTGTCTGGAAATAAAGATTAGTATAATTATTTTGTTTAATTATTTGATTTATTTCTTTCATTGTAACATGGATATTTTGAACTTCCGAAGGTTTCATGAAAGCAGTAGCTTCCAAATTTGAAGAATCGTCATCCTGAATAGTAATTGATACAGGAGGGGGATGTATTGAAAGAATAGATTGGCCTTGGCTATTATACCAAGTTCTTTTGATTGTATTTATTTTTAGTTCTTGTTTATTACAATAGTATTCAAAGAACCAAGGAATAAAGTATTTTATTATATTTTTACTCTCCAGTTCTTTGTAATATTCATCTTTGTAATACTGTAATTCATTATTGATAAATTTTTTGAAATACCAGTTACGAAAATTTTTATGTTGAGGTTGGTTAAATTTATTACTCAACCTTTTCCTTAGATCACTTCCTGGTTTATAATCCATTAATATTAAATTCCATCTCAGATGGTGTAGGAGAATTCCTATGTATTGGTGGCTTCTTATAAATTCCATGAGCAATATTATTATCAGAAATTCTGATTTCTTCCAAATCATCATTCCTACTAGAAGTAGAGGCTCTAGAAATAACAGGATAAGATACCCTGTAATTTCTAGAAGAGAGGCTTCTAGATAGGCTTGTTGATCCAAATTTAATTTGAACTTCTCCATCAGAATTTTTTGTAATTTGATCAATTTCTTGGTCCACTATTGGTTTAGGTGGAATTGCATTTTGTAAAGTCCATGATTCTGGAAATTGAATATCTTTCCATTTAATTATTTTATTAACAGCAATATTTGATGTTAATAAGTTTGTCTCTATTTGACAAGTTTGACCTGGGGAAGTATAAATCTTAGCATTAGGACATAAAGTATGAAGAGTTTTAAAGTAAACTCTATAAAGAATTGCAATAGTTTCAGATCCAGTTTTAAAATCATAACCATGAGTCTGAATTCTTAGAGTGCCAACATCTAAAATGTTTGGGTCTGTAATAGACAGACTTAAATTGGGGTAAACATTAAAATATACTGGCCCATGACTTAAACTAGTCTGGGCAGCAGCCATTAAGGATGGATTAAAAAGATTGCATCTTGCATCTCTTAGGATGGCCAATAAACTTGCATTTAGTCCTTGTAAAGTCAGGGGTTTAAATGCAACTTGTATTAATCCTATATGAATCCAGTTGTAATTATTTTTGTAAGATTGCAAATCTTCCTCTTTGAAGAGCTGTATTTCAGTTTCGTTATTATCAACTGTTATTGAGTCTTCAACTGTTTTAACAGCCATTTTGGCTTTAGTGCTGAAAGTACCAATGTTATAAATTTTATTTGATGCAATCGGAGGAATTGTCCATTTATTCAATTCCTCTAATTGAGTAGGGTATTCTACTAATTCAGCATTTTTAGTTTTATTATATTTTTTAAATAAGTTTATCATTTATTTAATGGAAAAGTACCGGGTGCGAAGTTTCCCTTATACAGATCTACTGCATTATGTATATGTTAATTACTCTGATACTGAGTTCGTAAGAATTAACTAGTTAATTATGCACGTCTGTCAACGAATTACAGCCAATACCCTTTACTCCCTCAAGGAACCACGGGTAAACAGGCTAACGCGACTTGGGTGACGTCCCACATAATATGCTAGTTAAAACTTATGAACTGCTGATCACAATAATTTATATATACATAATATAGAACACAATATAAGTTCTACTTCTCCCCCAGCAAAAATTTAGCCGACCATGGCTCTGATACCAATTATCAGAGATTTATAATATAATATACAAATTAAGATTATAGAAGGAAAAGACTAAATTAGAACAATAAAGAAATAAAGATTTATAATAAAGTAAAGTAAAGAAACAAAATAAAGAAAAGTACTGTAGCAAAGTTACTGTAGCAAAGTTACTGTAGCAAATTTACGGTAGCTAGTTTCCTGAGCGATGTACTGGTCTTGAGCCGGTGAAGCTTTCATAGCTAGTCCCTGAATAGAAGGGATCCTTAGGGATCACCCTTATGAACTTTGCTACAGTACTTTTCTTTATTTTGTTTCTTTACTTTACTTTATTGTAAATCTTTATTTCTTTATTGTTCTAATTTAGTCTTTTCCTTCTATAATCTTAATTTGTATATTATATTATAAATCTCTGATATTTTTTGGTAATGAGGGATTCTGAGTCTTTAAGACCCGACCTGAAGGGGGGCAGGGCAATTGACCTCTTAAAGCACTGTATCTCGCCACCAATCCCCTCGAAGTGCGCACATAGCCCACTCAAGATATGCAACGAAGTGGGGGTTCGAACCAGGACCTTCGGTGCAAGGAGAACACCCTGATGTTTATGTTGTTTTCTATTGCATGGTAGGAATCCCAAGGCTATCCTCTTTCCAAATGGAGGGTCTAAAACAAGACGGAGAGAGGACTGACTTTTTCTGTGCAACAGCACACCTACAAATGAGTTCTATACCAGAGCTCCTGACCACATAGGGGTCCTAGCATATTAACGACCTAACATGGTACATTGCTACTGAGTGACAATGGATTATAACAATCTAACATGCTAGAGGTTAAATGTGTACACTGATCATGGAGCCCGATCAGGCTAGACGTGTCCAGAGGTTGAAAGTTTAACGTGCTTTAGGAGCAACACTAAACGGTTACTTGTGCATGTTAAATGTGCATTGTATGCGGTTTTGAATATACGAAAGTCAATATGTGTGAAGACTTTTATTAAACAAAAAACTGTATTAAGATGTCCATGCATATATAGAGATCAACTGTTTTATTCATACACCTTAGTAATTATTTAAAACATCTAAGAACATTTAATCTTGCTCTCACATTTTAAATCACGGTTTTTTTATTTTTCGAAAACAAATAACCTAGATCTGGAAGAATTGTCGTGTAATAAGTGTTGATATTTTTATGTTCTTCTTACCTTTACAAATATGATGATGAAACTTCTTTGTCGAAATTTTGATGATCGAATCAAGCAAATCGTTATGTCCTTAAGATAGAATTTACCCTCCTTAACGGTGCTTAGGAGTCTTGGGCGTCTGCCTCCTCCCCAGAAGAAGACGATCAACCATGTACTATAGAAGCACGTCCAATACAGTACATGAAGCGAACCACAGTATGTATGCTCTCAAAGAAAAGAGAAAAAGAAGATAGACGAAAATCCAGAATCTTTCTATATGCAGAAACCGTTTTCCATGATTTTATAGGAAATTCCTTTGAAGACACCCTTTCCCGTTCAAACTGATGCGTCCGTCCGTTAACTGACTCATTCTTTAATGAAAACAAACCGGATGTAAGAGAGAACCAACCCAAATGAATTTGTCCCAAAAAATAATTATCTTGTTGACCCAACCCAACTCAACCCAACCCGACCCGATGCGACCAGACCCGGCGCGGGCGAACCGAACAGAACCGAGCCGAGCCGGCCAGCCGGACTAATGGCACGCGCATGAGTTAGCTCACCTAGATGCATGAGTCCAACATATCTCACCCCCACAAAAGTGGATTGGCCTAAAGGCCTAACTTAAAAGGCCAAACTTGTGCCTTATATACCAACAATATCACCTTCTTCTGGGCGATATGGGACTATTCACTCTTTTAACCAATTCACATGTGTGATTCTCATTCAATACAAAGTGGGTAATATGGGCTTAACGTATTTAATATAATGCCCACTTTTAACAATCCTCCACATGAATGAGAATTGACTGGATAACTATACAAAACAATACAGATAAATCATGAAAGCAAATATTGAAAAGATCATGCATGGGGAAAGGTAGTTTTTAGCTTTGAACCTTCCCTTGTGAAAACTATCGGGTTTACTGGCTAATCAGGGAATGCGATGTCTTGAACTGTTCAGCCATTTGTATAAACCAAGACAATAGAATCCACACAATCACTTCTCAAACATACTATGGTTCTCATGATTATATTCATTTCGGCCCTGAACAAACCTAGTTTTCATGAGTGCTCATTTTCATGAGTGCTCTAGAAGATTTAACCTTAAAATCCTCATAGAAGGAGCCCCTTCACACTTATATAGGTGATTCTCATTAGGAGTATCCTGCAATACCCCACTTGAACTAATTCAAGCCATGAGAACCATTAAAAACAAAGCTTATCCTAATTCACTCTACAGACATCACTATCTCATCATAGGAAATGGAACGAGATTTTATCTCAATAGTGATTCCCTTTGAATCCCTCACAATTCAGTTATCCCTTTGAACCTAGATTTTGGGATCCCCAGTCAACTAGGTTAGGTTGTCATTATGCTGACTCTTAATGTATAGGCTTCAAGCCCATTCTCCTCGATGAATGCTCACTTGTTCTTTGGTCAAACCCTTAGTAAGCGGATCCGCAATATTTTCTTTTGACCCAACATACTCAATGAAAATTATTCTACTAGAGAGCAATTATTTTATAGTATTATGCATCCGATGTACATGTCGAGACTTACCATTATAGAAGTTACTTTGTGCTCTTCCTATAGCAGATTGATTATCACAATAGATACATATAGGTGGCACAGGTTCCCCCCACATTGGAATATCCTCTAAAAAATGACGAAGCCACTTAGCCTCTGAGGTATCAAGTGCAATGAATTCTAATTCCTTGGTGGATTTTGCTATGCACGTTTATTTAAAAGATTTCCAAGACATTGTTGCACCTCCAAGAGTAAAGACATATCCACTTGTGGATTTGGAGTCTTTTGTATAAGATATCTAGTTTGCATCACAGTAACCCTAGTCTAGTACTGCTAGATACCTTGAATAGTATAGTCCATAGTTCAAGGTATATCTTAGATATCTAAGAACCCTGACTATACAGCCTTCCAATGGTCTGCCCCTAGGTTGCTATTATATCTACTCAATTTACTGACTGAGTATGCTATGTCCGGTCTCGTACAATTCATGATGTAATTGAGACTTCCAATAATTAGAGAATATTGAAGTTGTGATATGCTCTCACCCGTGTTTTTACTTAAGTGCAATGTCACATCCACATGTGTTCTCGCTGGACGAGTATCATTCTTATGAAATTTTTCTAGGATTTTTGTAATGTAATGAGATTGAGATAATACATATCCATCAGATGTTCTAATGATTTTCATCCCTAGTATAACATTTGCAACACCCATATCCTAAATGTCAAACTGTTTGTTTAACATCTTCTTAGTAGCTTTAATGATATCATCATTGCTACGAATAATGAGCATATCATCCACATATAGGCATACAATAACATAGCTATCATGTTTTTCTTTAAACATAAACACATTTTTCACATTAATTGATTTTAAATCTATTTGACATCATCATTTTCTCAAATTTTTTATGTCATTTCTTAGGTGCTTGTTTAAGCTCATAGAGAGATTTAACAAGTCTGTACACTTTGTTTTCTTGACCCGATACAACAAACCCTTCAGGTTTTTGCATATATATTTCATCATTCAAGTTATCATTCAAGAATGCTGTTTTCACATCCATTTGATGTATTTCAAGATTATACAAAGCAGCCATAGCGATTGACATCCTAATTGAATTTATTCTTATGGCTGGTGAATATGTATCAAAAAAATCTTGACCTTCCTTTTGCTTGTATCCTTTGATAAAAAGTCTCGCTTTATATTTGTCAATTGATCCATCAGCCTTCATCTTCCTCTTGAATATCCACTTGTATCCTAGAGGTTTACTCCCTGGTGGTAGATCTACTAACTCCTATATGTGATTTTGCATAATGGATTCAATTTCACTATTTACAGCCTCCTTCCAATATTGTGCTTCCGGAGTGGACATGGCTTCCTTAAATCTTTGAGGCTCAGTTTCTAAAAAATATGTTAAAAAGTTTGGACCAAAGGATTTTGATGTTCTAGCACGTTTGCAGCATCTAGGTTCATCATCTTCTCCCTCTTGGTCTTCACTATTGTCCTTTGCAACATCCAAAGTTCTTTTAAGAGAACTTTCCTTTTGTGTAAAATTCCACGTAAAAATATGTTACAAAAAATGAAGCTTTCCTAGATTTAATCACAGTATTTACATTTACATCAGGAATATCCGATTTATGAACAAGAAAACGATACACACAGCTATTATTGGCGTAACCAATGAATACGTAATCAATGGTCTTTGGTCCAATTTTAATCCCCTTGAGATTAGGGACTGCCACTTTCGCTAGACACTCCCACAACTTTAAGAATTTGTAGAAAGGTTTTCGACATTTCCATAATTTATATGGTGTCTGCATGGTTTTCTTATGAGGTATTTTGTTGAGAATATAATTTGCTTAAAGCAAAGCTTCTCCCCACATAATCTGGGGTAACCCAGAACTTATTAACATGGCATTCATCATTTCTTTTAATGTTCTATTTTTCTGTTCAGCAACTCCATTTTGCTGTGGTGAATAAGGTGTCGTAGTTTGGTATATAATACCATGTTGTGAACAGAATTCACCAAAAGGTGATTCATATTCCCCACCTCTATCACTTCGTAGAACTTTTATTTTCTTGCCAAGTTGATTCTCAACCTCTGTTTTATATAATATAAACATGTTTATAGCTTCATTTTTACTTCTCAGCACGTATACATAACAATAACGAGTGCCATCTTCAATAAATGTAATAAAATACTTGTTACCTCCTCTTGTTTGAACAAGTTTTAAGTCAGAGACACCGCTGTGAATTAACTCAAGAGGTTCTGTACATCTCTCAATACTTTGGAAAGATTTCCTTATTAATTTTGATTCCACACAAGTTTAGCATTTATGATTATAGTCAATATTAAATTTAGGCAGATATTCCAAATTAATCAATCTTCGTAAAATGTCATAATTAATATGTCCTAATCTATCATGCCACACATAAAATGACTCAATCATATGAGAGGAAGAAGCATTCGCATTCTTAATATTAGCAGCAGGTACAATAGTTAATACATTGAGCTTGAAAAGCCCCTCATTAAGGTACCCTTTGCCCACATACATCCCACCCTTAGTCAATACAAATTTATTTGACTCAAACATCAACTTGAACTCATTCTTGCTCAGCAATGACCAGGACAGTAAATTCTTTCGAATTTTTGGCACATATAGCACATTGCTGAGCGTGAGTTCCTTGCCTGAAGTCATCTTGAGCACCATCTTTCCAATTCCTTCAACCTTTGTGGTAGAAGAGTTGCCCATGAATAGTTATTCCCCATTTTCCACGGAGTGATAAGTCGAGAAAATCTTCCTGTTTGAGCACACATGATGAGTAGTCCCAGTGTCCACCCACCATTCTCTAGCGTTCATTACCATGTTCACTTCCGAAATTATAGCGGAAAGGTTGATGTCATTCACATTGGTGGAGAGATTCTCCACTTCAGTCATGTGGGCTTGTGCATTCTTCTTCTTGGAATTATTTTTTTCTTCCGTTTGCGACAATCCTTAGCCTTGTGGCCTACCTTGTCACACACTTAGCACTTGTCCTTAAACTTGGCTTTGTTGGAGTCATTGTTTGACTGTCCAGCCGGATGTTTCCTATTCTTGTTGTTGAAGCTGTTGCTTTTATGCCCTTGTTCCACAGCGTTGACTTTGGATTCCATGCCATGACCCCCAGTTTTCTTTTCAGAAGCACAGTTGTCCTCTCCAATCCTTAACCTCACAATCAAATTTTCAATGTTCATTTTCTTTCTTATGCTTTAAGCAGTTCTTAAAATCCTTCAAGGACGGTGGTAGTTTTTCTATTATTGCTACCACCTTAAAAGACTCATTTAAAGTCATGTCTTCTGCATGAATATCATGCAGGATAACTTGGAGTTCTTGAACTTGATTGATCACAGTCTTAGAGTGTATCATTTTGAAGTCCAAAAATTTGCCGACCACAAATTTTTTCATTCTAACGTCTTCAGTCTTGTACTTCTTGTCTAATGACTTCCTCAGTGCCTTAGCACTTGTCATCAAACTGTACATATTATATAATGTGTTGCCTGGTATACACTTGAAATATACATTTTATTATCTCCTAAACTTATATTTATGTTAGTATTTTGATTAAATTTAATGATACTTTAATATAATTTTTGGTTTTTGTAGGAAACAAGAGTAAGATACAGAAATGAGGCAAAAAGTAACTTCAATGATTTAATCTTCATAACTTCATTTGCATATCTCTGATTGTACTGATTCAAGTTTCATTTAAAGTTCAAGAAGTCAGCTTTCCAACGCCACTGACTGCACACAATTCGGAGTTCGGAGTAAAAAGTTATGACCATTTGAAAATTAGGCTGCAGGGAGGAACCGAGAAGCCGATCTATCGGTGAATAGTGCCGATCGATCGCTGTATCTGGCAAACCGAAATTTGATATTTTTTTACTTTGATTTGGAAGGTGACTTTTGTGTTTTATTTCTAACCTTATAAATAAGCCTTCAAGGAAATGTATTGGGCATTAGAGAATAAATTTTGGAGGCTAGAGAAGAGCAAGAGAAGAAGTCTTGTGGAAGCCAAAGAAGAATAAGGATTCATGCCAATTGATCTACATAAACATGCTTTTCATTTCTCTTCTTTTTTGTGTAGCTAAACTTTTATTCAAGGTTAGATGAAGCCCTAAATATGTGTATTGTTACTCTTGTTAGTTTCATTTAATAAAGTTGATTATGATTCATGCATAATGCTATTTCATGAGTTTCTTTTGAGTGCTTGACTATAGACTTGATAGATATGAATGAAATTAGATCTTTTTAATCCCAGTGTCTAACGAAGAACAGGTTTGTGATTGATTCTATACCCGACCAAGGATAGGATTGATTACACAATAGTGGATGAACTTTCATGTTCAACCAAGAACGTTAGTGAATTCATTAATGATTCGTGTGTCCAACCAAGAACATGAGTTACAATATCATGTCAATCTACGTGTAATAATAATCAAGAGTAGTAATTGCATATATAGTGGTGGATTCATTGCCTTGATATTTCTCTCCATTGATTAATCTTAGCTTAGTTTAGTTAAAGTTCACTGTTTTCCTTAGAACAACTAAAAAACTGCAACTTTTCTCTTGAATTTGGTAAAGTATTTAACCATCCCTGAGGTTTGACAACCCTTTCTATACTCTCCGTAGTGCAATTATTTTATGCACTTGTAAGGGTTTAATTTTAAACGATCATTGTCCAACCCATTGAGGATATAATTACGGCATAAGAAATCCGCATGTTTCCATGCATCTATTGCCTCTGTCCTTAAGAAAGAATTTGCCCTCCTTAACGGTGCTTAGGACTCTTGGGCGTCTGCCTCCCAGGATAAGATGATCAACCATGTACTTTAGGAGCACCTCCAGCATAGTATATCCAGCGAACCACAGTATGTATGCTCTCATAGAAAAGAGAAAAAGAAGGAAGATGAAAATCCAGAATCTTTCTATATACAGAAATCGTTTTCTATGATTTTATAAAAAATTCCGTTGAAGACACCCTTTCCCGTTCAAATGGATGCGTCCATCTGTTAACTGACTCATTCTTTAATGAAAACAAACCGAATGTAAGAGAAAACTAATCTAAATAAATTTATCCCAAAAAATAATTATCTTATTCACCCAACCCAACCCAACCCAACCTGACCCGGCCAGCGCGCGCAAACTGAACCGAGCTGAGCCAGCCGGATGGCATGTGCGGGTTAGCTCACCTAGATGCATGGGTCTAATATGTCTCTCCCCCACAAAAGTGGGTTGGTCTAAAGGCCTAACTTGAAAGGCTAAACTTGTGCTTTATATACCAACAATATTACCTTCTTCTAGGCAAAGTGGGATTATTCACTCTTTCAACTAATTCACATGTGTAATTCTCATTCAATACAAAGTGGGTAATATGGGCTTAACCCAGGCTTGGTAGTCTCCGGGCGTCTGGAGAGGAGTTTTTATCTAGGCGCTCTCATCTCAACCGTCAGATGAGATTCGATGGTTGAGATCTCTTCCCTCTCCCCCACTCCCTCTGGCTCGACAGGGCGCCCGCCACCCCGGCGACCCCCCTCCCACTCCCCCCCTTTGGCTCGACGCCTGCCCGCCCCGGCAACCCCCTTCCTCTCTCCACCCTCCCTTTGGCACCCTCCTTCTCCCAATCCGGCGACCCCCTCCCGCCCTCTCCTCTGGTTCGACACGGCACCCTTGCCAGGCAGTGGGGTGGCGAAAGGTGGAAAACTCACCCCACAGCCACGGCGAGGGCGCCACATCGAGCCAAAGGAGACGGCGGGAGGGGGGTCACTGTGGTGGCGAGATGAAGGGGGTCGCCGGGGCGGCGGGGTGCCCCGTCGAGCTAGAGGGAGAGGGGGAGAGAGAGGGAGCCAGAGGGGAAGGGGGAGAGGGAAGATATCTCAACCGTCGGATCTCATCCGATGGTTGAGATGAGGGCGCCCGGAGGCTACCTTTTACCTTAATATAATGCCCACTTTTAACAATAATTACCTCTTCCGTCCCATGTGTTCTCTACTCGAGAAAAAATGTGATAGGTCAGGCTGCCAACTTAACTATGAGAATTGAGAAGGCTAACATGAAATAGGACAATTAATATATGACATTTATTCATATCTAGTCAATTACTATGGGACAACGTACATATTTGCATACTCATAAAGTATATCTAGGCATATAGCATGTAAATATGTGATGACATGAAACTTAGAAAGATTTAATATTGCTTGGCTATGATTTTGTCACATGAAGCTAGTCTGAGTAAATTTTATAGCTTTCAATCAATTAATGAAGTAAAAGATGTGTTGAATCAGCTTTTATATTTAAAAAACAGCTTTTTGTAAAAGATTTGAAACTTTTGTTCATCCATTTTAGACACTCAATAATTATCATGGATGACTTTCTTAGCAATGTAGCTGTAGGAAGTATAAATATGAGTATGATACGTATAAAACTATACAAATAGCTGTGATGGTTGATTCTTATGATTGACTAAAATCCATAAAATATCTCGAACTCAACCTCTACGATAGGCCTTGAATGATATCTATATTCACATACAAAAAAATGATAGCTATAGTCCACATAACTATTTTATAATAGAGAATGGAAATGGACTCCTGATCCTAATTAATAATTCCAGCTAGGATAATTAGAGCGGGATACTGAACTGGCCCAATAAGGCTTTCAAGCATGGATTGAAGTATAAGATACGATAGAAAGTTAGACTTCTGCAATTATGGGCCTTAAAATCTTATATAATGTAAATTCTCAAGTATATTTTCATGGGCCCATCATGCGCATTTATGGCCCAACATTGTCAACTGTCGCTTGATCCACCTTGAATTTCCTTTATGGTGCATTTGGCAACCTTGATTTGAATTTAAAGGTGTTATTAATAAAATCACGTCCTTTTATATCACATGTAGATGATATTTGCATTTTAAATCATAAATCACACGTAGTGTTTAGGAATAGTGTGATTTTACGAATAAGATTCTAATACTCAGTGTTAGGGAATGTGATTTTGTAAATGACTGGATCAAAGACGTGATTTGTACTCAACCCTTTCGTTCTATAAACCAAATGACGGAATTTAAATCCCGCCCAATATATATTGCCAAATGTGGGGTTTCACAAATGACACGATTCTATGAATTACATCCCTGTTGTCAAATGCACCCTTAGGAACGGGAGCGAAACTCCATCAGATAATTACTAGAACTATTAACACCCTTAAATCCCAAGAGTTTTTTGTTCTTTTTGATGTTAACCCCAAGAGTTATAATCTAACAAGTCAGAAGATATTAATATTTAATAGCACTTGGTTAAATGCAACTTTTGACTTCTATAAGTACTATTTTTCTCTCTGCTTTTCAAGGCAGTTTTTGCAATTTATTTTTCTCTTAGTATTTTTTTTATGTTTTTTTTTATATTATTCACAGGTAGCCTTCTCCACCAACCATTTTTTTCACCTTTTCACTCTATCATTTTTATTATTTGTTTACTTGTTCACATAGCAAGTCTATAAGGCAAGGAATTCCGTATCGGATATCAGTAAAATATCGGTCGACCAAAAAGACAAAATATCAAAGATATATCGGAGATATTGTATAAAAAAAATATCGGTGGTCGAAAACTAGTTTTTACCATATATTTTCACAATCTAACTTCTAAAATAAGTTATACTAATTTAGACAAAGCATAGATTTCAAAATATGCATAAAATACATATTAGGATGGAAAATAAATGGAAAAGTTATTTTTTTTAAAAAATGGCGAATTTTTTTTAAAACATTTTTTTTAAATAGCGAGCCAATATATTGGCGATATTTTAAAATTTTTGAAAATCCTATATTATTTTGTATTGGGTGGGCCCCAATACCGATATATCGCGATATTGCATTCCATGCTACGAGGGCAACCCAGTTTTTAGTTAAGCTCTAACACCAAGATTTTGAATGCATTTTTTAGTTAGGCTTCACCAAAATAAAAATAATAATATGAAGGCAATACAATTGAAGATTTTGTTTTCGATCGTACAAATATAGATATAAATAGGGTAGGCTTTCAGTGAAATATGGGCATATACACATACAACATAGTTTCTGAAAGGGCTTGGCATATCTTTCGACGTCATATTGTGTAATTTGCACTCCCCTTGTCCTGCATTAATAGTCTGATTTGGTTTTTCAAACTGAACTAATTTAGCTAATACCTACCATGGTTAGTAACAAGCTTGTAGGAGTAACAAGTTTAACATGTTATCCGCATAGTGCATGAATATAACATGTTAATATGTTCCATATTAATAGTCCAACTTGGTCTTTTAGTTGAACTAATTTTAATTCATATTTTTCAAGCAGCTCAACTATTTTTTTTTGCTGAAAAAAAACTCTTATATTACTGAAACAGAAAATATATAAGAGGGAATCTTCCTCAGCGCCAACAGCAGCAGAGGAAGATACACATTACACAAATAAATAAAAACAATAATAATAGTAATATAAGCTTTTATAACATGAGCAAAGATGCATATAGTTGGACAGAGATAAACACAACCTAGGAGTATTTTCATAAACATATATGAGTCATTATAGACAATTAACCCTTAGGGGAAATCGCAGCCACATCCATGAGCATAAACATGGAGCATCATCCACCAAAACATAACACTTCGGGCTCTACTATCTCTGGCACACTCCAACAAGTCGACAAAAATACGATTGAAAGTAACCAACCTCCACGACTTTTGTAGAGTTGTTTTTCTTTTATTTACTTGATGATCTATGAGGTGTGAACTTAAGAGACTACCTACAAGAGGCAAATGAAGAGTAATGTGCCTGACGGAAAGATTGGCACCCGTAGTAAGGCAACTATCTCAATCTATAGCCATAAGGCTACTACGCAAAGAGACGGAAGAATCCGAGCCTGACTCAGTGAAAGTTGATCTCTCCAAAAATTTTGAAAGATCAAAATCATCACTCCTTGGAACAGTAGACATCCTTGTGTTCATTAGATTGGGTACGTATAAAAATACCCCCAACATGTGTGAATCAATAGTTCCACTCCTAAAGCTAAAGGAGAGCTCAAGTGGAAGCCAAAAAATAAACAAAGAAGGGGAATGGGGAGCGCCTCCCAACCGGAACCACGCGAGATTGACGCCGGGTGGCTCCACATTAGGTCAATAAAAAATGGGCAGGAAAGTGCGAAGGATAGCAGCGAGGATCAGAATCGCAGCACAAGGTCCTCGATCCGTCCCACATCGACCACAACACCTTCTCCACGTACGCTCCTCCTCCCTCAGCCTATGCCTCTTAAACAACCCCGGTTGAAGACGTAAGGGGGAGGCCACCCGACATGGCCACACAGGGCCAAACGGGGGCTAAGGGGGGAGAGGTGTAGCAGGAAAGGGAAGAAGGGAAGAGGAATTTTAGAGAGAAGAGCTTCTCTCTCTCTAGAGCCCTCTTGCAAAATTAATTATTCCAAGCAGCTCAACTTAATTTGTTATCTTTGCATAAAAAAAAACTTTTTTATTGTCTCAACAAGTTCAGGCTTGGGAACCATGAACTTCGAAGGAGGATGTCAAGACCGTTAGGCACACCATCAATTCAACTCTAGCTCATAGAGAAATCAACAGTTATTTAGGCAATTCAGCTCTAGTCTGCTAATCATCTAGATAAGCCATGCAACTCATCGATCTTGGATATTTTGTTAATGCTTCTGATTCGTTAGTCACGACTCATTATGTACTTGAGAGAGAATTGAATTCTTTCTGTTTTGATCTTTTGTGTTTTTTTGCCATCATGGTTAATATTTCGTTGCTTATAGCAAAAAATTCATTTGATCTACTATCACAACATGTTGGAGCAGAGTTGCTGATGCCATTGGAACAATTTTGGTTGAAAAAAGAAAAGAAAACGACGCAGCATGATGTTCCACTGAAAAAAGTATATTCATGTTGTTTTACGATTGTGCTTTTAACCTCGTCGGAGTCCTGAACACATCCCGTTGGTTGCACCGCCAGCCCATCAAATGACAATCACGGTACTCCAGCCACTGCATTTGAAGCCGACCATAAAAATCGCTCCTTTAAAAGAAAGCATGTTTATGCTGTTTGCCAAATAGCATGAACATGTTATTTCATAAATGTGCTCTTGATGATTAGCAGCCGCGGCCGGTCAACCACCTGGCCAGGGCGGACATGGCCAGCAAAGGTCTGACGTTGGTCATGATGTCACCGGAGGCAGCCGAGCCCAAGAGGCATCAGAGGCGAGAAGTTCTCATTAAGGAAGACGACTCGGAGGTCAAGGAATGGGTGATGCTTGTGGGCAGCAGTTGGAGTTGGGGGTGCGGAAGAGGAGAGAAGTGGCGGGGATAAGAGTCGGTGCCGGAGGAGAGGCTTTGAACACGGTGGACGGCATTGGAAGCGGCAACCATGGTGGAGCGTGTGGATAAAGTGCCGGAGGAGGAAGAAGAAGAAAGGGGAAGGGTACTTGTGGCATTTCTTCTTTTGTTTTTCAAAAGCAAAAATATATTGAGCATCAATCATCCATGATGAGTAGAGTCTATGCTCTATAATTTGTACTCAGTTCATATGCATATTAAGTATAATATTTTATGAACTGTATGTATCTTTTTTTTGGGTAAAGAAACTATATGTATCTTAAGATGCAACTCTTCATTTATACACGTAAAAAAACTCTTTATCAGGTCACACTCATTATACTAAAACAAGTGTATTCTCTTGAACTATGTTTGTTTAAGATTAGTTTAAGTGCATATTGATGTTAGATTACAAAAAACCATTTTTAAAATCTCATTTAGACTGTTTTCCGATAGAATGTTTAGCCCACCGATACATCTTCCGAAATTCCGATATCCAAAGTGGCACCCCTTGGATGAGAGTATTTGATAACATTTCCATCCAACTTTTTTTTAAATCGTATAATCCCACCTTCCTACTATTGGACCATATGTCTGCCACATTTATAAATAATAATCATAATTGTAAGTAGCGTGGCTTAGCGTGAGCTTCCAAGCTACTTTTATCGTTTAAGGAGAACTTTTCTCAGTCTATTTCGCACACCACATCACCAGGGATTATATGAGGGCCTTGATAAAACCCTTCTGATTAAAGTGTAAGTTGGTGATGAAATACAACGTGGTGTGCAAAATAAGAGATCCTTTAATAGCTATCTCGGACTTCATTTTCCGGTGTAGTACTAAAAGAGTAAAGCCTTCCTCCAACTTTGCACCGCAATCAGCGTTGGATACCACTCCAAATTATGCCGATCCTCCTCCCATGCATGTGAATTGTGAAGTCAATTCAGCGGCCGCACAGCTTTCAATCCAAGCAAAGAAAAGCATAATAAATGACGAACACTGAGGCACAACTTGATGATGGCATTCACACTCATTTCCTGCGGTGATGGCGCGTTTGCTGGATCACGCCTGGCTGCCTAAATGGCAACTCCAAAGTCCACACTCCTTTTCTTCCTTTAATCTAATGACTCAAATAATTGTAACTCAAGTTCGAATCCCTACTCCGTTGGCCACCCACCTGGGATTATTCCCGATTTATCCGATGTGCCTATGATGGTGGGCCTTGCACGTATCCGAGGGGATTGATGGCCGGATATAATCCCCTGATTTATCCGATGTGCCTATAATGGGTGGGCCTTGTACGTGCCCAAGGGGATTGATAGCCGGATATGGTGTGCTATAAGAGGTCCGTTGCCTGCCCCTTCTACTCCGGTTCCATAGACTCGGACACCCCTTATTGTCAAAAAAAAAATCATATAACTGCAGCTCAAATCTTACGCAAACGCGTGAAGAGTGAATGATGCGGCCCAGCCCAGGCAAAGCTGGCTCACTGCTGCCTTCCTCGCGTCTGTCTCACCCACATGCATTTTCCCGCGCCTTTTTAATGACCCTTCTTGCTGTAACTTGAGTTGCATTGCATCATCTCTCTGTCTCTTTCTTTCTTCTTTCCATCACTTCTCTCTGGCTTTTAGGCCATCTTGTCATCTACATCCTGCTTGAAGATCCTCGAATTGACGGATACAAATAAGGTTTGTTGGAAGTCTTTCACTGTAATGGGCTTCTCTTTCTTTTGCACTCCCTCTGTTCTGGATTAATTGTCTGGATTGGAAATGAAAAATGAACTAATTTAGATTTCCAATCCTGACAATTGATGTGTGATGGAGGAAGTAGTTTTCTGAATTAGATATGTCCTGCCCTTGTTGATATGTCTGATTGTATGTCCTCCAAATCTTGTGGTTTGTACTATTTAATGTTGTGATATGGCTGATATAGTTATCTTAGCTTTATGATAATTGAATGTAGTTATCTTAGTTACTTCTTAGCAATGTAGCTAGCTACTCTTTTATTGCTTCTCAGATGTCTTTGTTTTGTTTTATAATTGTTCCCTATATTTCTAGATTTCTATTTAGTGCGCACATTTTCTCTTGGATACTTGTATCTCTGCTGCACAACTTCAATTTCTTTTTTCCCTCTCTTTTCTTCCAATTAGCAGTATGAATTAGTGTTATCCTGTTCGAAAATGACTTGTGCAGTCGTTAAGTGGACAGCGAAAATTTTTGTACCTTACTATTTCTTTCCATTTTAGTTCCTTTTTCGTTATCGTACTGTCTGAGCTGAGTCCTATCATTTGGAGAAACTAGACAGTGGAGGTCTCAGAAAATCCTCATTTTCTCAAAATGGGGTCGCTGGGAAGGCTCCTTTTGGCAATTGCAGCCTTGGCCTGTTGGAGCATTTGTTGGGTGAGAGCAGAGGATCCATACAGATACTTTACATGGACTGCTACCTATGGAACAGCTTCCCCTTTGGGTGTGCCTCAGAAGGTTAGATTTATAGTTCTTTACTCTAAAAGATTGCTCCAGTTAAAATCACAAATAATTGTTGTTTTATACTAATTCACGTGATCTATTTCCTTATGAACATTTTAGGTGATTCTAATCAATGGTCAATTTCCTGGCCCTCGCCTTGACTGCGTGACCAATGATAACATTATTCTCAATCTCATCAACAAACTTGATCAACCTCTCCTTATCACATGGTGAGTTCTTCTCCTATTAAATTTACTTTGGGGTGAGCTTGATCCTTAGAGAAACCAAATGCATCTTAGGATTGTTCCAAGATATTTATTTTGGCACTTCTATATTTGATAAGTAGGAGGACCAATCTAGCTGATATGCCTGACATTTATCTATTAACTGGTTGCTGATAAAAGCTACTCACTCTAGTCACTTTTAATAGATACAGTTGATTTTTTAGTTCATTTGAAAATCAACTGTATCTATTAAAAGTGAATCGGAGGGAGTAAATTAACAAAGAGAGTGATCCTCATTGGATTTTTTCAATGATAATCTTGTAGCAAATACATAAAGTAGTCATGTTTTTAGATTTTCTTCTAACAATGTGTTTATCTGTGCTGAATAAACCAGGAACGGTATCAAGCAACGAAAGAATTCATGGCAAGATGGGGTTTTGGGAACCAACTGTCCAATCCCTCCCAACTCAAACTTCACATACAAATTTCAAGCCAAGGATCAGATTGGCTCGTTCACGTACTTTCCCTCCACCCTGATGCAGAGAGCAGCTGGAGGATTTGGAGGCCTTAATATCTACCAAAGGCCAAGGATACCAATCCCATATTCACCCCCTGCTGGAGATTTTACACTTCTTGTTGGTGATTGGTACCAGGCTGGCCACAAGGTTGTTTGCACAAAAAAAAGAAAATGAACTTTTAACTTGGCATGTGTTAGTATTTACATATTTACAAATGTGAATGTTAGAAAAAAGGGATTTACATAGAGGTTTCATTTACTGCAGAAGTTGCAACAGGATTTGGATTCAGGCAAACCTCTTGGATTCCCTGATGGGCTTCTTATAAATGGTCAGGTTCAATCTTCATGGTTCACAGGAGATCAAGGTACTTGTCAATTGTTTCTCTAATATCTCAATCTCCTTTAGATTTAACAACTTCTTGCATTCAAAGATAACCTTAAAACACTAGAAAGAACTTAGTGTTAGAAGTCGAATCTAGATGCAAATACTACAGATTGTTGATTCATACAGAAATTTTCTTTTATCTTCCTTTCAGGAAAAACATACATGTTCAGAATTTCAAATGTGGGTCTGTCAACCTCAATTGACTTCAGAATTCAGGGTCACAACATGAAAGTCGTAGAACTGGAAGGTTCTCATACAATCCAGAATATGTACACCTCCATTGATGTACATGTAGGCCAGTCAGTGGCTGTCTTGGTCACCCTGGATCAGCCACCCAAGGATTACTACATTGTTGCTTCTACACGCTTCACAAAGAAGGTTCTAACAGCAACTGGAGTATTACATTACAGTAATTCCCACATTGGTGTCAGTGGGCCACCACCCATTGGTCCCACTTATCAGCTACATTGGTCACTTAGACAAGCTCGAACCTTCAGGTTTTTCTTTCATGGCTATTTTGTTCATTTGATGAAAAGGAAAAAATTAGTCACAGATTTTCATTACGCATCTAGTTGCAAGCCTTTAGATCGAACATGGACATAATCTAATGCGGCCACTGGAGAAATAAATGGTTATGGCTTGCTTTGTATCTGACTCCATTTCACAATATCAATCAAAGTAATGTCTTGTTTCTTTAATTTTTGTGTAGATGGAATTTGACTGCTAATGCAGCCAGACCAAATCCTCAAGGATCATATCACTATGGAAAGATCAAACCATCAAGAACAATTATGTTGGAGAACTCAGCCCCAGTGATGAATGACAAGCAACGTTATGCCGTGAACAGAGTCTCTTACGTTGCGCCTGATACTCCTCTTAAGCTTGCAGATTATTTCAATATCTCCGGGGTCTTCAGTTTCAGTGCAATACAGGATTTTCCATCTGGTGGATCTGCATATTTTGGCTCCCCGGTCATACCGGCTTCCCTTCACGAGTTCTATGAGATCATCTTCCAGAACAATGAGAACACTATCCAGAGTTGGCATTTTGATGGTTATGACTTCTGGGTTGTTGGGTAAGTTTAATTCAAATCTGGTGCAAAACATACACTCCCTCCATCCCACATTAGTAATCTGATTTGGCTATTAAAGTGGGACTGAGAGTTATCATAAAATGAATTCTAGTCCAAAAACATATGACTAGATAAATGTAGTAGAATGCAGTGTTTGAGAACTCAATACTTGACGGCCAAAACATATAGTTGTCAAGATTCAATGCAAATTCATCATATGCTTATCCCAACTATCTGGCGTTGGCAACATGAATTCTATACAAAAATTTGACTGTTGTTAGAATCAAAATGATGATACAAAATCCATCCAAAGAAACATAATGACAATTTTTTACGCAGGAAGTTTTTCATGATGCAGCCTTTAAAGAAATATGGTTAATTGTTGATAAAGGCAATCCTTCAAAACTCAAGTCTAGGACTTGGATTCCAAATTTGCTAGTGTCAGATTGACTTGAACAAAGCATAGTATCTAAACATCTGATGTCTAATATTTAGCATGAATATATGCAGGCTGGGAATGGGACAGTGGACCCCTGCCAGCAGGAAACGCTACAATCTCATCGATGCAGTCACAAGACACACTACACAGGTCAACATTTCACCTTCTTAGAACGCAATTGCTTAAATTGGTGTTTATTCCTTGCTCCGGTTGCAAGCTGAGAGATAAAATTGAAGTTCTATTCAGCATTTAACGGTGAATGTGGCAATGCTTTGCAGGTGTATCCAAATTCGTGGACTGCAATTTTGGTGTCACTAGACAACCAAGGTATGTGGAACATAAGGTCAGCAATGTGGGCCAGGCAGTATCTGGGCCAGCAATTGTACCTCAGAGTTTGGACTCCAGACCGGAGCTATTCAAATGAGTATGACCCACCTAACAATGTACTTCTGTGTGGCAAGGCCAAGGGTCGTCATGTGTAGCAAGTTTTCTTTATCTTTGTCACGAGAGTGTGACAGCATGGGGGAATTTTTTTATAAAAATTGGAAATCAGCAGTGTATTTTAGAGATTACTCCACTGTGTAAGCCAAATAGTTTATTTCAATTTCAGTTTAAATAATTTAATATCTGTATTCAAAAAATTTACATCTATATTTGTTTTACCATAAGGTTTTTCCAAATGAACTAATTTTGGTTCATTTTGCAAAACCTTATGGTAATAATAATTCCGGACAGAGGGAGTATTAGATTCTTAGGTATCAAAAACTCATGTCAGGTGTGTAATTGGATGTCCGCCTTATCTATTGACAAATAATAGTTTTTATTTTAATGAAAATAAAAACTTTTTTTTATTGGAAGCAATGTAAACAGCTTATGATTTGTTGTTTTAGAGATAATCAGAAGGATTTAACATTACATTTCCATTTCTCAAGCAAGAATGGAAACTTATGTAGTTAATTCCTTCAAGTGCGATAATGGGGAAGAACAAAAGCGAACTTGCAATCTGATTCACAATTTTTTTCAAAGCTGAGTCTTGTAAGTAAAATCATTCCCGAACATTGTATTGTTCCTTTCTCTCTACATGAAATAAATTGCAGCATTGATGAAGTTCTTCAAAGAAGATGCCAAGATAAATATTACAATTGCAAATGAGAAGGGCGTGGTTAATGAATTGACAAGCAGCCCGGCCATGAGAATCGCTTAGGGCTTCGAAGTTGTAAATCCACTTTGAGCACTAATGTATGAATTTGTTGTACTAATCCAGTGTATAGTTCAGTCTCCGGTTAGAAAAAAAAAAGCCAAAATAGCAATTGGTCGTGTATCCTTTTTGTTTTGAAAAATTATCTTTAGGTTTTTCTCATTCTCCCTCAAATAGCCATGAAGGGCCTCTCTCTTTCTCTCTAAAAAAAATCCCTACTGAGGGGCCCTATTTGTTATTGGCCTTAGGTAGGTGCTGAAGTTGCCTAAGACGCCAATCGGCCCTGGTCAAGCGAGGATGAGGATACTTTAAAAGTTTTTCTCTAAAGTTGCAACGTGTGTCCTTATGACCAATAAAAGGTAGAGCATCATCTCAAACTTTATTTTCACTTACACCTAAAATCAATAAACTGCTAGCACAAGAAATGCATGTTGTGTTACTGATAGCGTAGAATTCGACTCGGATCAGTTCTAGTAATTTATTTGGGACTTAAATTACCATGCTTAACTCATCAACAACTACAAGATAGGAGGCAATTCACTCAAGTTAATATATTCCAAGAATTCGTATTTACACTTTCACGGTAAATTATTTCTTTGTCTGCCACATGGCACAAAGCTTGAATGCTTATCTGTAATCCTCTTGCATGGAATAGATAGAATTTAGCCGACCTTTATCCAGTCTGAAAGATAACTATGATATCATCTATAACTAGTTAATGGAATTCTTTGTTGGAATGACGATGGATCAATCTAATGTGGACTTTTTCTGACCAATTGCCCGAGCTTCTTACCTCATCAACATGTGGATAACAATGGATGCTTGGTCAAAATCTTTGTACCTTAATAATAAATATGAAATTGACCCCATAGATTACTTAGGTTATGTGTCATGGTACATGTGACTATAATCCTAAATGGTAAAATTTGGTGCTAAAGTTGTCTACATAGTGGTGTGGGTAATTGGAGAAAGGAGAGTCGACCAGAGTAAAAGAGTAACTATATACTGAAGTTTTATTTGGCAACTACCTATATAATGAACTTGAGTCTTAGCAAATGGTGCCCCATCGGTGCATTGATGAGCCACCCCATCTTTTTTTAGTTAAAGAATGGTGTTGCAGTTCTTAGGACCCAAGTTGAAGGGGCAGGGCAACGGACCTCTTTGAGCACTGTATCCAGCTACCGCTCTCTTTGGGCACGTACAAAGCCCACATATTATATATGCACTGAGTATAGTCAGGACATGATTATATGTAGGTGGCCAACTGAGTGAGGGATAAGAACTCAGGCCTTCTGCTTCCTTAGGCATGGTCCTGGCCTTCTCGCCAACACCGTTTGGTCTGATACGAACAACGTTTGAAGTATCTGACTCTTTGTTTCAAAAAAGAAATAAAGAAAGAGAAGTCAATGACTCGGCACTCCAATTGTTAGGAAAAGAAGTTCCGAATGTATAATCATATTACTTGAAGAAGCAAAACAAGATACGTACGAATTTGATCTCATTCTTTCTTTGGACATCTTCGGATGGTGGGGTGCCCATTGTTGGAAAGGATAAACAGTCATTCCACCCTTTCCATCGGCCATATCAGATCGCTAAGGGGAGGAAACTGTAATAGATAAGCACTTTCAAAGTGTCACAGATAAGCAACCACTATTTGTAAGTATTATAAACAATCTAGGACGGGAGAATGCCTATATAAACAACTAAGAGCCCAGCCTTTGAAGCCCAATACTTCCAGCAGTTGAAACGCGGAAAGAAGATGGGAAGTAGTTTGTGGCATCTTTTTTGTCTAGCCGTGACACTGATTTTACTTACATGTTCACTTGCTCGCCCACTTTTAGGTGGAAGAGAAGTGGAGATGAAAGTCATACATGGAGTTCTAAAGGTGGGTCACCAGAGAGAAGGCCAGTGGATTGAGTCCCAGAGGCTGAGCCCAGGTGGGCCTGACCCGCAGCACCATGTCAGGTCTCCAAGGGTCTAAGTTGGCATGACAGAAGCATGGAGACTAATTGACTGAAGGGGTTGTATAAGAGCCATAGAGACCAGAAACCCTCTGTGGACCTTTCATTTTATGGTTTTTGTATCCCACCTTTCCTGTGGTAATTCCTATAGAGAAGGCTTATCTCTTTGTTATAATCAACATCTTATGTTCAAGAGAATTCATGTTATCATGTGAGTCCTTTGTTATAGAAGATGAAAGCTATTACTACTTGAAAATTATTAACAGAAGCATGTTGGATTGAATTAGTAGTACCATTGTGGTACTGCAATTCGTGTGATGGTATGGTCAATGCAAACAATTGTGTGTGTGTGTGTGTGGTGCAAGTATTTCACTAATAATGTTTGTCTTTACAAGGTACATAATAGGCACTAATGGCAGAGAGAGAAAGAGAGAGTGTATCTTCTTTGCATGGCCGCCTTCAACTTGTATCTTCAGCTTTTACACTGAAAAGGCAAGCAGAAAAACAAAGGAAACAAAACAAAATTTCCGTTTTTGCATCTCCTGAATGCATTTGTTTGGTGGAGCCAGGCAGCAACGAGCTAAGGCTGGTCTGGAACCATTCATAACTATTATTGGCTCGACCACCATGTCTAGTACGCACTATTTGTTCTAATGTGTGCCCATCCCATTCATTTATTTGGAATAATTTTTAGTTAAAGGGGCTTGGCTGGAACGGTAATTTTCTCATACATCAGCAACTAGCATGAATGGTGTTCAATTCGTATTTCACATTTTGAACAATGCGAAATGTGAGGAAAGGTTTAGTACTATAGTATTATTATAATTGTTACAATTAGTTTGCGGAGTCATTTTGAGTGCTTATAAAGATTTTATGCCAATGTCCATCTATTCATTTTTTCTGAACTAGTTAAGTGAAGGCTTGCATATGAAGGTTTTGGTGCTTACTAGTGAAAGGCTTGCAATGAATATATGCAGACACATGCACAATTGGTTGTATTGCCAACTTTTTTTTTTCATATCTACATCTCGTGAATACGTTTATTTGGTGGAGCCACTGTAATTGTCCTTGAAACCTTTGAGCACTTTAATTAGCTCCACCATCATATCGCCCTTGTGAGCCCTGTTCATATGGAAACTTTGTGTGTTATTACTGTTCTGCTGACTCTAAACCAAAATGAAATTTAGTCGCACTACAATTTGGTTTTGCAAAAATAACCGTGATGCTTGTGTGGCTCATGTAGAACTGGGTCAAGTATAAGTCACATAATATTGCTTTTTTTTGGGTGGATGGGTGGCGTCACCACTCTCGGGTTTTCCATATTACCTGATTTTTTCAGTGAAATCCCATATAGCCTAGAATTGACACAGAGTACCGAAAATGCCTTTATTCGCTGCAGGGTCTTGTATATATAGACATGATCGCCTCCCCGTGGCTCCCTTCAATTTTTCGGCTATTGGTAGTCTATCACGCGCACCCCCCCTGCGGCTCCCTGCAGTTGCATGCAACCAGCGTAGTGAGCGATTACACGTGTTTTGAGCGATTTTCAACAAGGGTTTTTGGTGGGCTAAAGGCGAAAGAGTAATTTTCCAACGAGAAATAGTGGAAAAGAGTGCGAGCAGAGACGAAAATGAGCGTTAAGCGTTTTCTGGGCAACGACGCCTCATTGGAAGTGAAATACACCTGGTAAGGTACACACCTTTGTGTGTTTGCGTTCATCAGTACATAATATAACATAAAGTCTTGTGTGAGCATACACGATTTCAGTGTGTTCTTTTTTGTGTGTACACTCTATGTTTCATCTTTTGTATCTATCTCATTACAAATGGATACACAAAGAGATTACATAGACAAGGAAATACTAAGGGATGAGGAAGATTAGGAATTTATTTCGCGCCGCGAGAGCAAAAGAAGAGGGAGAGGAAGAGGAAGGGGCCCTTAGAGACCCCCCCCCCCCTAAAGAGATCTTATAAACTGCAACCAGTTGTTTGAACGTATTGTCAGCCTAGAGTGCTGAAAAAGTGTGTTACCCTCCTACAGCGTCACCAAAGATGCACTGAACTGATTCAGGAAGCGGGATTTGCCGTCATTTTCAAAGCTCAGGAAGTCATAGTTTCTAGGAACCTCCTTCACAATTTGGTGAGGTATTGGGATGATTCGGACAAGGTCTTCAACATAAAGGGCAGGTCGCTAAATTTGACAGAGCAAGAAGTTGCTCTTATCACTGGATTGCCTGCACATGGCAAAAAAGTTGAGATCGATCCCGCTACAGGCATCCGACCCCAAGGTTCCTTCTACAGAACGTACTTCTTCATGAGGAAACTAGATAAGCAGTACATAGAGGAAATTATCGACAAGCTTAACAATGGAGCAATGAAGATGGCAGAGGATGACATGGTGAAAATGATCATATGCCTCCTCTTCTCCGCGGTTCTATTTCCACACAGCACTAGAGCACTGCTATCGTGTTTTTTAATACATTGAAGACCTCTCATGATTGAGCTCCTACAATTGGCCCCAAGCAATCCATAAGATGTTGGTTTCTGGTATATCTCACACCAGTAGACAAATAGAAGCAAGATGTGAAGGAGAGTTAGGGAGCGGTGGTTACCTAAACGGCACCACATATGTAACTCAAGTAAGCCATTCTTCTAGCTTTTTAGTGGTGTATGTATGTACACCACTCCTTATTTTTTGTGTCGGCGTAGACACGATGCCTCAATAGTCGTGTGTTCAAAGACACGATAGTGAGTAGTCGTGTTTACGAACACACGATTCAATATGTAGTCATGTACGTGTGCACACGACTACTTACTATCGTTGTAGGATATTATACATGAATTTTACTAATGTTTTGTTCTACTGACTATGCAGATTTTATTTTTTGAGCTCACGATAATCTTCCACGCTGTAATGGGGCCGACCACTCCGAGAATTAGAAGGTGGCCAGGATCAGGCGCCCAGAAGAAGCACCGTATGGCTGATTACTGGAAGAGGCTGCTTGAGCATTTAGACATATGGGAAGAAGTCATCGATGTCATTAGCCCATTGCCAGAAGAGGCAGTACTCATTTCGTCTCCTTCAGTGGCCCCCCCTCCTCGACGACAGAAGACAGAGAGGCAGAAATTGAAGAGGACACCCGTTCATGGTTCCCCCTCTTCCTCGAAGACACCCGGTGAGTCGAACGCAATGGGGGATTAGAGAGTTGTCTATAGGGCATTAAGACATTAATTGAGGTCGCCATGGAGAGGTATGAGAAGATGGGAATGAGGGTGAGACCTCTGGGTCTGCGTGAGTGTCTTCACTCTATGAAGGCCTCCGCCGATACAACATCACTACTGTTGGAGGGCATGAAGGAGGACGAGAAGAATGAGGAGATGAAGAAGAAGGAGGAGGTATTAGACTGAGCCACAAAGATAGCTTATGCGAAGATGTTACTGAATAAGCTCCAACCAGAATTCAACGCAGACATGGAGCGTGCAGAAGTGGATAAGCGTCAGAAGTACAAATTGGATTTCTTCCCCCGAGGATCTGTGGTAAGGAGGAGAAGGAGGCATGTCCCGGAGAAGGAATTGCAGAGGCTACAGGAAGAGGAGCACATAAGGAGAATGATGTTGGAGCAGGCGAGGAGGAATTTGGCATAGAAGGTGGGGGAGGTCCCATTCATGGCGACTGACCTAGATGAGATCGATGAAATGGGCTACACCCGTAGAGCGGCAGAAGAGACTAAATCATATTCCAAGGAGACTGTCTCCGATCACCAAACAACATATATCATTAATACCGTGATATCATCCTTGAAGGAGGCGGATATTGGGACGGACAAGGAGGACAAGGAGAAGAAGGATGAGGACGAGGGCAAGGAGCAGAAAGAGAAGGAAGAGTGCAAGAAGGATGAGGAGGAGGTAGAGGAGGAGGAGAAGAAGGAGGAGAAGGAAAAGAAGGAAGTGGATTTGAAGAAGGAGGCCACAAGCTCAACCTCAGATAAGCCTCTTGAAGTTCATCGCCTCCAAACGCCTCAACCAGCTGCAATGGATCTCCCAGAACACTATGCTAATTTGGAGTTGTGCTTCGAAATGGAAGTGTTGTTGGAAAGGGATAGAGTGACAATCGATGGGTGGATCGTCAATCCGATGAAGGCTTATCCAATCCCTACCCTATATGACGAAGACTACATATCCCTTATGCAAACTACAGAAATAAACACAAATATAAGTATACACAAGCTACCTATTTTCTTTTTTTTGAAGGTCTTGAATATAATAGAAGGTCGTGTATATGAATACACGCCTTTGTTAGTAGCAAGGTTTTCAAAACCGAACCGGTGACTGACCCGGAATTCTTGTTGGGTAGGTTCAAGTGGGGGTCAACGTGGGTTGACCCAGTTTAATAAGAAAATAAAAAAAAAAGAGGGCCAGAGGGGAGGCAGCTCCCTCTGGCCGCCGCCGAAGGGGGTCGTCGAGGCAGAGCCCGGGGCTCTGCCTCGAAGCGGCGGCCCCGCCTAGAAAGAGCCCCCCTCCCCCCCCCCGACGAGGCAGAGGGCTTTGGTTCGAGGCAGGCCACCTTGAACCAGAGCAGAGCCCCGCCTCGAACCAGAGCCCCCGGGCCGCCCCGATGAGGCAGAGGGCTCTGGTTCAAGGAGGCCCCACCTCAAACTAGAGCAGAGCCCCTCGCCGCGGGGCTCTGCCTCGACGGGAGCCCCGCTTCTAACCAGAGCCCCCATAGGGGCTGAGCCGGGGCCGCCCTCTGGTTTGAAGCGGGGCTCCCGTTGAGGCAGATCCCCCGGGCTGCCCCGAACCAGAGCAGAGCCCCCGGCGGGGGGCTCTACCTCGACGGGAGCCCCGCCTCGAACCAGAGTCGCCAGCGGGGGCGAGGCAGGGCCGCCCCGACGAGGTAGAGCCCCCCGCCTTCAACGTGGGGAGGAGTCGCCGTGGGGAGGGGGGCTTCCGGAAGGGGGAAGAAGAGGAGGTGGGGGGGGGGGGGGGTAAAACACGGACCAGACCGGTCAGCCGGGTTGCAATGACCCGACCGGGTCAACCGACCCTGTCGACCCAGACCGAAAATAGGTCCAGCTCTGGTCAGATCGGTCGGCGCAGTCCAGTTTTTAAAACCATGGTTAGTAATCGTGTATGAAAATACACGCCTTTGTGAGTAGTCATGTGTCGAACACATGATTACTCATTAAGGCGTGTGTGCGTATGCACGAACTTATTGTTTTCTTTTTCCTAATTTCAAATGCAATAGACACGCCTTTGTTAGTAGTCGTGTATGCGAATACACCCCTTTGTGAATAGTCGTGTGTTCAAACACACGACTACTCATTACGACTACTCATTAAGTAGTGTACAATAGAAGAATTTCTGAGTCTCTTGTGCTTCTGTACAGGTTATAGACAAATTTCTTAGTCTCTTGCGGCAGCGCAATGAAAGACACCGGTTGAAGTTTCCGTTCTGTTTTTTTGGCTCCCATGCATTTAAAGATATCTTCGACACTATAAGTGTTCCCTACAAATTGTCGTGCACTTCACTTACTCCTTTACCAAATCTAATCTACATGGCATACCCCGCTTTTGCAGGAGTACAAAGAGGATGGCAATAATACAAAGTTGATACGTAAGCTTGGGAGGATGTTGAACGGATTGAACAGGAACATGTTCTATGTTTTTTTCCCAATCCGCACCGGCACTCACTTCTGCCTCCTCTACGTTCATTTCCCCAACTGTGTATGGAGCTTCTACAACCCACTCTCCGACAAGTCCCAGTTGTACCCACATCACAGAGCCGCAGCAGATAAATTCAGGAAGTTCATTAACGTTGTGATGGCACACAAGCTGAGGTGGATGGGTTGTTTGGATTTGAGGATGAGTCAAATTTCCAAAGCGCCGTGGTAATCAAACTCAAAAGACTACGGCATATTCGTCATGATGTACGTGGAACACTTGGCATCCAATGTCAACCCATCGGAGTTTGATTAGGACAGAATTACACGTTTGTGGCACCCAACCATTGCTGCGTGTATGATTCGCAGGGAGATTCACTGCGAGTTCGATGACAATTCAATTAAAGACGAAAATCAGGAAATGACAGTTGCGAATTTTGTGAGGGAATCAGATAAAGACTAATAGACATATATTTTTTCATTTATAATCAATTTTGTCGTACATACATTTCAACTCAAACTTTTGTTGCTGTACAAACAGTCCTGTACAAACTTTTGGGTCCATATGATCTACGTGAAGAATGGTGGGGGCTTTGGCAAGCAGAACCGACGTATCCACGATGTCTTGTTTGTAGTAACTTTGCCTTGTTGCGGGAGTCTTTGCTTCATGTGCTTCCTCTGTTCCTTTTCAACCGTTTGGTTAGTGCATTTTTTTTGTTGTGACCAACTTGTCGGCAATTGCCACATTTTTGCCTCGAGGTTTCTGGCGGCTCAGGCTGCATCTCAATTCTCTTTGTCCTTCTCATGCCCTTCGTTGGAGCTTCAAGCAAAAGTGGTTCACATTTAAATGACACCCCATAACCCCCCCATTGACTCTTGTATAATGTTGGGAACACTACTTCTTCGTATGCTGTGTGGTACTCACTTGCGTGGTACCACTTCTCACAATATTCGAGTGGGTTCAAACTCCTCTCATCAATACATGCTATGGTGTTCTTGCAAGGAAGTCCCATGCTCTAGAAGAAACCACATGTGCAAGATTTCTTCGTAAGGTCAACAACATCCTGACAAACAAAGAAACACACGGAATTAGCTATGTGTGTGGACAAACATATTGTCTACATGACTACTCATCAAGGAGTGTGTTCGAGCACACAACTATTCATGAAGGCGTGTGTTTCTTTACACGACCTGCCTGTCAACACGACTACTCATCAAGGTGTGTATTTTTATACATGACCTTATACTACATTTGAAATTGGAAAAAAACTTAACAGGCACATCGTGTATAGAAACACACAACTTCATGAGTAGTCGTGTGCTCGAACACATGCCTTGATGAATAGTGCATTCGAGCACACAACTACTCATCAAGGCGTGTGTTTTTGTACATGACAAATTTAAAACAACTTACCACATGGTATAAAGATGTCACTTGAAACTACGGCAATGATAGAGGTAGCACTCACACTATTCCAACACTCTTCTGTCTCATGTCATTGATATGATTCTGCGCAGCGGCCTCAGAGATCTTCGGAAAGCTCTTGCGACCAGGTTGAACATCCAAAACACATTTGAAGTCGTATCCTCGTAACACAATTTCAGGTATATCACAACATCTTTCTATCGCCACATATGTACCCGGATTATACCGCTCTAATTCCCTCCCGTAATATGGCAAAATGCGATATGCATTTTCAGGTCGATCAATCGGATCAATTCCTCTTTCGCCCTCCATGCCTTTTTATAGTTGATTTTGACGCCAATGTTTCTCAATGTACTCTTGGATATTTTTTTTTTTATGGAATTTAAATCCTTATGGAGGCCTTGACACTTCCTTGCAATCCACAGGTATGAAGCCAAAGGATGATCTTTTGAAGTTATCTTTGTGTCACATGTATGCCTTCCTTCCCTTCTTGTCATGCTTACTCCGTCAAGTTTGTTTGAAGCCCGTATGTACCACTTACACCTTGTTACGTTGCACATTACAGCAAATGTGTCCTTTTTCTCATCCACCACTTTGAACATGAATGTCCTCTTGATTGTTAAATCAGTAAGAACCATCTTGAACTACTTGATGCTTTCGAACCTAGCTCCTAGGGCAAGTTGTGCCTCGTAGTTGTCTGGTTCTAAACTGCCGCTCAATAGCATCTCCTCCTCAAAAGGTTTTGAAGGACCGGCCAAAGCATAATAGGTGCCCCAATGGCAACCACCATCACTTTCAATATGAAGGAACTCATCGTCCTCTATTTCTTGCTTATCGGACACAACAGACTTCCCTTTACATGTGTCTCCTCCTGTGGGAACTCTAGAAGTGGATACTTTCGCTGCATGTTGGAGTTCTATACTTGAGACAGAGGGTCTCTTCCCGTGGGATCTGGTTGGCTAAAATTTGGTAGTGTAAGAGGCTCATCCCACTCATCTTTAGACCACGATAATTCTTCGTCATTGAATAATTCTTCTTCATCTGCATCTTCATCTTCACTTTATTCTCCATTCAATCCATTGATTTGAAATTGGTCATCGTCTTCAGTAGGAAATGTATAGTTCAGAATTTCATTACCATCTCCCAATCTGCGAGAACAAATTGTATGAATGGATTGCATAATATCACAACTCGTGTACACGACGACTTGAAGTCAGGTCGTGTCTTCAAGAACATGACTTGAAGTCAGGTCATGTCTTTAAGAACATGACTTGTACAGTTAACGTGTGTTTATGTGAGTGAATTTCAAATCTTACCTCACAGCTTCAAGTGAATAATCTCCATCTCTTCCTCCTTGAACTACTGATGCGGGTGTCTTATTGTCCGGGTAGAAGGCCTCTCCTGCAGTGTCTTACTAGCTGGCCTCACTTCTGCCTTTGGTATCCTCTCCTCCTTATTTGCACTAGAATTCATTTCCTTATTGCCAGTGGAAGGCTCTATGTTATTGCCAGTAGAAGTCCACTCCATGTACAGGTTGATTATTTAAATATTAAACCCTTACAAGTGCACAAGACAATTGTACTACAATGAGTATTTAAGGGTTGTCGAACCTAGGGACGGATAAATAATCTACCAAACTCAAGAAAAATTGTAATTTTGATTTAATCTAGAAAACAGTAAACTTTAACTACTCTAAGCAAATTTAACCAATATGGAGAAATACCAAGACAGATAATCCACCACTAGATATGCAATTATTACTCTCAATTATTATTACGCACAAATTGACATGACACGATAACTCGTGTTCTTGGTCGGACACACGAATCACCAGTGAATACACTCTCGTTCTTGGTCGGACACGAAAGTTCACCCACTATAATGTAATTAATTCTATCCTTGGTCGGGCATTGAATCAACACAATCCTGTTCTTGGTTAGACACAGGGATTAAAAAGATCTAATTCCATTCATAATCAATTAAATCTATGGTCAAGCACTCAAAAGAAAACTTATGAAATAGCATTAAGCATGAATTATATCAACTCTATTAAATTAAATAATTAAGAGTAATAAAACAAATCTAGGGCTTCATCTACACCTTGGACGTGAATTTAGCCAGCCATCGGACAAGGAGAACACTACTGATTTGTCAGAGTCATTTTTACTATTCACCGAAACACTGTTGACAAAACACTGTTCATGGGTACTGTAGCAAACACTATTCACGCATGGCTACTATTCATCATCTTCCTCAATTGCACCCTTTCTTCCTCTCCTCCGACCTTCTTCTCCTCCTTCTATCTCTTCCAGTGAAACACCACCGGAATCTGGCAAAATATCTCCCCCGAAGTCCTCTATTTTTTCGGCCAAATTTCTCTCTTACTGTTCTGTTTTTATAGGCGCCAACATCCTAAATCGAGCACAATCTAAGTCCAAGTTGAAGTCGAATTGAAACTCAAGTTTCCAATTTGAGGATGACTCAGTCTGTTTTCTCGATTGAGCACGACCTGCCATTTTTTCTGCTAGTCGAGCCTCGCCTATCCCGTCATCGCCGTTGCCGTTCATCGCCGTCATCCCACGGACCCAGATCAGCCCTGCCGGAGTCTCAAGCCGCCTCGCCCTTCACCGGCGCTCGAGCAGAATGGTCAAGAGCCTCTGTTTGTCTGAATGGCCCGAGCTTTGGCTCGGGTCTTTCCTCTTTTTTTTCCTTTTTTTTCTTTTTCTTGAATCGAACCGAACCGGAACGAAACCGGTTCGGTTCAGTTCTATTCTTCTTTTTTTCTTTTTTTCTTTATTAGGCGAAAGCCCGTCATATTGCTATCGTACGTCCAATCTCATCTTGACGGTTCTTTTGTTAAAATAAAACCCATCTTCTCCTTGATGTGAATTAGTGGCTCATATCTTCAACTCGAGCTCTTTTAAACCTACACAAGCAATCAAATTAAACTTAGACGCACAAATTCTTATAAAAATAAAGTAAAGTTCTAATTATTGAATTAACTCTAAAAATTCATAATTATTCCTAACTAGCATGAGATAGCACTAACAAATTAAGTATTAGAGGCATATAAATGTATGTATTTATGTATATATCACAGGTCGAGTAGTCCATTTGTATCTTGATTGTTCTTGTGATGGAGAAATACTGTCTCCAGGTCTTTATCGTCTTCAAGGACATATGGAGAATCAACAAGATATGACAAAGATAATGTATGAAATGCAGACTTCAGCGGTAATCTTTCTTCCACTTGCTGCAAGAGTTTGAGGTACTTTACTTGTGTATCAGTAGTCATGAGCTTCTATTTCCCACCCACGTACCCATCAAAATTTGTAAACACTCTATCGTAGTGTAAGCATACAGGTATCTTCTCTATAACTACTTGACATTACAATACCGAAATAATTAAAAAACCGTAAAGTTTTCAACCGTATATAAGTGAAACCATCGTCTATGAGTCGTGTCTACGGGCACATGACTTACAGTCGTGTGCATGCATACATGCTATTTTAGAAAGTTGAAAACTTGCTGCATACACACTTTGTTTCTTTTTTTGAACCAATTTTCATTATCAAAATCGTAGTATTTAAACTTGATGTACCTTTTTTGTTGTACGATGCCTCCCTTGCCGTTGTTTTTGCGTACAAACTTCTTTCCCGGTCTTTTTCGTTCGTTTTCCTGTTTTTGGGAGCGAAGATGAACTTTCTCAGGTTGGACGGTGTTAGCGTTCATATGGGCGGCGATGCTGGATGGAACTTCACAAGAATGCCTTCTTCTCCGACTGAACGCTCCCACAAATCCCTAAAATGCAGAGTTTGTTGGTGCATCCATGCTTATACACGAGCTGGGTATTTTTGGTAGTTTTCAGGTCATATGGAATAAACAAAGTAATTCCTGGTAATATGAGAAAACGGAGAGTGGCACTAGGTAATATGGAAAAAGCTCCAATTTTTGCTAAAAGGGCTTGGCTTGAAGGGTAGTTTTCTCATACTGAAGCAACTAGCGTGGTTGTGTGAAGGGTTGTTCCATCCGAATTTCACACTTAGCCACCTGGCAATTAATCCGTAGTCTATAAATTGGTGGATCAAAGTCTCCCTTGTTACGTTGGCGAAGTATCCTCCCTTCTGCCAATGTATCCTCTTTACCACCAAACTGTGGAGGTGACTGTTTCGTTGGCATTTCCTGAGTTGACAATGGTAGCAGGCATAACTTTTCACGTATTTTTTCCCTGAAAATGGCCCATGAAAATGCGTGAAAAAGTGATTTACCGTTTACCCGTGGAAATTTCCTAGGAGGAGATTCACTAGGCAATCGACTTTCCCCTGAATTTTGACTTTCCCTACAAAGCGAAGCGGACTACATGAGGAAGCATTCTACCAAACCCACTTCAGTGGAGTGGAAAGTAGGAGATTTTTCAAGAATATGTGGGGGAAATCAGCAACCAAATGCACCGTGAGTGTTACTCGACCACCACGCATGTAGGTGGCTGAGTCGATTATTTAAGGTTCTATAGAAACTTGCTTACTTAGATTGGCGAAGTATTTACCCCTCTCCCTCCGCCTCTATCTCCTCTTGCTTAGCTGCCACCACTGCACTGTTGCATCCTTTGTCTCTTACTTTCATCGACCTCCTTGCCTCTGCCAATGCCCTCCTCTTACTCATTTGCTCATCTTGGTTTTTCATTCTCCTTCTTTGCCTTGCCTCTTATGCATATGGAAAATCTTTAAAAAATCTATATTTAACATCTATGCTACTAGCCTCCTCCTAGTTTAGCACCTCATCCTCGTTTGCCTGCTCCTCTTACAACCCCACTTCCTACACCTTGTCCTCCATAGCCTCCCCCCTTTTCCTCCGCCCTCAGCCCGGAATATACCTTTCCCACCCTTCTCTTGCACTCTAATTTGAGGTGGTCTTGATCTTCATGCTTCCTGAGTCGCGGATGCCACTGATGAGAGGATGCATGATTATCAAGTCTGTGTGGAAGCTTTGAGTAAAAATTTCAATTATGTGTGCAATAAAATTTAGGAAATTGAGTTAGAATAGTGATGAGTCAAGTGGCCGTTTTTGAGTTTTTAGAATTGAAAGACTGGAATAATGGAGCAATTACAAAAGTTCTTATCACGGAGGTCAGGATTCAAGTGATCTAGGAATTCAAGGAGATATTGGTATTTGATCCCACGTAATTTATTAAGCTTAAAAGATATTTAACTAGTGAAGAAATTAGTCTTTGAAAGTTAGGCTGAAAAATTCCATAATATATGTCACATTCTGGGGTTTTCCAAAAATTAAAATTTTTAATCAATATTGGAGTTCTCAGAATTGATTTGCTCGTGCACTTCGAATACAAAACAAAGTCACAGCTAAACTACCCCAGAATGCGATGACGGACTTTCGAGCATACAATACACAAACTTTTACATATTACATCGATTCAAAAGTTTACAAGAGCAAGCTAGGAATTATTCAAGTTCAACATCCATTATTTAGATTACAAACAAATAGGCACATAGTGCCTATTCAACACACTGAGTCTCAAGCCAAAATTCTTGAGACTCCTACGCATTAACATAGCTCCCTTGGTCCTCGGTGAGTCTCCCCACTCCTTGTTGCTTCACAACTACTTCTCCTCGTTCACTTTTGGGCCTGCATCACAAGGATGCCAGAGTATATTTGCATACACTCACTAGAATGCCAAACTATATAAATAAATAAGAGTATAGACAAGATTTTTTAATTATGGTTCACTTTCTCATTTATTTAAAGAATAAGCTTATTGTAATCTACTGAGTACTCACTCGAGGCAAATTTAGTGTATCTAACATCCCATTACCATTTAAAGAACAAGCTATGAACCCTTTGTATATTCGAGGAGGTAAACCTTATTGTACTTACAAAAATAGTAAATCATATGCTTCACATCATTTTAATGGTATTAGAAACACAATGCCTCTTATTGGGCAGATAATGATGCCGCTTATGTGGCTATTATCTATATCAAACTTACCACAAAACCACCACTTATAGCCATGCCTTCACAGATCTACTCAATCGAAGGTTGAGATAACTTGCATGCTCAAAATAAATTAGTTGCATCACATTATAATAATTTCTGTCGAAAGCAAAAACATGTAATATAATAATTGTGACTCCAGTTTACATTGAAATCAATCCCAATTCACCCAAAATAGGTATCACATCCTAATTATCAACCTATGTAATTTAGGCATTGAATTATCAATATGTAACAGAAATTGCTAATTGAACTGTCAGGTTGCTTGTTGGTTGACCGATGGCTTGACTAATGGCATAATTTTTGCACATTTTGATCTCTACACCAATTTACATTTAAATTATCACATCAGTCATCTAAAACACATCTTACAGAGTGTAAACAAGATGATTAACATATATATCACATGGCTCAACCACAGAGCTTACACAAATGGTCGATTTACCATACATAGGATAAACCAACCACTAACTATCTATTCCTAAACATGACCATAAATACACCATTCATACACTAAGGCACTCTGTGATACATCTATGATATTATTTATATACATCAAAACAATTAGATAGAGCCAAAGGGATAGAATATTCCCAGCCTTCACCTACCGGTTGCTTATAGATCACTTCTGAGTCTGCCGACAGTGCATTTACATGCACACACATGTATAACATTTAGTACACTGTATAGTAATTCACGGTGGATAAAACAAATTGAAATCTATGGAAATCACTCATAAATCTTTGTGAAAACATTTATGTACATAATCACTACTGATAGACTATAAGCATGCAATTAAGACATAAACACATGTAAAATCCAATAAATTTCATTTAGAAAGTACTAATCCACTTGAAAAGGCCTTCAATTAGTAATAGCTTAGAATCCTACCTCACTCCTAAGCCATGATGAGATTACCCCTTTCATTTATCGTCTCCTTTTTAATATAAAAAATCTCATTCCATTTTCTTCTCCCTCCTACTTTAAAAGTTTCAACCTTTCCCATCACACCTTGCCACCTATTCTCCTAGCACTTTCACAAATCTAATTCATACAGGTTTGTCGTTTGATTTGTTTAATATGGTCAAGCGCAATTTGTAAATAATATATAGGGGCTAATTGCCATTATGAATATTTCATAGGGGATATGTGCTTTAGGTGATATAAGGGTAAAGTTATCTGAAAGGTATTAAAGGTGATGATATCATAGTTTTAAGTTAGAAAAGGTTTGGGCATAGGGGTTATGTGGGGGTTTTGTTAATGCACGGGGGGTTATGTGCTTCTTGGTTATAATTCACGGTGGCTATGTGTAATTTACCCTTAACAAAAGCATGTTGGACTAAGTTAGTAATGCCATTGTGGTAACCCTAAAACGAGCTTAAATGTTCATTTTTGAGGATGAATTGGGAGAATACTATGCCTAACACCATACATGTTATGAAAACTATCCAAGGACACAAGTTTAGTGGTACCTCATGAGGTGTTTCAGCTAGTTAGTAGATTATCCCAAAAATCTTAACCAGCTGGATTTTTTCAGCTGGATGGAGCTGATTTTTCACGCCCCAAACGGCCCCTAAATTTGTATCCAAAAGCAGCCATTTTTTAGGGAGGCAAAAGCAGCCGTTCAGGTTTGTGAGATCTCCCTGGTAGTCTGCCTTGCCCGTCCAGATCTGTTAGAACCAAAACTATTTGCCTCGCAACTAGGCATGACTAGGTTTTATCTAAGCAGACTTGTGCCTTGTTCATGGTTGACTTCCTGATTTTACTGAGATGTCAACTTCTTTCGTCCACAAGTCATTCACAAGTTAATAGAGACACCATCGAGGCAGTTCTATCAAGTTGATCTACAGCCTGGCCTTGATGAGCCCCTCCTCCCACCTTGATTGCCCTCGTTCAAACTATTGAAAATTTGTCATGTTTTTTTCCCAGGCCGACCGTAGGTCATAAATCCATTAGCGAAAAGCTCGTACCCAGCTCAGTGCGTCCAGATCACATGAGTAAATTGGGTATCCTTTGTGAGCCTTAATGAAAGGGCTAACCATGGGGGCATTGGGTCACTGAAAAATTGAAAAAAAAAATCAGCCTGAAAGGGGCTGAAAGAGGAGAAAAGTGTTTGGTTACTGATTGAGCAGACATGAGCCGCTGATGGAGAAAGGTGAAAATTTTCACCCATCAAGTGTAGGTGTGTTTGAAATAAGGAATTTTCACTCCTGAAGGTGAAAATTGAAAAACATCAGCAAATCGCCCCAAATCGCCCCTGAAAGAGCTGAAAATGTTGATCCTCATTCGAATAAGCATCAGCCTGAAAATTTTCTCCTCGTCGCCTCATCACCTCCCACTACCCTCTCGTTGCCACTGCCACCGCCCACCACCCACTGGCCACCGCCACCGCCATCCACTGCCACCGCTGCCACTTCCCACTGTCGCCGCTGCTGCCTAAAACATCAATTTTTAACCGGCTCTGCCAAACACAAACCACACCTGATTTTTTTTAGGTTCCAAATGTAAGTCACCAATAAAGAGTCAGTCTGATTTTTTAAGGCTGAAAATATAATTAATTTCAGGTTCCCAAACGGATTTTCGACAATCAGAAAAATCACCCTGAAAATTTTCAGGCTGACATGATTACTATTCTTTCTCCTCTAATCTAATTGTTGGAAAATATATAGTACTCAAGAGGGATTGTACTTTACCCGCCGTGTTGAATTGTACTCCTGAAATAGCAGATTGAAATCCAATCGTCCGAGGCACAGCGATTATAAACTGCTAACTTCGAAATAGATATTACCACCCTCTCGTGCACAGGCTTTCTCTGGTAATTTATTCCCAAGATACAACGGACCAGTTGACAAGTGATGCACTTCAACTCGTCAAACTCGAACTCAGAGAAAAGATATTGTTGCCTTTTGGAAGAAGAATCACCGATGAAAAAGAGGAGAGAAAAATAAGAACAAATTGTGTTCTATATTTTCATAATTCTTGTTTTTCTCATTCATAATATATAGAAGGAATCAATTGGGTTCTTTCTGTAAAAAAAGGACGCAACTTTTAGAAGAAAATGGCAAGAAACTGCACAGTAACCGCCAGGACGATCGATCGCTTTCATAGGCAATCGATTGCTACAGGTATTCCTTAATTTAGCGCTTGCGATCGATCATTTTCACTGGCGATCGATCGCGACTCATATTTGCGATTTCACAGTAAATACGATCAATCATTCTGAGGGTCGATCGATCGCTTCTCATAAAAATTGAAAATTATAGTAGATATGATCGAACGCTGCAAGTCCGATCGATCGCGATCATCTTTGCGATCGATTGGCTCGCTATTTCTAATAAAAATTAGCCGTGTGATAAAAAATCAAAGGCTCTGGATGCGAGATGCAAGTGCAAAGTGCTAAGTGCGACACAATGCGCCCACGCCATGCGCGCGTGCGCGTATGTGCGCATGCGTGTGTGTACCATTAGGTACACCAATGAATGTGTACACTATCAATTGAGGAGAGTCTCCACAGCCATAAGATATACAAAGAGGAAGATTCCTTCCTCATATATACCCTATCACACTTATGTGTGCTTCCTATGTGGGACTAAAGAAAACTTCCAATTAACTTAGCACAATGTTTACATTAAATTACTACTAATCCTATTTCAATCGATCAATAAAATATGGGCCTAGGATGATCCTTAGATGGAATTCAATTAGTGGGCTCACACTACTAAATTAATTTGGGCCCAACAACCCAAATCCAAATCCATCTTAGCCATTTAGACCCATCATCCATAATCAAAATCCAACATTTCCCCACATGATTGAAATAAGATTAGGAGAAATACAAAAACCATCGAAAGACACATTCTCGACAAAAGAATTGGCAGCAGCACACTATGTATTCAATGGTCATAGGTACCTTCTGGGTTTGAACCTCCACCTAGTTGGATATGCGCCCTTTCACAAGCCCGAAGTGAACTAAGTCTTGAACTTGGACCTTAGAGTAAGAGCTTTGACATACCTAACGAATAGTATGAACTTTTCTCTGAAGTTCTCACAGGGTAGCGCTTTACGGCCATGTGCTGGTATCTCGTATTCATGAGTGCATCTTCAAGTGAACCAGCCCAGGGGTCCACACTAATTACGGCCTCACAGTACACTCATATAGGTGATAATCTCCAAAGGTACACTGTCTGGATAATACCCTGCCATACAGGCCTTGATTTTATTAAGACATTCGTCACCGTGACCTTGACAGTTGAGTACTCTTCATCAATATGGGAAGGAGTGAATTTTATGAGTACTCCTCTAGTCAATCATTAGCTTGTTTTTTCCATTGAATCTCCGTTGTAAGATCATTACGCAGAAAGATTGGGTTGCTGCCAACTATGATTCCTGATGGGCCTTTGACCCCATTACCCTCGATGAATTTAAGATTTGTCTTCTCGACAATCCCTTAGTGAGATGATCAACCAAGTTATCTATTGATCTCACATAACTCAAGGTAATAACTTTTGAAGAGTTCAATTTGTGCAAGATTTTATACCTGAGTTCTATATGCCTTGAGGATTTCCTATTATGATTCTTACTGTGAACTTTAGCAATAGTTGTCGTATTGTCACAATGAATCAAAATGGCAAGAATTGGCTTATCCATCATGGGAAGTTCCGTCAACAAGCACCCTCTCAATGGCTTTCCAATGAAATTCATCTAGATTTTTAGTGTATCTACTAAGTCTCCCCACAACATAGGATATATCTGGTCTACTACAGTTAGCCAAATACATCAAGCTTCAAATTATTTGGAAGTACTTAAGTTGTGATACACCATCCCCATAATTTTTCCTCAACCTACACGTGGGATCATATAGGGTATTCACAGGTTTACACTTGAAGTAACCATACTTCCTTAATATTTTCTCCACATAATGTGATTGACTCAACACTATGCCTCCTGGAGTCCTGTGAATCTTAATGCCCAGAATCACATTTGCATGTCCAAGGTCTTTTTTCATATCAAAATTCTTATTCAAGAAAGTTTTAGTTTCTAGAATCTCATTCACATCATTACCAAAATAAAAAAACATAAAATAAGTATGTCATTAACATAAAGACATAAAATAATATAAGCATTATTTGTTTGTTTAAAATAAAGGCATTTATCCGTCACACAAACATTAAAACCATTAGATATAATTACATTGTCAAACCTATCATGCCATTGTTTAGGAGCCTACTTTAGACCATAGAGAGACTTAACCAACTTACATACTTTCTTTTCTTGACTAGGAATTACAAATCCCTCTGGCTGATCCATATATATCTCTTCCTCTAATTCACCATTCAAGAACACTGTCTTGACATCCATTTGATGAATTTCTAGATGATAATGGGCTGCCAGTGCTATAAGCACATGAATCGTGGTAGTTCTAGTCACAGGAGAATATGTGTCAAAGTAATCTAGACCCTCTTTTTTATTATACCATTTGGAAACTAGTCTCGCTTTATACTTTTCAGTAGATCCATCAGGATTCAATTTCTTCTTAAAAATCCACTTGCATCTAATTGGTTTAGACTCTGGAGGTAGATCACTTAAGACCCACGTCCCATGAGCAAGTATGGAATCCATCTCACTTTGTATAGCCTCCTTCTAAAGAGAAGCATCACAAGAAGCCATTACATCTCGATAAGTCAAATGATCATCTCCTATTAAGTATGTATAGAAATCATCTCCAAAGTTCTTTTCTATTCTAGGTCTTTTACTCCTTCTAACCTCCTCATTAGTACAAGGTGATACACCTAAAATATACACATTATATGCTCTATTTACCTACATGCTAGTGTAGTTTTAATGATAAAACATGAATAAAATGGGTTATTAGCATGGTTTTCAAAACCGGACCGGACCGGCCGGTCCGACCGCGGAGAACCGGAACCGGCCGTAAAACCGGTTCTGTCCGGCCGGTTCACCCCGGTTCGCTAAACCGGCCGGTTTTTTTAAACCGGCCGGTTTTCTCTCAAACCGGACCGGTCCGGACCGGTTGAAATCCTTTTTTTTTTTTTTTTGAAAAAAAATTCTGCTGGAGGGGGGATTCGAACCTCCCCCCCCCCCCCAGCCAATACCCACGCCTCAACCACCTGGGCTACCAGTGCCTTCATGCTTTTGTTTTACCAAAACATATATTTATTATATATCTATCATCCTCACACCTAAACCGGGTCAATCCGGTTTGATCACGGTTCGATCGCGGTCAAACCGCGGTCCAACCGGACCGGCCATCGATCCGGGTCGATGGCCGGTCCGGTTTTGAAAACTTTGGTTATTAGTGATTAGGATAGTAATTAGGGGATTAATAATTAAATTTCTCTAATTAACTATTTTAAATGCATTAATGAATTTAAGGAATTCTATTTTTATTATGCGTCTAATTTTGGTTTATTTTATCATTGTAGGTTCAAAAATGCAGATTGCATATTAGAAGAAGAAAAGCACATTATGCGGGTTTTGAAGTGCGAGAGTAACCCAAGATCGGAGATCGAATGCAGAAAAAATATATGAACCGTTGATAATTCACTTAATGGAAGACATGCGTTGATTTAAAGCACAAAGCGTTCAGATGAGATCCGGGGGATGAGATTTCTACAACGGGTTTTAGAAGAAAGAAAAAAAAGAGGAATAGAACTGGTTCAATCGGGTCTGGTTCGGTTTGAAAAAAAAATAACAGAAAGAACAACCCGAGCCAAAGCTCGAGTGTTCTCTCTGTTCGTGAAAACAGAGCAGGAGCTGAAGGAGGAGGCAAAGACGGAAAGAGGCGTGCGGGATTTGGACTCAAAAGAAACAAAACAGAGAGAAGTTGTCTTAGATTTGGAAGCTCTAATTTGGGCACGGAAGGTTTGGACTCGATTTGGATTCTTTCCATGTATGGATTATTTCGAATCTAAGAACGAATTGGGATGAGATTAGGATTGTCTTCAATCTGGAAATTGGTTGTTTTGGGGCTGCTCTCGAATTGCTATAAAGACCAGAACACAATACATAGAGAGGTGCAGAAAAAACGTGTGCTGTTTTGAAAAAAACAAAAGTTGGGTCGTGTTCCGGTGGGATTTTGCCTGGAAAACAAGTAGGAGGAAGAGGAAAATTGATCGGGGAGAGAAGAGGAAGAAATCTAGAGAAGAAAGCAAGGTTTTTGGACTGTTTTGTGCTCGTGAATAGTACTGCTACAGTACTGCATATTTGCTACATAACCGTCGGGGTGGGGAAGATGATGAATAGTGTCATGCGAACAGTGTTTCTGCTGCTACAATATTCGTGATTAGTAAAATTGCTACAGTGTTTTTTATGCAATTTTTCCCGACTCTGATTTCTTTTCTTACAATAATGAGTAACTGATCTACACATGAAATATGCATTTTATTATCTCCTAAACTTATATTTATGTTAATATTTGATTAGAATTACTATTACTTTAATATAGTTTTTTGTTTTTGTAGAAAACAAGAGTAAAATACAGAAATGAGGTGAAAAGTGACTTCAATGGTTAAATTATCATAACTTTGTGTACAAATCTCTGATTGGATTGATTCAAGCTTCGTGTTAAATTTCAAGAAGTCATCTTCCCAAAGCCACTGACCGCGCATAATTCGGAGTTCAGATCGAAAAGCTATGACCATTGGAAAATTGTGCTGCATAATAAATAGTAAACCGATCGATCGGACCACTTCGCGATCAATCGTATCTACTGAAATTTACAAATTGATGAAAAGCGATCAATCGCCACAAAAGTGATAGATCGGCGCAATGCAAGAATTAACAAAGGAATAAAATGATCGATCAGTAAGCGATCGATCGGCTAGAAAAGTGATCAATCGTCGTATGCGCATAATTGAAATAAGGCCTATTTTGACTCGGATTTGAGGGTTTTCTTTCACCCCTATATATATATACCTTAAGGGAGAACAAATTGGGCATTAGAAAATAGAGTTTTGAGTCCCTTTGGAGCTATATTGGAGGGTAGAGAGGAAAAGAAGAAGGAGTCTTGTAGAGCTAAAGAAGAAGAAGAGATCCATGCCAATAGAACTATCAAAACATGCTTTTCTTTTCTCTTTCTCTATGTGTAACTAAATTCCTTGTCAAGGCTAGATGAAGTCTTAGATATGTATTGCTACTCTTGATAGTTTAATTTTATAAAGTTGATTATGATTCATACTTAATGCAATTTCATGAGTATTCTTTTGAGTGCTTGACCATAGACTTGATTGATTATGAATGGAATTAGATATTGTGATTGATTTTATGCCCGACCAAGGATAGGATTAATTACATTATAACTGGTTTGTGAGTGATTTTATGCTCAACCAAGGATAGAATTAATTACATAATAGTGGATAAACTTTCGTGTTCGACCAAGAACGTAAGTGAATTCATTGTGATTTGTGTGTCTGACCATGAACACAAGTTACCATATCATGTCAATCTGCGTCTAATAATAATCAAGAGTAGTAATTGCATGTCTAGCAGTGGATTCATTGCCTTGATACTTCTCCATATTGATTAAATCTCAGTTAGATTAGCTAAAGTTCATTGCTTTCTTTAGAATTAATTAAACTATATTTTTTCTTCTCTTGAGTTTGGTAAAATATTTAACTGTCCCTGAGGTTCGACAACCCTTTCTATACTCACCGTAGTACAATTACCTTGTGCACTTGCAAGAGTTTAATTTTAAACGATCAAGTTTTTGGCACCATTGCCGGGGATGGAAGCCAATAGTTTACCAAATTCTTAGCGTAGTTAGTTTTAGAGTAGCTTAGTGTTAATTTAGATTTATTTTCAGTAGCTTAATTTGTGTTTTTCTTTCTTCTGCAGGATTAAGAGAGGACGTGGATTCTCGCCAACGTTGGAAGGGCCATCCCTTCCCATAGTTTGCACTCTCTTAACTCTATTATTAAAATAATCTGGGTGCTTAGTGTTTTCAACTTTCTTTTTAGGATTGCATGACGTGTTAGTTGTCGCTATTAGGATTGCTAGTTGTCATTATCTAAGATTGATGTGAATCATTATTCGTTTGTAGTATAATTATAATTTAAATCAAAGTATGATATTTGATAGTAATTGAGAATGGAACTCTTTGTCCTAACATCTTTGCTTTGATATCCTTGATATAGAGTCTTTGGTATAGAATTTTTGTTTTAGTATTCTTACACTTGTTCATATTAGTGAAAACATCTTTTCGAATAAGTTAAATATTTTTTTTAATTAGAAGTAAATTATAGTTTAGAGTAAAGTGGAATAATCCTACGTCCATTCCCTATGGTTCGACCATGGACTTACCAAGTATATATTATAATTTGTCAACCTATTTTGGAGTTTGATCAAATTTTGGCGCCGTTGCCGGGGAGTGAAGTTTAGGATTAATCTTCTAATTAGTTTATTTCCCTCTAATACAGTTTAGTTAATTTCAGTTATTCTTAGTTTAATTTAGCTTGTTTATTTTGCAGGAATTTGGAGTCCTATCTGGAACAAAAGGCTTTTCATTAGATTTTTCTTCAAAATTTGGTAAACTCGTTCCATCTCTCTTTGAAATTTTTGTTGCTTGTGCATGCACTCGTGGAATAGAAATACCAGTGGATGATTAGTTAGAAATAATTCTGCTATTTTGATTGAGAATCCTTTGTTTGAGTTTACTGTTCCATCACACACACCACACAATATGGCTGATCAGGGTAGTAGACATGATATTAATGAAAATGAGATTGAACATGATGCACCAATGCGGCCTTTATGTGATTATGGGCAACCTGCACGCACTAGCACACCCTCCTGTATTATATTGCCTCTACAAACACATCACTTTACTTTTAAGCTTGGAATGATAAACTTGCTTCCCAAATTCCATGGTCTAGAGTCTGAAAATCCTTATTTGCATTTAAAGGAATTTGGGGAAGTATGTGCAACTTTTGAGCAGGCTTGTAGTGAGGACATTATCAGGCTAAAATTGTTTCCTTTTTCCTTGAAGGATAAAGCCAAAACTTGGCAGAATTCTCTTAAACTTAGATCTGTAGGAACTTGGAAAGAACTACAAACTGAATTCCTTAAAAAGTTTTTCCCTGTTCATAGGACAAATGCTTTGAAAAGACAAATAACAAATTTTGCCCAAAAACAAAATGAATCATATTATCAGTGTTGGGAGCATTATAAAAATTTCTTAAATTCTTGTCCACATCATGGGTATGAGAAGTGGCGCACCATCAATTTCTTCTATGATGGGATGAAGCCCTCAATGAAACAATTTGTTCAAACAATGTGTAATGGGGAATTCTTTGATAAAGATCCTAATGAAGCCCTTGATTTTCTAGATCAAATAGCTAAAGACTCAGATTCTTGGGATCCCAACGATCCCTCTGATGTTTCTAATAAGCCGAAGTCTTCAACTACTAATGAGGGTCTGCATTATCTTAGGGAGGAGGATAATTTGAGTGCTAGGCTAGCCTCTTTGGCTAGAAAGGTGGAGGCTGTAGAATTAGGGAAAATTAATGTTGTTAAGTCTGTTGCTACAGAAGAGGTCTGTTGAATTTGTGATGTAATGGGACACCCGACTAATGAGTGTCCTACCATTCCTACTTTCAAGGAGGTGTTACATAACAAAGCAAATTCCATGACCCCTTTTAAGAGGCAATCTCCTTAAGGAGACACGTACAATCCAAGATGGAGGAATCACCCCAACTTTAGTTGGAGGAATGAAAATGCTGCATAAGCACCACCTTCTCAAGCATCTTCCAATTATACTCCATATGTTCTACCTCACAGGAAGACACTTGAGGAGACACTTCAAACTTTCATGCAAGGGCAAGCTACTATTAATCAACAAACCTCACAAGATATTAATGATATAAAGAGCTCTCTCACTAAATTGACATCTTCTCTAGCTGTTCAAGAAAAAGGTAGGTTTCCTACTCAACCCCAACCCAACCCACAGGGGCAAGTTCACATGATATACTCAAAGCCTTCTGATTCACAACTTGAACAAGTCAATTACCACCCTTCGGAGTGGAAAAGAAATTGACAAAATAATTCCATTAAAGGCCCAAAAATCTCTTGAGAGTGATGATTCAAAACATGATAATGAGGAAATTGATAAGTTTGGGTCAAGTGAAGATGTGAGATGTCCTATTCCAGCTCCATTTCCACATAGGTTGAAACCACCTCAAAAGTTGAACCAAAATGCTGAATTTTTTTAACTTTTTAAGCAGGTGAAAATTAACATTCCCTTGTTAGATGCAATCAAGCATGTACCTTTTTATGTTAAGTTCTTGAAAGATTGTGTACAATTGCTTAAGTTGAATATGCAGAAAAAAAGCTTTTTTAACTGAGCAGGTAAGTTCTATAATTCAACACAAAAGCCCACCCAAATATAAGGATCCCAGATGTCCAACTATTTCATGTGTGATCGGGAACTTTAGGGTAGACCAAGCATTGTTTGATCTTGGGGCTAGTGTAAATCTTTTGCCTTAATCAGTATACACTCAGTTTACTCTTCAACTTGCTGATCATTCTATTAAAATCCCTAGGGGAGTGGTGGAAGATGTGCTTGTTCAAGTAGACAAATTTTACTTTCCTATTGATTTTATTGTTTTGGACACACATCCTGTTATAAATGCAAGTGCAAATATTCCTGTCATATTAGGTCGTCCATTTCTTGCTACTTCAAATACTTTGATTAATTGTAGAAATGGTGTGATGAAACTTTCATTTGGCAATATGACTTTGGAATTGAATATATTTAATATTTGCAAACAACCAGGGGATGATACTGATGTTCAAGAAATTAATTTGGTGGATACCATTGTTAGAGATCAATTTCATGTTTCATTTTTTTCCGACCTTTTAGAATCTTGTTTAGTGAATTCTTTATATGATGCATCTAAAGTGGATTTGGAAAGGGCTAAGATTTGTTTTTTGCTGAATTCTCTGCAGGTAGAGTGAATGGATGGAAACCCAAGTTTGAGGAGCTACCATTGAGTGACAAATTGCCTACACCATCAAGCATTCAACCACCAAAATTGGAGTCGAAAAAGTTACCAACTGAACTCAAATATGCATTTTTAGGTGATGGTGAAACTCTTCCGGTGGTGATATCTAATCTATACATGAAACATGCATTTTATTATCTCCTATACTTATGTTTATGCTAGTGTTTAATTAGAATAACTACTACTTTAATATAATTTTTTATTTTTGTAGGAAACAAGAATAATACATAGAAATGATGAAAAAAGTAACTTAAATAGTTAAATCATCATAACTTCGTGTATAAATGTTGGATTGGACTGATTCAAGCTTCATGTTAAATTTAAGAAGTCAGCTTTCCAACTCCACCAACCACGCGCAATTCGGAGTTTGGAGTAGAAAGTTATAGCCATTTGAATTTCATGAACAGTAACAACGATCGATCGTCTATCATTGCGATCGATCGCCAGAGCCACAAAAGCAGTGTATTAAAGGAAACGATCGATCGTATCTACTGAAATTTTTCAATCACGTAAGACAGTAACTACGATCGATCGATATCATGCAGCGTCGATCGGCAAAGCGATCGATTGGAGGAAAATAACGAAGGAATTGCGATCGATCGATAGACGAACGATCGGAAATACGGAGCAATCGATCGCCGTATACGAAAAACCGAAAATAAGACCTATTTCAAATCGAATTTGGAAGGGGACTTCGTGGTATCTCTTCACTATTATAAATAGGCCTTATGGGAGAACGTTTTGGGCAATCTTGGAGAAACCAGAGAATAGACTTTTGAGCTTTATTGGAGGCTAGAGCAAAGTAGAGAAGAAGATGAAGAACACGATGGTGATTTCTCTTCCGATGCGAGGCTAAACACTTTTCCAAGGCGTAGATGAAGCCCAATAATCTGGTTATGTAGTTTCTTTTCTCTCATCTTATGTTTTTACTCTAGTTGGTGTATGGATTTTATTGTGTAATCATTGTTAATTCAATAAAGGTTTGTTCTTTGTACTCGAGAGAGACAAGAGTAAATTCTTGTGAGTTTTAATCCGAAGAATACTTGCGTATCCGAGAGAAACGTGAGTAGACTGAGGTGTTATATATCAATAAAATTTTATTGGTTTATACTCGAGAGAGATAGATCACAATTCCATATTTTAACCGTTTTATGTGTTACATCCGAGAGGAGAGCACTATATTTTGAGTTGACAAGTGTATGTCCGAGAGGAATATGCTAGCCAATTGGAAATCTTTATTCAAAAGAGAGAGAGAAACGATACACTAGTTTATTGTGGTTGATTCAAAGCCTTGGTCTTCTCTATATTGATTAAATCTCACTTAGTTTAGTTAAAGTTCATTGTTTTCTTAGTCTAGAATCAACATTACTACTTTCTTTTGAATTTGGTAAAATATTAATCCGTCCCTGAGGTTCGACAACCCTTCATAATACTCGTCGTAGTACAATTGCCTTGTGCATTTGCAAGGGTTTTAATTTTAAACGATCAAATTTTTGGCGCCATTGCCGGGGACGGCACAATAGTTTACTAAATTCTTAGCATACTTAGTTTTAGAGTAGTTTAGTTTAATTTAGATTTCTTTTTATTAGCTTAATTGCCTTCTTCCTTTTTTGCAGGATTAAGAGAGGACGCTGATTTTTGTCATCGTTGGAAGGGCCATCCCTTCCCACTGTTTGCACTCTCTTAACCCTCTTTTAGAGTAAATTTGGGTGCTTGGTGTTTTTCTTTTCTTTGTGGGATTGCATGACGTGCTAGTTGTCGCTATTAGATTGCTAGTTGTCGCTATCTAGGATTGATGCTTGCTAGTTGTCGCTATTAGGATTGCACAGGTTTTGTTTGATTTTTATTGTGTATGCATGGTCGTCGCTCCCTGAACCCCGACCTTGCCTTTGACCCTGATCCTGAGCGACTCTATAGAATTTGTAAAACTCCTAGCCAACTAATCCCTGAAATCCATCCAATGGCGGACAACATGAACCTTGGGGGTGGGGATGACCTAAACCAGAATCCACTAATGCCCCATGCACATACCCTGCAAGACTACTACCGTCCTACTGCCTACACCTCCCCCTCATGTATCCTACTTCCTGCAACCGTGGCTAATTTTGAAATTAAGCCAAACATCATCCAGATGCTGCCCACATACCATGGCCAATTAAATGAGAATCCCTATAGGCACCTACAAAATCTCCTAGAGGTTAACACAACTTTTAAACTTACACTATCTGATGACTAGGTGCGCCTTAGGTTGTTCCCCTTCACCTTAAAAGATAGAGCCAAGGAATGGCAATACTTCCTTGAGCATAACTCTATTTCTACTTGGGATGAACTTCAGGCCGAATTCCCCAAGAAATATTTTCCTGTGGGGCGGACCAATAAGATCCGCCATGAAATCATCACCTTTACCCAGTTACCTAATGAACAATTCTATGAAAGCTGGGAGAGGATGAAAGCCCTACTCCGGTCCTGTCCCCACCATGATGTGCCCAAGTGGCAATTAGTACAGAGATTTCATGAGGGTATGTGCGATCAGCACAAGACTCTAATAGATGCCTCTTGTGGAGGCACATTCATGAAGAAAACCCCGGATGATGCTTGGGATCTACTAGAGAACCTGAGCAAAACTCTCTATACAGTGCCACCCTCTATAGATCTGAAGGCCATATGCCTGGCAGGAGTGCCTTAAGGGGAGGCATGTATGATGTTAAAGCTACCATGAACCTAGAACACCAAGTGGCATCCCTTACTGAGAGGTTTGACAGGTTTTTCTCACAGACTCCACCTTATACCCCAACCTCTCATGATGCCTGTACCATCTGTGTCAGCCCTATGCACACCATTGTTGACTGCTCTTCAGCCTTCCAGTATCCAGACCTAGTACAAGAGCATGTCAACAGTGCACAAACTTTTCCCAGAGCCAACAATCCATACTCAAACACTTACAATCCCGGGTGGCGTGATCACCCTAATTTTTCTTGGAGGCAACCTGATCCAGGGCCTACTTTTAATCAGGCCCGAAGACAGGAATTTCAAAACCAACCTCAACCTTGCCAACCATCCTCAGCCCCGCAATTTGGCCAATCTAATAAGAAACCAACTATTGAAAGTGTGGAATAAAACCACTTACTTGAAGGCTTCTATATTCATGTTGATTATGAACCAAGTACGTGTGGTTAATTCTCTTAAGCATTGTATTTTGCATTTGTCAGGATAATAGGTTGTGTGTTTTGCAATGTTTTAATTTTTTGCTTTGTTTTTGCACTTAGGTTAATTAGATTAATAAAATACATGTTTGTGGGTAGCATGGCTGCAAACCCTCACGAGACACAACTCGTCCTACTAGGGACACCTAGAGGTTTAATGGCTTGTTGCATACGCTCAATGCAATCGTGTTCCGTATGAAAGTGGTGTTTACTTTTATGCATTAGTTCCTTTAGTTGATTGTTTGATTTTGTTTTGTTTTGTTTTGCTAGGGACTAGCAAAATCTAGGTTTGGGGGTATGATCTATACATGAAATATATATTTTATTATCTCTTATACTTATGTTTATGCTAGTGTTTGATTAGAATAACTACTACTTTAATATAGTTTTTGGTTTTTGTAGGAAACAAGAGTAATACACAGAAATAAGGAGAAAAGTAACTCAAATGGTTAAATCATCATAACTTCGTGTAGAAATGTCGGATTGAACTGATTCAAGTTTCATGTTAAAGTTTAAGAAGTCGGCTTTCCAACGCCACCAACCATTCATAATTCGAAGTTCGGAGCAGAAAGTTATAGCCATTTGAATTTTATGAACTACAACAATCGATCGTCTATCATTCTGATCGATCACCAGAGCCGCAAAAGTAGTGTATTAAAGGAAACGATCGATCGGACCTCAAAACGATCGATCGTATCTACTGGAATTTTTCAATCGCGTAAGACAGTAACTACGATCGATCAGTATCATGCGACGTCGATCGGCAAAGCGATCGATCGGAGAAAAATAACGAAGGAATTGCGATCGATCGGTAGACAAACGATCGGAAATACGGAACGATCGATCGCCGTATACGAAAAACCGAAAATAAGACCTATTTCGACTTGAATTTGGAAGGGGACTTCGTGGTTTCTCTTCACTATTATAAATAGGCCTTATGGGAGAACGTTTTGGGCAATCTTGGAGAAACCAGAGAATAGACTTTTGAGCTTTATTGGAGGCTAGAGCAAAGGAGAGAAGAAGATGAAGAGCACGATGGTGATTTTTCTTCCGATGTGAGGCTAAACACTTTTTCAAGGCGTAGATGAAGCCCAATAATCTGGTTGTGTAGTTTCTTTTCTCTCATCTTATGTTTTTACTCTAGTTGGTGTATGGATTTTATTGTGTAATCATTGTTAATTCAATAAAGGTTTGTTCTTTGTACTCGAGAGAGACAAGAGTGAATTCTTGTGAGTTTTAATCCGAAGAATACTTGCGTATCTGAGAGGAACGTGAGTAGACTGAGGTGTTATATATCAATAAAATTTTATTGGTTTATACTCGAGAGAGATAGATCACAATTCCATGTTTTTAACCATTTTATATGTTACATCCGAGAGGAGAGCACTATATTTTGAGTTGATAAGTGTATGTCCGAGAGGAATATGCTAGCCAATTGGAAATCTTTATTTAAAAGAGAGAGAGAAACGATACACTAGTTTATTGTGGTTGATTCGAAGCCTTGGTCTTCTCCATATTGATTAAATCTCACTTAGTTTAGTTAAAGTTTATTGCTTTCTTAGTCTAGAATCAACATTGCTACTTTCTTTTGAATTTGGTAAAATATTAATCCGTCCCTGAGGTTCGACAACCCTTCTTAATACTCGCCATAGTACAATTGCCTTGTGCATTTGCAAGGGTTTTAATTTTAAACGATCAATATCTTCTCATCTTAATCTTATCGAATGGACAATTGCTAGTTTAAAAGGAATAAGCCCTTTAATATACACTCATCAGATTCATTTAGAGGACAATGCCAAACCGTCTAGGGAGATGGAACGTAGGTTAAATCAAAACATTAAAGAGGCAGTTAGAGCTGAAGTCCTTAAGCTCTTGGATGCAGAGATCGTCTACCCCATTTCTGATAGCAAGTGGGTTAGTCCTACCCAAGTAGTGCCTAAGAAATCTGGTGTAACAGTTGTCAAGAATGATAATAATAAATTAATACCCACTAGAGTTACATCTGACTGAAGAATGTGCATTGATTACAGGAAGCTGAACTCAGTCACTAGGAAAGACCATTTTCCATTGTCGTTTCTAGATCAGGTTCTAGAGATGGTAGCTGACCATATTATTGTTTCCTAGAATTATATTAGTGGGCTCATACCACTAAATTAATTTGGGGCCAACAACCTAAATCAAAATCCATATTAGCCATTTAGGCCCATCATCCATCCACAACCAAAATCCAACACTTATGTACAATCACAATTCTGTTGGCGTGCATAGATCCTGGCCAGGGGCAACGTGCTTTGAATTTTTTTTAATTGATGGCCAATTTCTTCTTCTGGCCTTTTTCAATAAAATGACACCTCTATCTCACACTCAAACTAAAATGCCTGCAAGACCATTATATCAGGTGATCTTCTTTCGCTTATGCCCACGAATTAGAGTGGTTCATCACCACCTTCATTTCCAATAGCCCCCCTGTCTCTCTGAGGCCGATTTAGCTTTGTCAGCTCACCGTCGACCGTAATTTGGATTCCAAATCAAACCTCTGTCCAGCTAAAGTTGACTCAAGAAAACTTCGTGGCCGTTGGGCATACCCTCTTCTACTCAGCTTCGAATTCAAATTCAAACCTCTGTTCCCCAAAAGAAGATTCAAGAACGGCTTCCGGCCGTTGCAATTTCAAATTCAAACTGTACAACGGCTAGCTTATCTGCTCCAAGGTAATGCAGAGTATATAAATGCCTTTGGAAGCTCTGTAAACATTTTGAATTCAAATTACATATCCTCCATAGGCAGAGAAGGGGAGACGAGGAGAATATTTCATTAAGCTGGAGATAATAGCATATTGGGTGGTGCTACCTTTTTCTTTCTATGGGATGGGGTTGGGGTGTATAAAAACCTATTTATTGAGGATGCCCAGTTCAGTAACAAATCAGAGTGACCGCTGCTAAACCCTGTCAGATATCAATGCTATCATAAGTGTGATAGTTTCTAAGTTGAATGTATCTTTTTAACCACAAGTCAAATCATGCTACTTTTATGTCCCTCAGTAACTATGGCTTGAGATAAGAATAACAATTATAGGTTATGAAATCTATAGAAGATGGAGCTTGTCAATACTTACAAACTTAGTCCAATGTGGAAAAAATTGAGATCATGACCACTTGATGCCATACTATTACAATAAATATAAGATAAGTATGTGAAACAAATCAGGCAACGGTATTAAAGGTCAGATTACTATATATCAGAGAAAGTAAACTGCTAGTTGGCATTAGGCATTTGTAAAATACATATATTTGTTGTTCAACACAAAAACATAAAATCAACCGGAAAATCCAATAATATATCAATTGAAATAACAGATGTGAAATCAATTTCATGTAGCATATTAGCAACCTTATTAAATGACTGACATTACAAACAGATACAGTGAAGCAAGTATGCACAAAGAATTTTGTAGGAAAAAGATGGCATTTTAAGCATGGTAAATAACAACAAGGACACATTCATGTCTCAAGATATGCAATAGTTGAAACCTTTCAAACAAACAAAACACCTTTTCAAAGGAAAAAAAACAAGGAGATGGTGAGAGAGAGAGAGCGAACAACAAATAGAGTAACAATTTCAGACTACCAAAAACCGTACATTCAAGTTCAGAGGTCTCACAATTTCTTGTTATCAGAAGACGATCAAATAAAATCAAGAAAGCATTCATCATTTTAGATCTGGAAAATTAACAAAATACAAAGGTAGAATGTCCTGTTCATTTAGTCCAAAATCTGGACAAAGCTAACAGGCCAAGAAAGCATTTCAAAATCCGAGGCAGAATCAAATTGGTTAGCATGAAAAGAAAAAAAAAGCCAAAGTCTTTTCTTTTTTCTTTTGAGTGTTTAGATAAACAGAAAAGTTGGACGGCTGAAAACTATTTTCTCCCTTGTGGGGACAACACAAAAATTCTAATTTTACATTTTTCTTTCTCAAATAGAAAGAAAATGAGAGAAAAGTCCGGCTCCCCTCGTTTCTTTATCTTTTTTAATTATTTTTTCTTTCTTTTTCTCTCTAACCTCGTAAGGTCTGTTTGGTTACACGGAAAAAGAAAAAAAGTTAAATAAGAAAAAAAATGAGGGGGAGTTGGACCTTTCTTTGAATTTTTTGTGTGGTCTTCACGAGAGAGAGAAACAGTTTTCACCTATCAGACTTGTGTTAGGGATTTGAAAAACAGTTTTCACGAGAGAGAAAAACAGTTTTCACCTGTCTTCCGAAATTAATATCACCGTAATGTTTTCCAAAATGATGACATGTGTTAGGGATTGAAAAAACATCTTTTAGAAGTATTAGTGACAACTTCAAATTATTAGAACTTTGTTACTCTTAGTAAGTTCATAGAATCAGGCTAGCTTGCGCCCTGCAGCGCAGCACAAGTTAGGTTTTTCCAAGTTCATATTCATATAAGAAACATTTTATGCTTCCAATACTTTTGTCAAATTTGCATGCTTAATATCCCAAACAACTATAATATGATAATATAGATTTATTTGCTATAAACATTTGACTTTAAGTTGTATATTTTCAATTATTCCCTTGTATACAATACACATACTCCTTCCGTCCAATGAAGCATGTTTGCATTTGGGAAAACACTGACCCAATTATTATTTAGCTGACTTTGCTCCCCATGACCAAAAACATTGGAAAGGGGGACATACTCTATTTTTATCATTTGTACGGCCCTTAGAGTTAAACAAATTTCGCTCATTTTTTCATTTGCAGACATGCTTCATCGGACAGAGGGGAATAACATTTTGAATCATTTTTTCAGAAATATAATAAAATTTTACATGAGATGTCTCCAGTTTTAAAAGATATATCTATACTTGATTATTTTTATGTTTTCAACAAAACTACAATGTTTTTTGCAGGCCAGCACAAAATGTTTTTTATATTTTGTGCAATCAATGATGTAGGCAAATTTTAACATTTGAAGAATTAATTATATCTTACAACTTCTTGAATAATGATGCTAACATTATTTTTTTGGCAACAGAAAACGATGCTATACTTTCATTACAACAAATTATGGCTATTGCGACGCCCACATTCATCGCACAAACCTCAAATTTCGTCGCAAATATTATTTACGACGAAACATAGCTCGTCGCCCTCTGTCACAAATTGCCGTCACAAAAAGTATTTGCGACGAGATTAGTTTAGTCGCAAAAAAAGTAATATTTGCGACGACAAATGCCGTCGCTAAAAGATGAGCTCTTGTCGCCAAATCTCCTTGGAAACAATGAAATTTTTTTAAAAAAATTAATTTAAAATAACATTTGCAACGAAATTTATTTTTAAAAAGTGGAAATCTATATTTGCGACGAACTAATGTTGTCGCAAAAAAAGTAAAACTTTTTTTTTAAAAGGGCGAACTCCCATTTTACTTCTTTTGCGACGACATTAGTTCGTCGCAAACATAGCTTCCAACTTTTTAAAAATGTCCGGCATCTATTGCGACGACATTACTTCATCACAAAAACTATTTCATAATTAAAAAACACTCCGCCCTGTAATAGATGCTGCTAATCGTTTTTTTTCTCATGGAGCATCTATTTCAGGATGGAGTATAATTTTCTCAAGGGCCAATGGGCATCTATTGCGACAAAAATGATTTTGTTGCAAAAAAATTTGTTGTAGTGAGCTATTCCTATGACATATAACAACCAAGGTTCACATATGCTACAGTGATTTGCCAGCAAAAACCTATAGCTAACCCTGCTCACATTCAAGAAATAAGAAATATTGACTTAAATAGAAAAGGTAAAGAACTTGGATTCTTAGCTTTTTTCAAGCACATTCATAAGAGTATTTTAAGTAATCTTCATTTCATGTCATAATAAATACCTTCTGGATTTCATGAAATTGGAAGCAGATACATACTTCGTTAAATTGGGCAATAACAGGAGTTAAATCGCTCGCAATTATATGAATAAATTAAATTAAAAATTTGTCTGCAACATTTGTTCCATAATAAAAAGAGTTGAAGAGCGGACCTTTCATAAAGTTGTTTGGAGGTTAGCAAGCTCAGGATCTACAACCTTAACTTCCTTTTTAATTTTAGTTGTCACTTGGACATGTACATCAAGGTCAGGAGGGTTCTGTAAACCAGCACCAGAGTTTGAATGCCAGAAATTTTCAAAATACGTTGTCAATGATGGAGGTGAGGGTACAAATTTAACAACTAGCACAAAGCAAATGCAAAACATGTGAAATATGCTTCAGATACAGTAACATGTTTTATGATAGTAACATGCTCTAACCACGCAATGAATGAGGGGCCAGTTCACCCCACGAAGAAATGGATGTTGCTTGATCTCATTGGCACCCTCATAGGAACCCAGCCGGTTTCGGGAGTCACGATGCAGCAGCCGGTACATCAACTGCCTGGCCTGGACACTTCCCTGCACAAAGAAGCCATCTCTGCATGAACTAATAGTCGACCAGGGAATGCAACAACAATTTGCATCATTTGCAATATGCTTCAATCAACTGTACAAAGTGAAATCAGAAGACCTCTCTACACAAAATTACAGTAAACCTACAACATTTCTCCCTCTAGATGGTGGGTATTGAGTGACTTCTTGGATACAGGGTAAACATTGGCTATATATTATAATACCAGAACACTGATCAACTTAGGTATTGTCTACTTCAATACTGTTGAAATTTTAGAGGAATAATGGCGTATTGACAATAATGGCATATATTGTCTACTTCAATCTCAAAATCATGTGTGGGGTATTATTATGCAACAAAAGGAAAAGTCAAACTAGATATACTTGGCAGTCTCAAAACATAATCAATCCTGTCAAATTTTCAGTGCCATTTTTTTGTTTGTATCAGTATGATTAAGTACCAAGGAATAGCATTAGGCACCAAGTAATAGTAATAGTAATAGTATGATTAAGCTTAAGTAATGTGACTGAAGTCAAAGCAACAGAAAATGTAGATAATGCATGTAGAAAAACATACTGGAATACTTCTTGGAAACTTAAGATCCTTGTGTAGGATGTTAGCGAATGTCTTTTGTTTTGTCTTCCCTCTAAATGGAGTATAGCTATAAAGCATTTCATAAAGAAGAATTCCTGAAATTGTGAGCAAACAAGCAATATGTAATCGCCATTTAAGGACAGAAGAGAAACTTACCAAGTGCCCACCAGTCTACCGCACTCATATGCCCTGCTCCTGCAATAATCTCCTGTAATTATTTTAATATCACTTCTTTCCATCTTATAAAAAAATATAAGAAGATAAGCTACCAGCCAAAAATGTCTATTTGTTGCAAATAATGAGAATGGGAAAATTTATATATTTTTAAATATTTTCATTTATGATTATATAAAAAATAATACTTTTATTTATAAAAAGTAAAATATACTGCATTGGCGACAAATATAACAATTTGTCGCAAAAACTATTTATTATTTGCGACAAATACATAGGTTGTCGCAAATAGCATTAACTTTTGCGACTAAATGTCTTATTCGTCGCAAATATACATTGTTTTTGCTACCAAAATGACTATTGGTCGCAAATAGTACTTATTTTTGCAACTACTTGCCAACTCGTAAATTCGTCGCGAATGTGTATCTATTGCGACAAAAAACGGTTTTGTTACAAAAAATCTGTCGCAAAAACCCTGATTTGTTGTAGTTACGCGCACAACCAAACATGCTCATTAATTTTTTTGACATCCAAATATGCCGATTAGATATGTGCACCGAAAATGCCATCTTAGATTGCATTTTAGCCAAAAAAAATGAAACTATATGAGGGCTCATGACATTATGCGGGTTTTATGTCTTTGGGGTAATTCATTGTTTGTTTGGCAACTCATAGTTAATTGATTATTACCACTATACTTCTAGTTCATAGTTGGAGCAAAATCTTGCCAAAAAAAAAGGTTCGACGTCAGATTTCTTTTTAACAAAAAATAAAAGGAGGAAAAAAAAGGTTACAAAATTTCGATGAACTTGGACAACATTCCCAATGTTCAACGAACCTGGACACCATCACACAAGCGCAATGAACCTGGACAGGAATGCACTACTAGGCTCCAGGTTCTTAAATCCCCCAAGAGTCGCGGGCGTTAATTCGTCACTCCCTTATGTGCACTTAAATACATTTCAATGGAACTTCTAAATATGGTATAATTTTGCATAAGACATATTAATGTTTCAAATGATCTTATCTATTCCGTCCCATATTGAGTGTCCTATTTGGTTTTTGATTCATTTTGGAAAACCAAATAGTATGTTAAAAATAGGACGGATGGGATCAAATTGTTTATATGCATGTTAACCGAAGCACTTTTTATTATGTTTCTCATTTTTTCCTATCTAAAATATTTTACCTCCTACGTACAAGTTGAGGAGTAATGCTAAATATGCCACCTAAACATGATAGGAAAAGGAAAAAAATAAAGAAAAAACATGATATGTGTCTTTGTGAGATGGGGCAATCAAAACCATTGGATTGAGATCCATGGAGGATAGTGTTTCAAACCTGCCTGCCCCCTCTATCAAAGCACGCCACTGATCAAAATCTGACGTCTCAGATCATCTCGGCTCACACAGACGCATGTGAACAAGACTCATAGTAAAATGTGTGTTATTACCACACAAAAAAGAAAATCAATATCAATAGTAAAACGTGAACTAGAACGGATAGAGGTTCTCATACCCCTTTCGTAGCTCCTGCCCTCAAATTCAATGAACCTAGACATCTAAGCTCGCCACACCCAAGCCTCACGGGTTTCCGCATTCCTCCAACCTAACCCACGTCAATAGCCACGTTTCTATCTACGCTCCAGCCCACGTCCCTGAACCAGTCGAATAAACGCAGAACTGCCCTGGAATATGCTCCTGAACATGTCCCCTGATGCCTAGCATATCCACATCCACTTTTTACTTTTACCATTTTACACTCTCTTTTTTACTAATATAATTCTACTTATTTAATTAATTAATCATTTATTACGACAAAGTGACCAATTATCTTCTATAAAATCACATCTTCCTCTGCAAACCAAATCAGCCACCGGGGAATTGACCGGAAGTTTGGATTCCGATGGCGGCGATTGTGTCCAAGGCGAAGCGGGTAACTCAACCGCTAGATGACCGGGTGCGCGCTTCCCTCTGCGGCATGACCGCCTCCGATCGCTCGAGCACCGCCTCCTCTTCCTCCTCCGCTGTGGGAGATGACCAATGCAGCCTCGCCGACCTCGTCTACGGATTCCTCGAGGAGGCCGATCCTACCGATTCTTCGGCCCCGCGCGGTGCTGAAGAAGAGCCGGGGGACAGCTCCTGCGATAACGATGACTCCTCGGCCGCCCTTCTGTCCGTTCTGTATCCAGCCGACACGGACCAGTTCCGCATCCAGCTGCGGTCGGACGTACTTCGGGCAGTGGAGGGACTGGCCGGGCTCCGACCAGACCCGCCGGCCTTCCGGTCGATGCTGGCAACGGTGCTGATAGAAGACGGATACAATGCCGGAGTATGCCAGACCCGATGGAAGAGCTCCGGCGGGGTGACCGCCGGGAGCTACGAGTTTGTGGACGTGATGGGGGCTGGGAAGCCGGAAGAGAGATACATAGTCGACCCAGATTTCAGGCCTATGCTGGAGATCGCGCGACCGACGGACGAGTTTAGACGCGTAATTGAATCGCTGCCTGCGGTCTTGGTGGGGAAGGCGGAGGAGGTGAAGCTGGTGGTGAGACTGGTGTCCGGCGCGGCGAAGCGGTCGATGAAGAAGAAGGGGCTGCACCTCCCGCCGTGGAGGAAGAACCGGTACATGCAGAACAAATGGCTCGGCCCATATAGCCGCCGGGCTGTGAGCCCGGCTCAGCCCGATTCGACGGAGTTGGAGCGGCTGGCTGTGCGCTGCCGGTTCGTTGGGTTTGAAGCCGGTCCTGCCTTTGTGAACCGCCGGTTTGTGGTGTAGGTGACTGGTTCGCCGTGTTGGCTGTAAATAATTGTACTGGAAAATTTATTTAATATAAAAATAGGTTGTTTTGACAATAAAAAATAAAACAGAAAAGGGTCAGGGTGGGCCCAGGGAGTTTGGTATGTGGATAAGATGACTTACAGGATGGAGACATTGTGATCTCATGATGTCACATTTTATATTACGTGATAGGCTTTACTTAGTGCAAAATAAATAAGTTATGCTATTACATTCTCAGGTCAAATTACACGTGGCGAGGTAGTAAATATTGACATGGCAATATTGTTGGCCACATTACCTTCCCTGGATTAACCGGAGTTCAAGTCCCAACCAAGGAATGTTGTATGATAAAATATCGGTTGACTAAAGAGACAAAATATCATAGATATATCAGAGATATTGTGTAAAAAAAATATCGGTGATTTAAAACTAATTTTTACCATGTATTTTCACAATATAACTTCTAAAATAATTGATATTAATTTAGACAAATATAAATTTTAAAATATATATAAAAATGTGTATATAATTCAAAATATGTGTTTGCGTTTTAAAATCCTTCCACTTAGCATAGGATAGGAAACAAATGGTAAAGTTGATTTTTTTAAAAAAACTTTGTTTAAAAAATAAATTATTTTTTTAAAAGTACCGTCCAATATATCGGTTATATATCGCCGATATTTTAAAAAATTGCCAATATCGAAACTACACAATATTGTTTTGTCAGTTGAAGCCCGCTATCGATATATCGGCTATATATTATCGATGCAACTTCCATTGCCCCAACTGGCGAGAGTTGTTAGCGACACCCACATACCAGATCGTCATCAATTGGTGATTGACACAATTTCCTATTTATGGGTCCCTCATAGGCCCCGTGACAAACAAGGGAGTCCTGTTAATCACCCATTGGTGGTGAGAATGACTAGGGGTTGCGGGGCGGCCCGTAAAATTGCAAGTATGGGCCAAAATTTTAAGGCATAGGGTTTGACCGAGCCGCAAAATTTTAAGCCTGCTAAACTTAGGGTCGGGTAAGGGCCCAGATAAAAAAATTGCTTAAGCCCGCAAGCCCGTAGGCCTAGTGCTTAAGTTTATATTGAATTATTGTTGTAGGTTGTTCTTGTACTACTTTCATATTCAGAAGAGACTTCAGAAGTGGAGTCCTGTACTGGAAATGGATGAGGTAGTCTTACAGCATTATTTTTTGACAATGTACAAAGCAAACATCTTTTTTGGAAAAAGGTACTTCGTCGTTTGAAAAAACGTTGGGACATAGCATTTCCAATATTGTATTGGTAATTTGTAGTCAAACTATTGTATAGAATGTACATTTTCTAGTAGAATAGGGAACAAAGGGTTGTTCAACTATGATTAGTTGTGGACATCCATATGCAATTCTCTTTGCTTGTTGTAGATGTAAAAGAGTTGGAAGTAATCCATTTCAATATGTAGCTATGTATATCTATAAAAAGTTGATACTTGCGAATGTAGCTGATGTTTTTTCTACTTTCTTTTAATTGGTGAAATCATTTGCTGTCAGAGATGGAACATCAATGTTGAATAACAAGTTCCATATGCAAAAAGGTGAACAATATTCTCATTTAACAATGAATTAAATTAAAATTTCAAACATGCTCTTGAAGGATGCTACTAGTGTTGTCATTTTTGCAAATTGAAAGGTTTCTTGATATACCAATTGAAAGCCCTCAAAGCCCGCAGCCCGACCCGAAGCCCGCTTAGGGATGGGGCCGTGCCAGATTTTTAAAATTGTCTTAGGGGTAGGGCCGAGGTTCTAATTATTAGGGCTTGGGTAGGGCCAACCCCCCAACACGTGACCTCCTCGTTACATCTGGCCTCATCCCTTACCCCTGCCCATCAAGCTGGGGCATAACATAGGAAGGCGGAGCAAGGCGCACCCGGGAGGAGCAAGGCAGACGCAGCTCCACCCTTTTTTTGGGCAAAGACGTCGGCAGAGTGGGCGTGTTACCCATTCCCAAGCCGTTGCGATCATTTAGAAGTTTTGTGAACATTGCTTGTGACGTCTGCCTGGCCTGCAGCGCTGTGCACAAGCTAGCCTGACGCATATATTAAATAGTTTGTATGAAAAAAAATGTATACTCTCCCCATTCAAAATACCTTTGAAAAACTGCATATCTACTATTAGGTGACTGAATTTACCCTACATACCAATATATTCTCATGAAGGTGCACTTGGAGGGGTAAACGGAGGCTTGAAATGCTAAGGGTGCTATACGCCCATAAATTTCACTCATTTTCAAATGCTACTAGGATTTTTCAGACGGAGTATGTAATCAGTGATAGTTTCAAACACGTGCCAATTAAAGGATGTTTTAAGAATTTGAAAACTCAAATTGCAAATTGGTCATTGGGCTTTTTGCAGTTTTACCCCACGGCTTAAAAAGAATTTGAAATTTTTTCTTTCTAGCTTTTAGGAAATTTTATTGAAACGACAAATATTTGTGATTAGTGACATTATCATACTTAAGCAGCCTACTAGTTACCACTTTGTTCACTAGTAGCTTAATTTTATGTCCAAAATGCAATCTAATTAAGAGTAGTTGAACGACATATTTTCTTTGTTAATTTATGTACATTACCCGTCTGCTCTTTCATCACCATCCCTTGCATATATTCAGCTTGCGAATATTTAGGTATATACTAGTTTAATGGTGAAAAAACTGTTTGTATAGTACTAGAGTGTTTCATTTTCAAATTAAGTTGTAGACAGGATTCACTTGCTCTGGCAAATGATCTAATGGGCCATTGTTGAAGGATGCACTTGGCAATAGTAGTCGCAATGTTTCTTTTTGTAATTGAAGTAGTTGTAATTTTTTTAGACAAAAAATATTCCATCCACATTTAGTCCTATTTGGGCTTTAAAATGAACCAATTTTACTTCATTTTGCATGGTAGGACTATTACTTTGGGATAGTGAGTATTAAATAGTGGCGACTAAGTGTGACCATACATAATACTCCCTCCGTATGGAATTATTGTATATATTTGAAGATTATCTCTGTTCAGAAATATTGTGTACATTTGTCTTACCCATGTGACTTCATTCGGTCCTTCATCTTTTCTACTCCCCTTGCACTCTTCTTCTCCGTCACACTCCCAATCTTCACTGTTGCCTCCACCCTCTCGAACCCCATATTCACCGACCACCGGGGGAAATCAATGCTCCACCACAGCCATGAGCAGCATCCTTGATTGATTGAATTTTTAACTATTTACTCGCAATCGCACGAGATTCAATATAGTCTAGTGGAAACGAGGTCGAACCCAAAGGACTTGGTTGATTAATCTAATTCTAATGAAAGATTGAATTTTTATGATTTTAATTAACTAAAGAAAATATATTTTACTGAGAAATCAAATGATGAGAATATCAAAGCGTCGAATCCACCACTAAACATGCAATTATTACTCACAATTAGTATTTCCACAAGATGATATGATATGGTAATTCATGTTCTTTGGCCGGACACACAAATTACCAATGAATTCACTACACGTTCTTTGGTTGAACACGAAAAGTTCATTCACTATGAATAATATATTAATTCTATCCTTTGGTCGGGCATAGAATCAATACAAACCTGTTATTATCTAGACACAGGAAATATCAATATCAAATTTCAGTCATAATCATACCAGTCTATGGTCAAGCACTAGATCGAATTATGAAACATGAAATCGCATTAAGAACAATCATATCAACTCCAAATTATTAAACAATTAAGAGTAATAATAAATATTTAGGGCTTCATCTAGCCTTGTTAAGAAAATTAGCTAGACATAGAATAAGAGAAAGAAGAAGCCTGATTTGTCGGATTCATCGAAACACTGCTCACAAAATCACTATTCACAGTACTGTTCACAAAATACTATTCACAGCACTATTCATCGTCTCTCCCACTGAGCATGCGCACTGTAGCACGAAACAGCACTGTAGCAGTACTGTTTTTCGCCCAAAATTCGGCCTTTTCTTCTCCTATCTTCTTCTTCTCTTCCTCCGGCGAAAACCTTGTCGAAATCCGACGAAAAATAGCCGGAAAAATCTGATTTTTCCTCTTCACCGGCGCTCTGTTTTCTCTGTAAATCCCTCTGTTCTCGTCTCAAAAACTCCTCTGTCTTCCTCACCTTCTCTCGGTTTTTATAGACTTCAATATCAGAGTCCTCTTCCCGTCAATTTCTCTTCGAGATAAGCCCAAATCCGCCGTGAAATCGAAGCACAAATCTGTTTTTAAAAAGAATCCCAAATCGAAGATGACTCTCTGTTTTTTTCTAATTCGCTGTGAAATCAAAGCCGCCGTCCATTGTCACCGGTCGTGAGCCTCGCCGTCGTCATCCACACCATCTCCGGCGCCGTCTCGAGCTCCGTCACCACCATTCAAGCTCCGCCTCACCGTATCAGACCCAACCGCCGTTCTTTGCCGGCTCTTCATCCGTCGCCGCATCTGCTCTGCCTAGCTCCTCTTCCGTCGCCGCCGGACAGAGCTCAGCCCTGTTCGTCTTCTCCGTCGAGCTCGAGCAAACAGAGCGTCATTCTTTTCTGGAACAAAGGCCCGAGCTTTGGCTCGGGCCGGGTTTTCTTTTTTTCTTTTTTTTTTATTTAACTGAACCGGACTGGATTCTGAACCGGTCATATATTTTTTTCTTTTTCTTCTTTATAACCCGTCGTATTGCTCTCGTTCATCGGATCTCATCTTGACGGTTCTTCTCTTTAATCATGTCTCTTTCGCGTGCAATATTTCAAATGATCATAACTTTTTGCTCAGAACTCCGAATTGCGAACAGTGAGTGGCGTTGGAAAGCTGACTTCGTGTACTTTAACATGAAGCTTAAATCAGTTCCATCAGAGATATGCAATCGAAGTTATTAATATTCAATTATTAGAGTCGCGTTTCACCCCATTTCTGCGTTTTACTCTTATTTCCTACAAAAACCAAAAACTATATTAAAGTAGTAGTTATTCTAACCAAACACTAGCAGAAACATAAGTTTAATGGATAATAAAATGTATATTTCATGTATAGATCAATCCTCCCCAGCCCCCTCATCCTGTACTCCTCCCTCACAAATATGTCTTCTATGTACAACCCAGACTTCGCCAGAAGTAGTTGGGGAAAAATAGCTCGAACCCGACCATAGTGATGCCATCTCCGCATGACGATTGGAAGGTCTCGGCCTCCGGTCAGGAGGAGTGGGAGTCGAGAGAGAGAGAGAGATGAAGGTCACATGAGTATCTTGTGAGCCCCATGGTCCAATAAAATAAGCTTTACACACTATAGAGTGTGATTTTCAAACTGAAATTTCATCTCTCTTCTAGCCATGAGCAACTTTGTTCCTCCTCATCAAATCAAATGAAACCTACTGAATCTTCTCATTTGGACATAATTACTTCCAAGTTTCAACAATGGCAAGCTGCCATGCATGGTGAATTTCATGCACTTCAACACAAATGGACATGGGCTCTTGTGTAAGATAATGGTACGAGTTTGTCCCATATTTATTGTCATGTTTAGAGTCGTCCCTTTCATGTGAAATGTGTGCACATGTGGAGATGATAGGCTCCCGTGGACCCAAGTTAGGGCCCACCTAGATGGAAGAGATATCTTTATTGTTTGTAACTGTTATGGAAAAGGGTCATGAAAAGGGAATAATTCAGAAAGTATCATCCGAATTAGAAATAACCAAATTGGAAATATTCAATTTGGAAATACCCAAATTAGAAATAATCGTGAGGGGAGTTGTAACTCCCCAATTTGGGGAATTGTGATGAGAGATTAAAGGGGGACGTGAACAGTAACGTCCCCCTACCTTTTGGGTGCTCTCTCTCCCTTGAGGACTCTCCTTGGTGGATTTCTTATCTTTGGCTTTTGCCAATTGGAAATCATCAAAGCAAAGGCAAAGGATTGGAGAAACGAAGGAAGTGACATTGCTATCTTGTGGAGAATAGCAAGTCACAGATTCACACATGAACGGTTGCAAAAAAGGTGATCTCCGACGTATTCTATTTCTCTACGAAGAACGGTTTAATCTTGAGCACAAAGACTGCAGGTTAGTAGTACGCATTCTTTGATTTATTTTGATTGAAATTGGTATAAATTTCTGTTCGTTTATATTGCTAAAACCTTGTACTCCATTGTGTTTTGTTTGTGAGTGCAAGGGAATTCCAAGGATAATCAGAATTTGGAGAATTTAACACCAAAATGGACGTTAAATCTGCTTTCGTTGCGGCTCAATTGTTACCCTTCAGTGGTATCGGAGCCTCAGTTCGTTTATGGTGTTAGAATTCCCAAAGCTCTGTGAGGAATTCTGAGCAATCGAAATCAAAAATCGCATTTTTCAATTTGGCGATCGATCGACAAACCAGACGCGATCGATCACTAAGGGTTTTTTAATGAAGAAGACGACTGGTAATGATCGATCGGCACCGTTCGTGATCGATCGTAGCTACTGGAAGTATCATTTCAAAGAGTGAAATGATCGATCGATAATATTTACTATCGATCGTATCTACTGTTAAAAATCGAAATCAAAATTATGTTAGAAATGATCAACCGACACTAGTTGCGATCGATCTTATCTACTGGAAAAATTTGCATTTGTGCAGCGATCGACGCGATCGATCGGCAGAGTACACGATCGATCGTATCTACTATAAGTTGTGCAAAGTCTGCAGCGGCTGTTGTGATCAATCAACTAGTTTTGAAACGATCGATCGGCGGGAAAAGATTTGAAAAACCAATTATTTTGAAGCAGTATTTTGTGCCATATAATTATCTGATTATTGATAGTTATTTAGTGATTCAAACTGTGTTGTTTAACACTTATTGTCCTATTTCACTAGTTGTAGATTTTTTATCTTCACCTTTTTGCATCACTTGCTGATTTCATAAAAGTTTCAATGGCTTCCCGTATGGTTTCTAGTCAATTGGCTAAGACTAAAAAGTTGAATGCCACAAACTTTGTTACCTGGAAGAGGCGCATCCATCACATTATGTTCCTTGATAATTTGGGTTATCTGTTGAACCAAGTTGTTGAACCTTCAGGTGAAAATAGTACTGCTGCTCAAAAGAGAGAGTACGAGAAGTTCAGGATGGAGGATGCACGAGCAAGGACCACGATGCTTACTTTTATGGAGCCTACTATTAAGTTGCTTTTTGAAAAGCACAAAATAGTCAAAGAAATGTATGAGGCCATGGAGAGGAGGTATGGAGAGCATACTGAGGCTCACATCAGGTTGCTCCACACTCGCTACACCAACATGAGGATGGAGGAAGGCAAGAATGTGCTTGAGCACATAAATGCCATGACCATTATCGATAGTGAGTTGGAGATCCAATTTCATTGGGGGTCCAAGTGTCTACGATACTCACTAGTCTTCCTCCATCATGGGAAGCAGTTGTGGTGGCATTGAACCTAAGTGATAAGAAACTCTCTCTCGATGATCTTACTGTCAAGCTGGGCTTGGAGCAGAAAAGGAGAGAGCATATGAGGGCCTCTAATCTATCTGCCAACGTTGCTCACCATGTTGGCTCCAAGAAATGTGGGTCTTATGCTGGCACCTCAAAGAAGAACTTCAAGAGGAAAGAAAAGAAGCCTCAGTTCTAGGGTGGAGACAAGGCCAAGAACAAGAGGAAGGGACCCTGCTTTACTTGTGGCCAGATGGGTCACTATAGCAGGAATTGTCCTAATGGCTTCCAGGGCAACGAGAAAAAGAAACAGCAGGGTGGAAGAAAGGACATAGTGTGTATGATTTCTGAGGCACTGATTGTGAACACTAACACTAGAGGTTGGTGGCTTGACTCGGCTGCAACCCGTCATGTGGCCATGGTTAAGGAGTCTTTTGCTGAAATGAAATAGATTAGTCCCTGAGAGCACAAGATGGGGAACAACACTTATTGTGACGTGCTGGGGATAGGCTCTGTTTGTGTTCCTCTCTTAGGAGGAAACACTCTGGTCCTCACAGATGTCTTGTTTGCACCTACTATTCGTAGGAATCTGATTTCAATCCCTCTATTGACTCAAAAGGGATTTGAAGTCAGGTTCAAGGGTGGCAAAGGAACTGTGAGACAGAAAAATAATATTTTATTTACTGCTTCATTTGTGGATGGTTTATTCAAACTTGATGTTTCCAATGACTTTGCTAATATTAATGAAATGATTGATTCTGAGCATGTTACTTGTTTTGTTGATAATGCTTTATTATGGCATTTACTCCTGTGTCATGTTAATGCGACAAAATTACACCGAATGTCGGGTAGTGGGTTATTACCTAGAATAGGTGATGATTTGCGCGTGTGGGAAGATTGTTTATTTGGTAAAATGATTAGGCTACCCTTTCCCAAAGGGCAACGAGCAATTGATCTTTTAGAGGTCATTCACTCAGATATTTGTGGACCTATAAACGTCAAAACTCAAAGGGGCATGACGTATTTTATTACGTTCATAGATGACTATTTGAGATATGGTTATGTGTACTTTATCGAGAAAGTCCGATGATGCCTTAGAGAAATTCAAGGAATTTAAGGCTGAGGTTGAGAACCAATTATGATGGAAGGTTAAAGTTCTGATAACAGACAGAGGTGGTGAATACACATCTGATTTGTTCAAGGACTATTGTACAAACTAAGGAATAGTGTATCAGTATACTTTGCCGTATACCCCTTAGCAGAATGGAGTCCGTGAAAGACGTAATAGGACCTTGTTGGACATGGTAAGGTCCATGTTAAACCACTATGAACTAGGAATGCAGTTTTGGGGTGAAGCACTAGACACCGCTGTTTATGTACTAAATCGAATACCTTCTAAGTCGATCAAATTGATCCCATATGAGTTATGGACGAGAAGATGTCCAAACTTTTCGAACTTGAGAGTGTGGGGGTCAAAGGCCCATGTGAGGGTGTGATCTACACATGAATTACGCATTTTATTATCTCATAAACTTATGTTTATGATAGTGTTTGATTAGAATTACTACTACTTTAATATAGTTTTTGGTTTTTGTAGAAAACAAGAGCAAGATGCAGAATTGCGGTGAAACGCGACTCTAATGATTGAATACTCATTACTTTGATTGCATATCTCTTGATGGGACTGATTCAAGCTTCATGTTAAAGTTTGTGAAGTCAGCTTTCCAACGCCACTGACTGTTTGCAATTCGGAGTTCGCGAAAGAGACGTGAGTAAAGAGAAGAACCGTCAAGATGAGATCGGATGGATGAGATCGATACAACGGGTTTTCATTTAGTAAAGAAAAAAAGAATAGAATTGAACCGGTTCCGTTCCGGTCCGGTTCGGTTCAGTAAAAGGAAAAAAAAAAGACCCAACCCTAGCTAAAGCTCGGGCCTTTCGTTCCAGACAAAAAGCTCGAGCTCGAGTTCAGAGGTGGTCCAGCGGTGGAGCTCGAGATGGCGAGGCTGCACTCGACGGCGGATGGGCTCGAACGACGGAAGCGGCGATGGATTGAAGATGACGGAGGCTGGCGACGAAGAAAAGCACGACGGCAACGACGGAAAATCAGAGCCGTGCTCAATCGGGAAAGAAACCAAAAACAACCGTGCTGGAATTGGAAAGCTTCGATTTGGATTCCTTCCTTGAATAGGAATCGACGAAGAATCGAATTTGGTCTCTTAATTGCCTATAAAAACAGAACGGAGGAGGGCTTTGAGGAGAATGCCCAGCCGAAAAATAGAGCTGATATTTTCCACCGGAAAGCAGGGGCTTTCCGGTGTGGTTTTTGGCTGGATTCCGGCGAGGCTTTGGCCGGAAGGAGAGAGGAGGAAGAAAGAAGGCCAGAGGAGAGGAAAAGCTGTGATTTTGGGGGAATGCTACAGTGAATACAGTGCTACAGTACCTGCGGCTGCATGAGGAAGGCGATGAATAGTGCGCAGTGAACAGTACCCATGAATAGTATTTTTTTGGTGAACAGTGTTTTTTGGTGAATAGTGCACAATGACTTCGACGAATCAACAGTGTACTCCTCATCCGATGGCCGGCTAAATTCGCGTCCAAGGCGTAGATAAAACCCGAGTAAATTAGTTGTATCATTTTCTTTATCTCATCTTAACTTTTACCTTAATTGGTGTATGGATCTAATTAGAGAATCACTGTTAATTTATTGACGTTTATTCTATGTGCTCGAGAGAGGCTAGAGTGAATTCTTGTGAGTTTTAATATGATGAATACTTGCGTGTCTAAGAGGAACGTGAGTAGACTAAGGTGTTATAAAGGAATAAGATTTCATTGATTTATGCTCGAGAGAGATAGACCACAGTTCCATGTTTTAATTGCTTATGTGTTACATCCGAGAGGAGAGCACTACATTTTGAATTGACAAGTATATGTCCGAGAGGAATATGCTAACCAATTAGGAATTTATTCAAGAAGAGAGAGAGAGAGACGATAAGCTGGTTTATTGTGTGGTGGATTCGAAGCCTTGGCACTTCTCCATATTCATTTAATTAGTTAAAGTTTACTGCTTTCTAAGTCTAGAATCAACACTGCTATTTTCTCTTGAATTTGGTAAAGTATTAATCCGTCCCTGAGGTTCGACAACCCTTTCTATACTCACCGTAGTACAATTGCCTTGTGCACTTGTAAGGGTTTTATATTTAAACGATCAGGGTGCCAGATCAACTAAGAACTAAGTTGGATCCTAAGACCATAAAATGCAATTTTATATGTTACTGTGATCATTCGAGAGGGTATCGATTTGTAGTACACCATGATGATGGGACAGTGGGGGTTATAGAGTCTAGAAATGCATATTTTCTTGAGGAAGGTATAGACCTTAAAACTCCTAGTCAGAGAGTGGAACTCTTTGAAATTGAAAAAGAGAAAATTACTATCACTAGTAATGAACAAGTGATAAGTAACACATCCAATGAGGATGTTGAAATTCGAGCATCAAGAGAGCGTAGACCTTCAGTGTTGTTGAATGATTACTATGCCATGCTTGGTGAAGATGAGATATCGGTAGATGAACCTGTACTTAGTGATCCAGTCACGTTTAAGCAAGCTATGAGTAGTCCAGATTCCAAGGAATGGCGGAAGGCTATTCAAGAGGAAATGGATTCGATCTTGAAGAATAAAGTCTGAGAGATTGTTGACTTACCAGATGAACGGAAACCCATTGGGTGTAAGTGGACATTCAAGAAGAAGCTCAAAGCTGATGGATCGATAGAGAAGTACAAAGCTAGACTTGTGGCGAAAGGTTTCACACAAGTAGAAGGCATAGACTTTAAGGAGACGTATTCTCCTGTGTTTAGGTTCATCTCGATCCGATATTTGTTGGCAATTGTGTCATACTTAGATTTAGAGTTGCACCAGATGAATGTAAAGGCTGCCTTCCTAAATGGTGATTTAGAGGAGGAGATTTACATGGAACAACCCGAGGGATTTGTTGTTTCCAGGGAGGAAACTAAAGTGTGCAAACTTATTAAATCATTGTATGGACTGAAACAATTGCCAAGACAATGATATTTCACTTTTCACAAGGTGATAAGTGAATATGGGTCCATGGCCAATGATTATGACCATTGTATATACTCCTTTAGATATGGGAGTAGATTTATGATATTGTCATTATATGTAGATGACATATTATTGATGGGGAATGACACTAGTATGATTCTCAGTCTTAAAGAATGGTTCAAGACCCAATTTGAAATAAAAGATATGGGTCGAAAACCCGGTATGCAACACTGGCAGACTATTAAGCGGGTGCTTAGATACTTGTTGGGTACCAATGATATAAAACTCACATATCAGGCCGAGAACCTGTCATTGGAAGGCTATAGTAATTCGGACTATGTCAGGTGTAAGGATGACAGGAAATCCACTGCTGGTTATGTGTTTATGCTTGGTGGCGGCGCCGTAGCATGGGCTAGTAAGAAGCAGAAATGTGTTACTAAGTCCACGATGGAAGCTGAGTTTGTTGCATGTAGTTTGGCAACTTCCGAGGCGGTATGGATTAAAGAGTTTCTAGCTGGGTTACAGCTAGAACAGTGGACTGATGCTCCTGTCCAAATTTATTGTGATAATTTGGCAACTGTGTCAACATTCCGTAATGGGGAGATCAGTTCTAGAGTAAAGCACATTGAGGTGCATTACTTTTATGTTTTTGACATGCTACAACGGGGAAAGTTGATGGTGAGTCATCTTCCTATGGTTGAGATATTGACTGATCCGTTAACGAAGGCCTTAACGACGGATCTATTTATGAAACATATTTATAGTTTTGGATTACGACAGGACTAGTGCACGAGTCACTGTTGGATCGCAAATATGAAAGCAGAACACATAGTGGGGGATGTAAGATAATGGTATGGGTTTATCCCATATTTATTGCCATGTTTAGAGGAGTCGTCCCTCTCATGTGAGGTGTGTGCACATGTGGAGATGATAGGCTCCCGTGGGACCAAGTTGGGGCCCACCTAGATAGAAGAGACACCTTTATTGTTTGTAACTGTTATGGAAAAAGGGTCATGAAAAATGGAATAATTCGGGAAGTATCACCCGAATTGAAAATAATCAAATTGAAAATAGCCAATTTGGAAATATCCAAATTGGAAATAATCGTAAGGGGAGTTGTAACTCCCCAATTTGGGGAATCGTGATGAGAGATTAAATGGGGTCGTGAACAGTAACGTCCCCCTACTTTTTGGGTGCTCTCTCTCTCTCTCTCTCTCCCTTGAGGACTCTCCTTCTCTCCTTAGTGGATTTCTTATCTTTGGCTTATGGCGATTGGAAATCATCAAAGCAAAGGCAAAGGATTGGAGAAACAAAGGAAGTGACATTGCTATCTCGTGGAGAATAGCAAGTCACAGATTCACACACGAATGGTTGCAAAAAGGGTGATCTCCGACATATTTTATTTCTCTATGAAGAACGGTATAATCTTGAATATAAAGGCAGCAGGTTAGTAGTACACGTTCTTTGATTTATTTTGATTGAAATTAATATAAATTTCTATTCATTTATATTACTAAAACCTTGTACTCCATTGTGTTTTGTTTATGAGTGTAAGGGAATTCCAAGGATAATCAAAATTTGGAGAATTTAACACCAAAACGGACGTTAGATCCGCTTACGCTGCGGCTCGATTACCCTTCATCTTGTTCCTCTCCAACTTCATCGCATTATTCTAGTGCCGCTAGATCTAGAAGCTATAGTTTTCACAGTTACAACCTAGGATTTAAGAGAAGGGGCAGAGAGATAAAATTACGAGTTAGGAAATGAAACGATGACTAGCGTAAGGAAGATGAACCTTTCTGCATTCTTTTCAAGGCTACTTTCTTGTTTTTAATTATGATTTATTGCTGATATATTCATTTAGCCAAATTTGCACAAATTATATGTCATGTAAATGAATATGTTAGATAAGCACATAGAACAATTATGCTATGAAGAATGATGTGCAAATCATGTTTCAATTTCGAATATGTACAAAGTTAGCTGATACTCCCACTGTCCCATATTAGCTGTCCTAACAAATTTCCTCCATCTCATACTAAGCATCTTATTCAGTTTTACAAAATCTATTCATTTTTTAAAAACCAAAATAATACACTTATTATAGGACGGTAGTAGCAAAATCATAAGATGCTTTATGGTCATAGTGCATATATTAATTATGAGAAATAAATCATTTATAGTTTTTCTGCCTTTCTGGATGCCACAATGTTAACTATAATGCCTCCCAATTTGTTCCAACATATTTATTCCAAATTATGTCATGGTAGTGTATTTGTATGTTTATTTTCCTCGGCCAATCCTCATATGGGTCAGCCTCTTTGCATACGCAGATGAGTTATTTGTGTAGGATGAAAATACGCATGACCAACCTGCTGATTATGGAGAGGATGCTTGCGAGTGATGTGTTGACAATAAAATTCCAACTTGAGAAGTTCAGATTGCTTACATGATTTTCAATGTAGGACAAATTATTCTCTTCTTTCAAGTTGAATTTCAGTTTGATACTTATAAGATAAGTTGAACTTCATTCTAACAAAGTTGATGGCTTTTAGAGAAAATATGTTGTGTTTTTTATGTTATTATCACACCTCGAACTTAAGATGTCTATGGTTAGACAGTCGCCAAACCAGTTAGCCGCTAACGAAGACTGGCGGAAATTATCATGCTGAGCATAATGTAGCTGATCTTTTACTGTTGCATTACTCTAATATTTCGAGTTCAAACCTTAGTGCAACATATTATGTCACCCTCCTAATTCGACACATGTACCGTGTTTAATCCAAGGTGTGATAATGTACACTTTCATAATCTTTGCAAAATCACTAAGAATATGGTGTAGTGTGATGTGCACTCGAACGGAGTGAACCTGATAATGTTGAGAGTGGGCCTTTTCAGAAGCAATAATCACACGAGAACCTCCACCATATCCAATATTAAAATCCTCTTGCTATTATTGTTGGGTTTGTCTAGCCACACATGAAGGGCCATTGAAGAGAATGTGGAAACGAACATATTCTTGTAATCAGATTTATAACAAGAACCACATGGAAACTTTTTCTCTCCCCTTTTTTTTATTGACAATTTTATTCCCCATTAGATAGACATGGACAGCGCTGGCAATGGAATCCTTCTTTTTTAGTGGAGGGAATGGAATACGTTGGCAGCGAGTGTGACTGATACCTGATTGCCCTTCAGTCACCCAAGCCATCAACCTTATCTGACAAGAAGAAAGGATATGCAACAAAAGATATGGAACATAGATAACAAGAATCAATGTGGTATGTTGCAAAAAAAAACAAACACAAGCTGTGGTAGTACAATTTCACGGGTTTTTCCCAGGACCACAAGAACAATTCATATATAGACAAGTTTTGTTTATCTGCTCACAAGCTCACGCCAGGTTTGAACCACCTACCCCCCTCGTCTAATCCGACGGCTTTCGATGCTTTGGAGTGAGCTAAGGTGCATGTTAATTATTCCCTGAAATCTCTGCCTTTAAAATGCGTAGTTGCCTCATCACTCATCTTCAAGTTGCCATATGGGTTTGGTTCCAGTTTGATCCTAGATCAGTATAGATGCCTTTCTCAATTTTCCTTAGTTTCATGAACGTATTCTAACGTTAAGTCCTAGACCTCTAATAGCAACAATCGACAATAATGCCTACTTTAAAAAGTAAGAGAAAATAAGAAAATGATAATGCCTAAGGGGCGTAGCTAACATGATAATCTACTATGGAATCTTAGGGGCCAGGCATTTAAAAACAAATATTGACATTTCTGATCAGGTAGGACCTCCATTCATCAATGTCCAGCCAAAGATAGACTTACAAAATTTGGAAGATTCCTACACCAACCAAACACAAAAACAAAGGCAATCACACAACTCCCCAACTTCCCCCTTACTACCTTTGGACCTCCAAGGAGAAGCATGGAATATGTGTTCAAGCTGGTGGTGATCGGCGACTCGGCCGTCGGCAAGTCTCAACTCTTGTCCAGATTTTCCAAAAATGAATTCAGCTTAGATGGCATGGCCACAGTTGGAGTAGAGTTCCAGACCAAGTCCATTTTGATAGACAAAAAGCTCGTCAAGGCTCAGATATGGGACACCGCCGGCCAGGAGCGATACCGATCAATCACGAGCACTTACTACCGTGGAGCCCTCGGCGCGCTCATCGTCTACGATATTACCAACTGGCTGAGCTTCGAGCAGGTTCCACGGTGGCTTGAGGATCTCCGGACGTACGCTGACCCCAACGCAGTGATCATGTTGGCTGGGAACAAGTCTGATCTTGAAGACTCGAGGATGGTAGCCATGGAGGTTGCAAGAGAATTCGCCGAGAAGGAAGGAATGCTGTTCCTGGAGACTTCGGCTTTGGATGCAACTAATGTGGAGAAGGCTTTTCTCACAGTTTTGGAGCAGATTTATAAGGCTGTAAGCCGCAAATCGCTGAGCAGTGATATAGCTCCACCTTTGGTTCTCAAATCAGGGCTCATAGGTAGAAGGTTGGATGTGCCTAGTGATGGGGATAAGTATGCTTGTTGCTCTATGTGAAATATTCAATTACAGGTATATAAATTGCTTGTTCATTTTCTTTCATTTCCCATCTCTCCAACAAAACCCTCCAACATTGACAATGGCCATTTTTGGTTGAAGCTCACTTTCTGGGCCAAACCAATACCCCCCGCCACAGCACAGTTGGAGGATTATGTTGGACATATTCGTTGAACGTGACACACTTAGGGGCTCAGATATTACATTTTCCATACAAAAACCGTGAAAGTACCAAACTTCATATTTTTCACAAGAATAATTAGGAAGAAATGAATATGCCCTCGCTCACATGTGTCGGTGTGTGTGATGGCATCACGTGCCGTTGGATCGTGTGAGGCAGGGTGCATAGCAACTGGACTGTGGTAAACTATACAACATTGGGATCAATTGTAACAAAAATCTAATGCCAAACCATCGTAAAACACGTTGGAAAATGAACCATGGATTGGAGGATACACAATTTGGATGCATCTATAGAGGACACATCCACTCCTCAATCCCATCCTCATAAAGGTTATTAGGGAGACCAAGTGTGAAGCACTTGCCTCAATAATTTATATACCTTAAAAGCTAGGTTGAACAAATTAAAATTCTAGGATTTCATTCTAACTTTCATCGGGTTTCCGTCATTCCATTCTAGGACTGACTTTTTTGTTTGTCCACAACGAAATGGTTGAAGGCTTATGTTTGCATAGTGAAATATTGTGAAGGAAACAAAACAACCTATTTTCCAATAATACATTCCGTAGAACAAAATACTATTCCTAAATCATAATTAGCAGCAACAACTAACAGAAGTCACAAATAGAACAAAATCAATTAAGCACTACATAAAGGTTCGGGAATATCTATCATACATAAGTTTGAAATTACTTATATTTACAAACATGTTTTCAAATCAAGTTTTAGTGAAATGCATGCAACTGAAATACGAAAACATGTAAAGCTTGATTTTAGGCAAACAATAAATGACTAATCAATCAATAATCACGTTTAAGCATTGATTTTTTTATACATAGTTCAATCTAAGATTTCCTTCATCCAGATTTGTCATAATTACATTTTCAGAATATTGAGTAACACATTCGTACTCCCGTGCATGTGAAATCTACATAGTTGCATGCCCCGTGTGCACTTTCTCCAAATATGTGCCCAAAACTTAAAAGTGTGCACCAGAAAACCGAACATTACTATTTGACCTCCAGAGATGTAACAGCAAAATCAACCACAAATGCCCCACAAACCTTAAAAATATTCAAAACTCATTTTGGGGTCAACCAGCTTCCCACCACCACGTCGCCCTCTTCCCCTGCTTCCGCGTCTTCCTTTCCCTCTTCCCCTTCCTCGCCCTCCCATGCGCTTATAAAATGACTTCCCATGCTTCATTTCTATCAATGAATGGAGGAGCTCATCACACAAAATACAGCCTGAATACAATGTAGCACCATCTGGCAAGGGAGTACTATTTTTGTTGAAATCCACCTCAATGATTGCTGACTCGCATTCAGTGCATCTCTCCCGAGTAGTAGAGATTCTGTGTGCTCCCTGAGGGAGGTACACGAGACAGTTGCATATATTGCAATATAGCCTCCACTTGGGAGCGCTAACTGGATCAAGGACTAGGGTCCCACTGCATTCAGGGCAAGCACATACACCTTGAGATATAAAAGAGTGGCGGCAGGTGGGATGTGGGCAGAGAAAGCAAGGCATGCCTGCCCCTTTCCCTAGTTGGCCAGAACTACCCAATTTATCTGCACCATATAATTTGTCTACCCCCTCAAAGGGAGGGTTATTGTAACAGTAAGGGCAAAGAGGAAAGGATTTACCCTCTGGACCTTCCAATGAGAAGAGCAATAGCTCAAAGCTGTCCAATGGGCACACCAGTTCCTTGTACAGCTGGAGAAAACCACAGCATGAATATTGATGAATCAGACGGCAACTTGTATAGATACGGAAAAAATGCTCTAATTTACAAACAGAACAAAAAAGTTATCACGTCATGTTTTCTCTCTCTTTACAATAGCATTGCCTAAACATGGTACCTACATTCGCCTCCACTCCCATCACAACCTTTGTAAGCTTTTAATTACATGCTAGCCAAAAAACTGCCATGCTCTAACCATCGTACAGCAAAATTTAGTTACACATTAATTCGGCATGCTTATCAAAAAGAAAAATGACATGCATGCACCGACAAGGCTCTCATGACAAAAGGAACCACATCCAGTAATTTATAATAGTGAAAACAAGTTATACTGTCAACTATGTGGGTGTGTGCGTGCGTGTGTGTGTGTGTGTGTGTGTGAGAGAGAGAGAGAGAGAGAGAGAGAGAGAGAGAGAGAGAGATAGCATAAGCTTTGAACTATGAATGACCAAAAAAATTGACTAACCTTTATGGTGCCCTTCTGAGGAAGATAATAAACCTCCTCACATGTGCCACAATACAAACGAGATGGTTGGGTGGAGATGTATTTCATGTACCGTACACATTTGCCGCATTTGCTTAGTAAGCGACCAGAATCGGCCAATGGTGAGAACTGCGCTTCAAACAATGCATCCATATTCTCAATCTGCAGAAAGAAGAGAGCCAAGTGCAATATCATGAGAAAAGCTAATCAGAAATAGGATGATCAAATAATTGTTGGAGGATTTACCTAAGATTGTTGGAAAATGAAAAGTAACTGGGAAACAGAGGACAGTGCATGACTACAAATAGGGGAAAGGAAAACCAAGTAATTTTCCCCTTCAAATGAACAACAAAAAAATGCAATTTTTTCAAATTATTTGGGTTTCAAAATGAATTCAGGTACAGATGACCCAGTTTCTTCAGTATTCACATATTTAAGATAAATCTCTAGCAATCTTCCGTGCATCTAATTCACAAGTTCTTCACTTATGTTTGTACAGTAAAGATAGACTAAGACAGAAAAGAACTTAAGAAAGGACCCTACAATGATCACCATTTCTTTTCAAAGATGAAAGAATTTAGGTCAACCTCTGCAACCCAAGATTCTACACCTACCATTCAAATCATCATCGTCATACGCCTTATCCCAGTTATCTGGGGTCGGCGGCATCGATCATATACCACGTTTGACTCTTATCATGATCAAAATGGTACAAAATCCATACAAAGAAACATAGTGGCAAGTTTTTACGCCGGACGCCCTTCCTGAAGCAACCCGGGGGGACGATGATAAGAAGATCCAACATCATCATATTCGTCATACAACTTTCCAATTGTGGATTGGCTTCATGACTTGATGGTTGCACATGAAATATTAATATAGCCATCTTCCATCACAAAGTGGGTAACAATGGAAACCAATCTGCTTTTACCTGGGAGCATGACACACACCTAACATTCAAATATAGTAATAAAATTACACTTGACTCTAATTTTTCCTTGGTTATTTTTGTTTAATGCTATGAATACTTAGGTGTGGGACCTAGTGGGAATCACTGTATGATATGAGCCCAGTGGGTGGTCGAGGTCTGGCGTGCACTAAGTGACCACTCGATCAATCTGTGGTAATGAAATTGAACTTTTAGGTCGAGTGCCATGGGCAGCCAGTCAACCACATTAGGGCTGGCCCTTTTAACATACTAGAATTAAACTGACCATTGGACCCCTGTGTAGAGCCAGTAGACCAACTTATTTTTGTGCTAGCTTAAACATTGAAATCATAGTCCATCCAGTCAACCCTCCACTGCTTGTCAGTCAGCCGCTCAGCACTGTGCTGGGATGCACAATAGCAATTAACAATGCATCAGTCAACCTCCCATTTAATACATAAAAGACTAATTCTGAGACTTCAATAAATAAGAGCATATATACTCTAACATTTGAAAAAAATATCAGTTCAGTTGTCAAAAGACCATTTATACCATGATTACATTACTGCGCGTGTATTGATGTTGTCCCCATAAGCACCCAAATCTCACACAACCACAGACGTGCAGGTAAATTTCAAGATTAGAGTTATGTACAGTGGAATATTGGAGTTTAATTATATCTGCTTAGTTCACGGGATTTGCTCAGGTTTTTCTTTCAGTAAGTTTAGCATTGCTAACCAAAGCATAGCTTATACTGTTATGGATGACATAACACTGGGATATTTTCTAGCAAAAAATTTTTGGACGGATACGTTTTCTGAGATGATATCCTAGTAAAATGTTTGAAGAAAAAAGGTATTCCAATGACTTTTTGAAACCTGAGTCATGACACTTAAATCCGCCAGTCCTTCAATCCTTTCGCCTATACCACTAGTCCCATATAGCTCTCCTTACCATAAGAACCTAAACCAATCACATAAAGCAAAATCAACAGAAGCAAAGGATGCAGAGGATGACTGGGTGGAGGATCCATCACATTTTTCCACAGAGTAAGCATATTCATACCATAACCATCTAAACACAACAGGGTGGTTATGTTTAGCATCTTATGGTATCAAAGGTCACAACCTTGTAAGGTTATTGACCAGAAGAAATTCCAAACAAGGAGTATTTGCAACCACAATATTCTAAACTAACGAAACACTCATAAAAATCCAACTGGAAGATCCCAATGAGACCTCATCTCACAGCCAGTGAATGAGAAAAAAATATCCCATCAAATGGTCACCTTTTGAGACCATTTTTCGTTTTTCACACTCGCCAAGATATTGGTGTAACAACACTGACCTTTTTTAATCATTTTAGTTTTTATCTTAATGATCCCGGAAAGACATGTCCGATTGATCTGCAGCAGCAAGAAACTGTTGTTGTTACTTATTCCAAGACCAGCAATCCTTTTGTCTCCGCTGACTGCTGAAGTAGGATTCCTCTGCTTTCTGTCCTCCTTACAGCAGGACAATCAACAGGAATTACCTCTTCGTCTAATAATATTTTGGGCACTTGCAGCAGGACAATCAACTTTTGAGAAGTCATATAGATAAGTTGAATGTAGCCAAAATGAGAATGTTAAGGTGGATGAGTGGCATAACTAGGAGAGATAGAATTAGAAATGAATATATTCGTGAGAGTTTAGGGGTAGCTCCTTTGGGGGAGAAGCTGAGGGAATGTAGGTTGCGTTGGTACGGGCATATGCAAAGAAGTTCAATAGATGCCCCCGTGAGAAGATTAGAAGTGATGCATGTAAACGATGCTAAAAGAGGGAGAGGGAGACCTAAGAGAACTTAATAAAAAAGGATTTGACTTTACTATCTCTTACAAAAGAGGTAGCCCAAAACAGGCCTGAATAGAGTAAGATCTATATCGCCAACCCCAAATAGTTGGGAAAAGGCGCTACTTGATTATGATTACGATAAGTTGAATTTACTATGTCATTATGTCAACCAACTAGCATCTTTACCTATTAAATAGGGATATAACAGCTACAACTACTAGCTGTTATTTATGATGATAGGGTTCACAAATTAACAAAAACTGACTGAGAGTTTAGTAAGTCAGTTCTGAATGGTTTTATATAGTTGGCCCTAATAAATAGATTGCTTGTTAAGAAGTTCCAAGTGGGCCCACAAATTGGCGGGTAAAGCATTGCCTCAAAGTTATTAAACAAAAAATATTAATATCATTCATCAAACGATGGGATTATCATGAACTAAAAATTAGTCAAATCATTCATCAATGGATTATCATGAACTTCATTCTTCTTCTTGACTATCAAACATTGTTTTGTCTTTTCATTCAGACAACTTTTTTGTAAAAAAAAAAAAAAATCCCTCTGTCCCATATTGTCCTATTCGATTTTACCCAATTTGTTCCACTTGTAAAATAGATGTGTATGAATGTTTAGCACCTACAAGCACTAATACACCCATAAAACAATCATCCAAATCACTCTTCGGGTTTCTCTAAGATCTATTATTTTTGGCCGACTAAGACCAATCTCAATAAATTATAGAAGCAATTGAAGTTACATTCAACCATCATTGGCCAAATCTTCAATGATTTTCATTGTTTGAAGATGCTTACGACTGTCTCCAGAAAGGGAAAAAAAGGATGATCACTAACAACTGGAGCAATTAATATTTAGCTAAAAATAACCGGTATCCAGGAAGAAAATGGGAATAGTTGCCTAAGAAAATTATGTACTTCAGAATCAGATGAAGAACCCCTCAAGATACAACACAAAAGCACTTGCCAATTATCAAAAATAGCAACATCCTTGAAGACATTAGAATTGAAAAGCAGCAGAACCGTAAAGTCACAAATTCCCAGAGAAGACTCTCCAGAACTATGAATGAGATTAGTGTCACACAACTTAAACAGTCGGCAAATTATCCATAAATAGGTTGACAAATTATTTTTAGCATAATCTCTCCGAGATCTCTCGAGATCTCTGTCCCCTTTTGTTCACCGAGACACGAGACGATGTAAAGAGCTTTCTACAATTTTTTGGCAGTCTTGCCTAGATCACTATGATCTGAGCATCTATCTAGTGGATTAAACTTTTTGAAGAAAGAAGAATACGAAAACTGCATGGTTCGCAATCTCGCTGAATCTCAGCAAGATCTCGGTAAGATAAGCGAGGCGCAAAACCATGTATGGAGGTTATTTTCATTTTACATGATCTCAGAGAGATCTCATAAATTTTAGTGAGAAGTCGGCAATTTCTCAGTTGTCTCGATAAAAAAAAACGAAAGCCCACTCATTGGTTTCCTATTTAGGGATCTGTTGATTTCAGCCTGTCACTCACTGGTTGAACTCTGATTTATTTAGATGTATCTTCTCAAACTTTCTATTTCTTGTATTACTCTATCTCTACTTTCATAATATTATATTTGTTTGAGAGTGAAATATTGTTTGCATATGTAGATAGGTACTTAAGTTCTCAAAATTATATGTGAAAAACCTTTCTTAAGCTAACCGAGATGGCAAGATCACATTACATGATCTCTCCAAGATCTCTTAGAGATCTCTTCGAGGTCTCTTCTCTTTGGGCGACCGAGACAAGACCGAGATTACGAATCCAGCAGAATGATTTCAGCTTAAGCAATTTGCAGCACGCTATCACTTACCGCGTTAATTACCTTAATTGGAAGAAACTAGTAGCAGATGAAGGAAAAAAATTAACTTAAGAAGAATTCGTGAAACTTTGATAAGCAGCCAGCTCCAAAGAATATTCAGGGCTTTAGACTCGAAGGCACTCTGGTCATTTCAGTTATAATTCATTATCTAAAACTAACAAAAATATGTAGTTGATTAGGAACTAGATTGTATTGGGGAAGTAGTCAATTGAAGAATTATGATAGTAAGTCATACATGTATAGCAGCTATTACATGAAATTCATGTGCAATTGATGTTAGTGCAATATTTATACATATATCCCGAGTTGGCGTGTTGGTCTTCAGTATCCCATATAGTGAAGAAAAACCTGAGTTTGAGTCTCAACCCAGACACAAGGGGAATTGTAGAATAGTAGGTTATGTGTGAGTGAGTAGTTCACTAGTATGTTCTGTGTCCATGAGTTGTCCACTGTCTTGAGCAGTTGTAGCCAAGAGAAAATGAATATCCACCACATATATATACACATACATTAATATGTACATGCACAATTTCAAAAAATTGTGAGATTTTGAGTCCCTTATCACAAATTCAAAAAATCGTGAGATTTTGAGAAGTCCCTTATCATCCAAGACGCTTTCAATTTTTGCCAAAACTAGATCATACTGACTCAACAAAGATATATCTATTCACTGTACTATAATATTGCCATAGATCAGCATTGCAATAAATTTACAGTCCCATAGCCTGAAACCTAGTTCACCCTCACAATTATGTCTGTTTACCTTCTTAGTCCCAAAAATGCCAGACATCAACTTGTCCCATGTAAAATACCTCACCCAAACAGACAAAACCAAACTTATACCCTTAAACCAGATCCAAACATAACAAAACCCAGCTCCCAAACCCAATGAAACGTTAAACCCGCTACTAGTCAGTTCAAGACTTCAATGAATCCTGATTTACTGACTAACCGACAAGGGCACACATTGTGAGGGATTTCATGGAACTTGGACGAGTCTTCTCATGACATGCCGTGAATTCATTAGGGAGAAAACACAAGAAGCCATATGGCTAATACAAGGGATGTGGAAGGTTGGCGTTAGAATTAACTTACAACTAAAGACCCAAATATAAAAAATTACACACAAACACTCTGACTTTCTCACTAAAAATTTTAACTAAAGAACTTACTTCTAAAATTGCATATAATGTAGATGAAGTAACAATGCATTCATACTCTTCACCATAATAAATAAACTGACCCTGTGGAAGATTACGGACATACCTGTTGTACAAAGTAAGCATATTTTTTCATAAACTGCTGCAATACATGTTGCACGACAAGAATATTGTGTGCTTGACCCTTGGCAATAAGGGTGATCTGGTGCTCAATGAAGCTCCTTATGTCAGGAAAACATAAGTCAGGGTCAATACACTGATAACCTCGAATCAGGGTTGTTCCTAGGGCAGTAGGGACCAACCGTCTCCCAGCTTGGACCTTCAAGTGAGCAGTTAACATTTGAGAACCCAGAAAAAGGTTATATATAAAAAAAAACATGGGATAGAGAGCATGGATTTTAATGACTTGCATACCTGCACAAAATTGCGCTCACATATGTTGTTGATGTGTACTGGAATGGATGCATCAGTTCCAATTCCATTCTTTTCCATCAAGGAAATCAATTCACTCTCACTGAGATAATCTGGAGGATTGGTGCTTCCCTGCAGTTACATATTGTTATGCCTAGTTAAGCCACTAAATGAATAGAGAACTAAGTGTACAGGTACTGTGTGAAAATAGTTCGTCTTCAAATTGAGCACTGTTTATTTTAGGACTCAAAAGCATTATCGCAGAAAAACTGAGTCAAATGCATAGGTAGCAGCCCACTCAATAACTTACATAAGAACTCAAGAATAATAAGAAGAGAAAAATAGATAGCGAAAGCTCTAAGGTTCGGCTGCTCTGCTCGGTAGTTTACTTCTATTCGGGTTGCCAATGGCAGCTCCATGCCATTGTCTACTGTTGGAATTGTTAAGTCCCCTAACTTGTCTGCTTCTAATGTTCTTCATATTCTTCATCCAGCACCAAGTACCTTATCCGTTACTTTATTGACCTTGGCTTTCATATTTGTTTTCCTATTTGATTTTATTGTGCAGGACCAGAAGACAGGCAAGCCAATTGGACCAGTCATTGAGGTTGGGGCCTCTACCGCCTAGATCAGCCGCACGATCTGACCACTTCTGTTGTTCACTCTATTCTGGAGATTTGCTTCTTAGTTCTCAGTTGTCTCTACTTATTTCGTGGCATTCCCATTTAGGTCACAATTCTAGGTATATGTAAGAGTACCTAGCTTCAAAAGGTGTCTTAGGCAAGTTGTTGCTAGTGAAAGTTCAGAATGTATTTCTTGCTAAAGTTCACAGTTGACTCTTTAAACTTTTTTTATAAAATTACTTTCGTTTATGCAAATCCTTAACTTCCAAAAGTGTTGGTAGCTATCTTCTCTCATGAAGGATTAAACCACACCTTATTTTTTCTCTGTATAAACTACCCTTCTAAACAGGAACACAATACTAAGGACCTAATCAAAATACATGAATGCGAGCAGATATACTAGTCTGAGCAGATATACTAGTCTAACATCTCCATCTATCCGTCTCCCACAATACTTATGGTGCTTAAAATCAAATGATTTATACAATTTCATATTTACAAATATGAGGCACACATTGAAGTGCTGGTCAATTATGAGGAAGATGATGAGCAACGGATTGATCAAAGGAATGAGCTTGTTGCCTATATTAGAATTAAAAAAATAAAAAAAACTTCTTGGAAGTGGTGCTAGATCAAATGCTTACAGATTTCCACCAAACTGTATAGTTGCATCCACCAGCTGCTTCTTTCACAAGCAACAACTGTTGCAGCAGTTAGCAAACGACAAAAAACAAAAAGGGGACCAACTCAACAGGATCTCACCCCATCTTGCCAAGATGGTGAAGATCTTGGTAAGATTGGGTAAAATCCATCTCTGCACCCTCTCTTTTCTCGGTGAGTGGGTAAACTATGTTATCTCCGCAATATGGTCGAGATCTCATGAAATTGCAGACCTTGGCCCCTATTTTATGGAACCAAACTGACAAGGACTCTTAATGAGTATCATCAATTAAACTACTCTTATCATCCTCAACGACTTTCACGTCTCTAGGTCAGACTTGACTTTGATTCATGGTTTCCCAATCCTTTCGGTCCTAAAAGAAATTTTCACAATCCTTAAATGATGATCCCACTTTTGGGGATTATGTGGCCCACCTTTCTGCAAGGTCATCATCACCTTCCACCAAATTGGTGTGTATATGTCAGATACACCTAGCTTGGAGGAACATTCCAAATCCCAAGTATTCATTAAAGATTCAAGTCATGTTATGTACTCCCTCCGGACACTTTTAATTGAGCCAATTAGAAAAATATGGGTACAAAAATTAGATGATACTGTCCCCAAATTATTCTTTAAATTAATCGTACGACGGCCGCCCGGCAGCAACACTAGGTTGAGGTCAAGAAGTTGCTCGCTCGCTCACTCGAAAAGCCTAGGCTTTTACTGTGGACTCCACATCTCAATAAAATTGACCATGTGATGGTCTCAAGTAAAAGTGACCAGAGGGAGTAGTAAAACCATATACTATGACACCTTCAACCTCTAAATCAATTTATCAAAGAAGTGTTCTTCCACAATAATTCACAAATTCTAGTGCTATGGCTCTCTCCTGCAGCTGATAAGTGTGCCACCACCCAGCAACTTGTTACTCCACGTAAATACTCCGCTAAAGACAATATCCAGTTGCTAGACATTCTGACAGTTGGACCTCTTATTTATTTTAGATCACAATAGCCATCAACCTTCAGGTGTCCATGACTCTTACAAAAATTTATCGTGACTTGGACTGCTACTGAGATATCCCAAATACAACAAATAACCTACCAATGTTAAATCCTCACCATGCATGAACTAGCTGAAACACCCATGACAAATATAATATCATGTAGAGTGATAGTATACCATTTTACCTTGGCAACCAACCTTTTGTACTCTTGCAGTTCTCATATTCTTTCAACTTCACATACTAAGTTGAATTTTGGCTCCATTATAGTTGTATAATAAAATCTTTGAGAACTCTACAACGTGTACAGCATGTATAGTAATACATCCAATTTTTACACAAGTATTTTGGTAATGCAGTCCCTTAGGATTCCATCCATAATCCAAAGACCATGTGTTCACTATTTGGGTCATTTCAACCAAAGCTTTCCCCAATTCCAAATGGGAGATTAGATTTGTCTGAACACGAGATTATAGATACACAAGGACTTTCATTTCACTAAGGCTAGGAAGCACGGGTACAAATACGGCGACACGATACGGACACCGGAACATGGTATTTTCCCAAAAAGTAGGATATGACATGGTTAAAAAAATTATTTATATAATCTTTAAATGTATTTTTGGTATTGTAGCTACATTTAATTAGGCAGGTATGGTTTCAAGGAAGGAAAAAACGATTGCTTTTTGGTTCGGTTCGGTTCCTAGAATGAAAAAACCTAGAACCAAACCGAACTCATTACTAATTAAAGAATTTAAAGTTAATCTTGACCATTGATTTTAATAGCTCAGATTAAATGAGAATAAAACCCTAACTTATCTCCTCTTCATCCTCCTCTCCTCCATCGGTCCCTTCTCCACCTCTCCTCCCTCCATCTCCCACCTTCTCCTCGCCGGCAGAAGACGCCTCGCCGTCGCCATCTCCCCTCTCCCTCCGCTCCCCCCCTCCTCCCCCGGCTATCCCGCCCGTATCCGTGTACCGACACGGATCCATGTCGGAACGTGTTTGGATTTTAAAAAAAAAAAATTCAGATACCCGCAGGACACGCATGCAGCCATGTCGCTGCCTTATCCATATCCGATACGTATCGGATATGGATATGGCAATCAATCTGCTCTATCCATGCTTCCTAGCACTAAGGTATTCACAACATATGGACAATAGAAGCTTGTTTCTGACCTACATTATGGAAACATAACGACTAAGGTCTTCTCACATATGCATAATAGAAACTTGTTTCTGATGTCAATCCTGACACACCTTAAATCTTGAGGATCAAGAACATGGAGCCAAGTTAAAGGAATGGATCTGATCCCTTATAAGTGTGCAATAAAATCAAATTATCATCCAACCACAAGGAACAAAGCAAATGTTACAAAACAATGGGTCGTGCTTATACCGTTAAATCTGCATAAAAGACTTTCCAGGTTTTATTACTTTTGTGGTTGCTTTGGTTTCAAAATCTTGTACTCCCTGTGTTCCATATTAATAGCCCTATTTTTTTTTTCAAAATGAACTGTTTTTAGTTCATTTTGAAAAAACAAATAGGACTTAACATGGAATGACGGAATAATATTTAGAGGCTCCATCAAGCAAGCAAGAGCTATGAGTCGCTTGCTATAAGAAAATACATTGTCATAATGGGTAAAAGGAAAATCATGCACTGATGCAAATAGTCATTTTCTAGCATACCAGTTTTAGAACAAAACAATGGAAACATTAAAAGTTGAAGTGCCAAAGTTATGGAGGGAAGCATCCCTTACCTCATATAGGTCAACTTTTGAAAATTTTATCTGCTCACCCTTCTCGAACCGAGGAATATTCTTTTCACCAACAGCCAACCATGGCATGATTGACGTAAAACCTTTCGTCAAAACCACCAGCCCGGTGCAATAGAAGAGCTCACCCCCACAAGAGAACTCAACTTTCGTTCTATGATATGATGAATAAAGCAGATTAGAGGAATGTTGTGGAAATCATATTTTCATTATCTTATTTTTGTTACATCGCTAATTTTGTGGAATAAAATGTTTTAAATTGACTTCCTATCAACACCATTACAATGCATGTAGAAGCATTTTCTTCATTGTTAGTTTGTTGAATGCAATGAAACATATATATTATATTTATATCACTATTCAAACAACTGTAATATGACAATGTAGTGAAGCTTATAACCTTATGAACTTGCAGTCAGGACTCAGTGTTCCAATGAAATGCTGGGTAACAAACTGGTATATTCTCCAAGCATCGCTTCCTAACATGTCTTCAGTTGCTGCTCGCATTGGAGTGATAGGAGGATGGTCACCAGCATCTGTTCCAGTTCGTGGCTTGTGAAAACCATCAGCTAGGAGGGCCCTCACGTCAGCACCCCATAATGGGCTATTGACCTGTGCTTCAAGTGTGCCTTTAAAATCAAATGAAGAAGGATAGGCTGTACTTTCAGTGCGTGGATAACTGCATTATATGAACAAAACAAAGGAGTTAATTCTTTCAGTAAACACATGAAATCTCAAAAAGAATAACTGATTTCCTTCACATAGACAGAAGAACAAGATTACGGAATTAAATAATTCTTTTTTTAATTGAACAGGTGTCTCATCAACTGTCAGCAGTGTAGAAGTGTGCAAACTCTTGGTCGCATAGGTCCCACCCTACGGCTTGAGGAAGTGAGGATACTTGAAACAATTGCCGTGCAAACTCTAAACAATTAGATTTGTGAGTCACATTATCATCATATATAATGTTCAGACATATTCAGACGTCATAAATTGCATACTTCAAAAAAAATTACCAACAACTTTGACACAAAATATAAATCCCAAAATACAATTTACTTTTTGTCTCCTACATCAGGTGGTGATGAGACTCTTGTGTTCTACATGATTGCAGGCTTTCATGTGCTATTTATTAAGCAGACAGTTCAGAGGAGAAATTATTGTGTTATAGTATCACTATCACTTAACTATCCACTACAAAACCTCCGTTATCTGGTCAGGAGCATTGGCAGCACAGCGCATGGGTATTGACAAAGATTTGATTACGAAACCTCTCAAAATTAAACACTCATATCCAAGGCAACAAAACAAATGACGCTATCCAAAATTGATCATACAAAGAAAAGTCCACATGGATAATGCTAATATAAAACAGAGCAAAAAAAAGATAATGCTAATATAAAGTTTAAGTCTAAACAAGGCTAGAAGCTTACAGAATTAAGATATTAAATCACCTGATGAAGCCTTGAGTGTACAAGCGCTCAGCAAGCTGCATTGTGACATGGGGTCCAATGCCTAATGCACTAGATGCAACCTAGAAAAAATTATAACTGGTGCAGTTAAAGCACTGCCTTTTAATATCTTTGATATAAATTTTCAAAACGGAAAAAACATTGTGAAGGAAAGAAAATAAAACTCCCTGTAAGCATGGAATGTAAAGTTTATAAGTGATTTTATTTAAAGTTCGTAAGTGATTTTGTACTTTTACCCCTATAACTCGCATGGTATACTCTATTTAAGCATGTAAGATATCTCGATACAAATTAGTTTTCAGAATTTTCTCAAACAATGATTATTTCAATTGCAAGGTTGTTCATGGATATAGTATGCTAAGCAATACTATCTAACATTCACCACAGAACTTTTCCTGTTATATACTCCCTCAGTTCGGAAATAAAGGGGGGAATTGGAAGAAAAAAATTGTTCTGTTTTACCCTTCCGATTTGCTGTATTTTGACTGGATGGGTGTCATAAAAGCTATCATCCCTTTCTGTTAGACGCAACCTTTCCTGTTGAATTAAGCGCTCATCTACCGCACCCTTCTCCCGAACCAGGCATTTCAGCTCCGCCGCTTCCTCTGCCGGACCAGCTCTTCCATGATCGTCACCATGGCAGTCAACGCTGCCTCCATCGAAAACACCAGAAGGGAGACAAGTACGGCGACCTCTCCAGCATCCACCCCTATCTTAGACCCTGCCCACACGCTGGCTTCCTTCAAAGAATGGGCCAATGCCGGCTTCTGCCGCTGGCACGGGTCAAATGCGATCCTGTAGGAACTCACGTGACTGCCCTCGATCTCAACAGCCTCAGCCTCAGCCCCGCTGCCCGTCACCCACCTTAACCTCTCCACGATGGGTTCGCTGGCCAGGTCCCACCGGCAATAGACCAGATGCCGATGCTGGTCAAACTGGATCTTTCATTTTCGACTTACATCGCCGGCACCCTTCTGAAGCTCAAAAACTCTGAATTCTTCGCCAACCTGCCAGAGCTGGAGCTCTACAATGACAGCTGACCCGTCGGATTCTACTCATTGTGAGCCTCGCCGGGTGTTTGGTGAATTGCCCCTTGGCCTGGAATGTGGAGAGGGTGGAGGGTGGAAGCTAGGAAAGAGGAGGAACGGAGGGCAGGTGGGGATCTCTACTGTGAGACCTCTCTTGTGTGCCCCATCATTTGATAGAAATGACCTTTTTTACAAATCCTCCCAGAATTAAAGGCAGGGTTCGCAATATCTAATATATAGATCAGATATATCTAAGATATATCTCTATCTGTCACTTGACCGATACAAGATATGGGGAAAGATATGTTTTTTCCCAATATCTCAGACATATCTCAAATATCTCAGGTATATCTTAGATATTGGCAAAATATCTAAGATATTTCTGATATATTAGACCCCTGTCTAACCTGATCAGTGATTTTTTCCCATTTATTATCCATTAGCCCCATCCCTGGCCCCAGTTCAGTTCCTCCTCTTTCCTTTCACACCAAAAATAAGCATCTAGTACAGTACATGCATGTGGCTCTCCTCTATCTTTCACTCTAAAAGAAGGCATCTAAGTACAGTTACTAGAACTCATGTCAGTATCAACCGTTACCACTATTACTATGACTACAACCTACCCACCATATGGGACCTTACATCATCTGATTAGGCATGAGTATGAGAGCCATGTGAATGTGTTTTTAAATATCTACCACTTGATGATTACATGGAAGCAGTACTGTGCCTACTTGGATTCTATATATGCTCAATCTTTTAGTGATATCTATCTTCTATTCTCAGACAACTTTCTAACCTCCACATCACTCTAGCTAATATTAATATATATCTTCTATTCTCAGCTTCTAAGTTTTATTTAGAAGTAAATGTCACGCCCCAAATTTCAAGCCATAGATCGGAGTATATATTTTTAAATGCTGAAGACTTGAGGCGTCATAGATAAGTTGTCATTCACACCAATACAATGAAAAGTGTATAATGACAATCAAATAAGATAGACTATCTATAAATAAAATTCAGAATGAAATTATAATAATAACTTAAAGTTTCATGATGGTCAATTGCTTTATTACAAGAGTACTTAACATTAATCAAAAAGATAAAAATCTAAGCAACGAACTTCCTCGCTGCGCCCAGCCCTAATCCGCTACCCTCTATTCTTTATCTGCTGCTAAACCTGTATCAGAGGATGCATGATTACTCCTAGAAATACACAGAAGAACGTAAAACTGCAATAGAAATGAAGCAAGAGAATCAATGGTAATAGTAGAAGAGACAATTGTGGCAACATAGGATACAAATCAATCGATAGACACTTCAACTCTAGCGTCAGGAATTGCTAACATCCAAACGGATTGATCGGACTCCATAACATGAAACACATAGAACAATGTTAGGAATAAATGAATTTCTGCTCACAATTAGTGCAGTTGTCAGAGGGACAGCATAGCCCATACGCCTCTACGGGTTCTCATATAAACTTGTCATGAGTTCCAACAACATGGGTATCATCGGTGTACGTGGACAAAATGGTCGAAAACTGTATAGGCTTCTATGATGCCTAACAATCTAACTTAAGCATGCTGGGTGCCTCGGGTCCCAATGTGGGGAGACCAAACGGGTCTCTAGTGCGGTCATGGCTTTATGATGAACATACTATGATTCAATAATTCATATGCATGCAAAGAGAAAGACACCAATGCTTATGGAAACTCATCAATAAATATTTCACCTTGGATCTTGTCCGCGCACAGACCAATATTGGAGATACTTCCAAGTTTAACATCATAACAAGGAAAAAGAATAAACTCCCATGCAAGGGAAGACAAACCGATAACTCAACAAGCAAATATTTATGCGGAGAACATGAACGTGCACTAAATTGAGTAAACATACTTTCCTAATTATAGCCGATCCTAATATTGATAGAACTACCAAAAGAATTGAATGTAGACAATGAAGAAATGCATGCAATTGATAATTTAACAGTGTTCGATAATTTCTCCACGCATGAATAATTCAAACAGAAGAATCCGGTCAAGTATACAGGAGCATAGAGTCAAGCAGTTCAACACCAAGGGCAACAACACAAATATTTGATTGCAAACTCTAAAAAATAGAAAATTGTAGAAATACAGAACTACAGACAGGATATTGCATAAAAAAATCCTACCTGAAGTCGTCCTTCAAAAACTCTCGCTTCAGCCTTGCTTCCACCGTCCCAAGCTCCTCTGTCGCTGCTTTGGTCGGACCAATAGGGTGAGGAGAGAAAAGAAAGGAATTTGAGAGAGATTTTAGTCAGAGAAGTGAGGAGAGAGGGGCCTACTACTCTTTACAATCACACTCTCTCATGCCAATCCACTCCTAATCCAACTATATCCCCTCCAAAAGTAGGACTACAAAATTCTCTACCAAGCGTATATCTTAGTATCTTAGCAATTCCATGCTATCCAATTCTCTTCTCGTGTCTATCCTACATCATCTATACAAATCCATGCTATACAATTCTCTTCTTCAGTCTATCCCAACTCCATTCCAATCCAAAGAGATGTTATGCAATCTCTACAAAGCTTATCTTCAACATCTAATAGGAATCCTAGCCGCCCATACTCCAAATCCTTGTTGAGTCCTGATCTTGATCAACTTACTCATGTTGATCCTCTCCTAATTCAATTGAATCCGATCTTAACTTGATATCATTCCATCATCTTTCTTGCTCATCATACCAATTACCAACAGCAAAGCAGCCTGATCAAGTTTCAAAAAAAAATCCTACACAATTTTAGGGGCATTACATCCTTCCTCCCTAAATAGGCATTTCGTCCTCGAAATGGAATCAGCTAATTGGTAAATAACTCAGGATATGACTGCCTCATCCTTCCTCCCTATATAGCCATTTCGTCTTCCGATGATTGGTTCTGCCATAAAACCTTCACTAAGGAAAATCACCCTGTTCCGCAACACTTGTTCCTTTTTGTCCACTATTTTTGTCAGCTTTACTTCAAATATAAGGTCGGCTTCAATTTCCATTGTGGTGTAATCGAGCACATATGATGGATCAAGAATGTACTTCCTCAACATAGAAACATGAAAAGTACTATGCACATCGGCAAGTTGTGGTGGCAAAGTCAAACGATAAGCCACTGGTCCAACTCTCTCGAATATATAAAAGATGTAGGGGAAAGGAAGGTCCTTAAATCTGAATTAGTGCAGTACTGTGCCGAGAAAGTAAAACAAATCAGGCAGAGACTTTTAACTGCTCAAAGTCGACAAAAGATTTATGCAGATCGTAGGCATCAAAAATTGGAGTTTCAAGTGGAAGATCATGTCTTTTTTTAAGCTCTCCAACTAAAGGAGTTATGCGATTTGGCTTTAAAGGTTGTAGCTAACCGGCAAGCCTCTGGTGTTCTGCTTAACAAGTTAAACACTTGGACACAAGCTTGCTAATATCTCTTTTCATGCCATTCCACCAAAAGCTATGTTTAAGGTCATGATACAACTTAGTGCCTCCTAGATGAATGGTGTATTGAGAATGATGCGCCTCTTTAAGAATTTCTTATCTCAACTCAACATTGTTGAAACAAATCATTTTCTTGTTCCCACAGGAAGATGCAGTACCTATTACTTGAGGGCAAAGTTTTGGAAGATAAATGCAGAGATTGAATTCAATCATTTAGTGATGTATTGAAGAACAAATTAACAGTGCACAACAGTATTTTGGTCTGAAACCAGGCCCATATCAAAATATAGAATGTATTATTTATGCTTAAATTGATAGGTGGGAAATAATCTAGCTTGGGTCGAGCATGGGCCGAGCTTTCTTGTAGTAGGCACTCGAGCTCGAGCGGGGAGGGTATGAGCTGTAAACGAGCCGAGCCAAGCTCGAGCTTGAATTAGAAATTTTGAGCTTGAGCTGAACCATGCCCAAGCTCGGCTCACCTAGGCTCGTTTACACCCCCAAGTCTAAGTACTCATCGTATTCAGGGTCATCCTTCGATAAAGGCGTCACGTAGCCAACTCTGGCTTCACCTCATCCTCTACATCAATCCTAAAAGGATTTTCCCTCGTTCCTTGGCCCAGTCTCCATTGTGCAACCCACTCCTTGGCAATTTCTTATTCCTTGCTCTGATACTATTTTCCACTTTGAGGTATGGCCATGGTAACTATGTCATCAAGGTTCATTAGACACTAAGGATACTACCTATCCCTGCTATCTATAAGTTGCTCACTATTTTATTTATGCATGTTCATTCTATCTTTCATTTGCAAATAGTGATATCCTAAGGCTCCGAGACCAAGCTATCATGCCCCAAATTTCTAGACACATATCGCAGTATATATTTTTAAATGCTGAAGACTTGAGGCGTCACAGACATGCCATCATTCACACCAATACAATGAAAAGTGTATAATGACAATCAAATAAGATAGACTATATGTAAATTAACCAAAATGAAATCATAATAATAACATGAAGTTTTATGATGGTCCATTGCCTTATTACAAGAATACTTAAAATTAAACAAAAAGATAAAAATCTAAGCTACTAACTTCCTTGCTGCACCCAGCTCTAATCCGCTATCCTCTATACTTTATCTGCTGCTAAACTTGCATTAGAGGATGTATGAGTACTCATAGAAATACTCAGTAGAACATAAAACCGCAATAGAAATGAAGCAAGAGAATCACTAGAAATAGCGGAAGAGACAATTGTAATAACACGAACTGCCAATAGGATACAGATCAATCGATAGACACTTCAACTTGTGTCGGGAATTGCTAACATCTAGACGGAATGGTCTGACTCTATAACATGAAACACATAGAACAATGTTAGGAGTAAATGAATTTCTACTCTCAATTAGTGCGGCGGTCAAACAAATAACATAGCCCATACGCCTCTAGGGGTTCTCATATAACCCTGCCATGAGTTCTAGCAATGTGGGTACCATCGGTGTCCATGGATACAATGGTAAGAGATTATATAGGCCTTCCATGACGCCTAGCAATCTAATTTAAGCGTGCGGGGTGCCTCCATAAGGCAGGGCCAGACGGGTCCCAATGTGCAGAGACTAGAAGGGTCTCGACCAAACGGGTCTCTAGTGCGGTCATGGCTCTATGTTGAGCATATTCTGATTCAATAATTCACATGCGTCCGAAGAGAGATACCAATGCTTATGGAAACTCTTCAATAAAGAGTTCACCTTGAATCTTGTCTACGCACGAACCAATACTGCAAATACTTCCAAGTTAAACATCATAACAAGGAAAAGGAATTAACTCCCAGCAAGGTGAAGCAAACCGATAACTCAACAAACAAATATTTATGCGGAGAACACGAATGTGTGCTAATTCCTGAGGAAACATATTTTCCTAATTCTAGCCGATCCTAATATGGATAGAACTACCAAAAGAATTGAATGCAGACAATGAAGAAACACATGAAATTGAATTAAGCAAAACCCATAGGAAGACTAAAGGTAACACTGCATCTCTAGGTTTAACAATGGTGTTGCAAAGAGACGAATTCAGATTTGACATACATCGGATAGATAGAAAAGTGACAAATTTCCATATCTAATAATAAGATTACGGCCAGCATACTCATATTATAATAATACAAGGTATAATAGAGTATTTCATGTCGGGTATATATAACGAGGTTCACATAGATATATGGAACCCGACTGCAAACTATGTGGTTCTACTGCTACAGAATCATATATATGGTTTATATAAGAATTCAAAAGGACATAAATTGAGAATCAGTAGAAATATGCTTTATATAGCTGATCTGGAAGACACAATAACGAAACAAAAGGTTCTGTCAATTCCCATACAAATAAACCAAGGAATTGTGATTTTTATAGATAAGTGATGTACACTCTTTTATGACTTGTAGCAACTTATACTGAACAACAATATCATAATCATAATCATAATCATAATCAATTAGCGCCTTTTTCCAACTATTTGGGGTCGGCGAGATACTGAACAACAATATGAAGTCCATAAAAAGAAGGCAGCATGTAATGACTCACGGTTTCTAGGTTTTTAGCATATTTCAAAGCATACAACAATCAGACATGTGACAGTGGCTTTCGGCCAAAAACTGCATATACTAATAATGTATGATAATTTCTTCACACATGAATAATTCAAACACAAGCATCCTGTCAAATATACAGGAGCATAGAGTCATAAACAACTCAATGCCAAGGGAACAACACAAATATTCAACTGCAAACTCAAACTCAGAAGAACAAAAAATTGCAAAAATACAGGCTTCAGCCTGGCTTCCACCATCCCAAGCTCCTCCGTCGCTGCTATGGTCAGACCAACAGGGAAAGAGAAGAGAGAAGAAAGAGGAATTTGAGAGAGATTTTAGTCAGAAAAGTGAGAGAGAGAGAGAGAGAGGCCGACTACTTATATAGACTCAACCAAAGAGTCCTCTCCTAGTGGAGTTACAATCGCACTCTCTCATGCCGATCCACTCGTAATCCAACTATATCCCCTCCTAAAGTGGGACTATACAATTCTCTACCAAGCTTATCTCTCAGCGTCTTAACAATTCAATGCTATCTAAATCTCTTCTCGTGTCTATCGTACATCATCTATACAAATCCATGGTGTACAATTCTCTTCTTCATTCTATCCCAACTCCAATCCGATTCAAAGAGATGCTATGCAATCTCTACAAAGCTTATCTCCAACATCTAACAAGAAACCTTAGCCACCCAGACTCCAAATCCTTGTGGAGTCCTGATCTTGATCAACTTACTCATGTTGATCCTCTCCTAATCCAATTCAATCCAATCTTAACTTGATCCTATTCCATCATCTTTCATGCTTATCATACCAACGACCAATAGCAAAGCAACCTGATCGGGTTTCAAAAAAAAATTTCCTACACAATTTTAGAGACGTTACAATAAACCATCAAGTTATCTATCTTCAAACTTGTTTCCGATTACTAACAATGTTTTCTGCTTCATGAGTGTAATTTGTGTTAATATAGTGCATCAGCGTAGTGTTATGATTATTAGTGGTTGTAGATGTTAACACAAGCTTAGATTAACTGAATGTATGTCAAACATCATTTTTAGGCCACCGATATTTTCTTCCTCAATATCTAAGATATATCTCCGAGATATCTCCAATATATCTTATCTTTAGGTCACCGATAAAGTGTCTGATAAAAGATATTGCGAACCATGATTAAAAGACATTTCCTTCTAAAGAAGAGTTTTTATGCACCCACTAGAGGAAGTCTTTTCCCTCAATCCAGAGATTTCCTGGAGACTTGAGCCCTCTAGAAGGAATACTATAACCACATTATGAAGCCTAAACCCTGATTACATATCCTCTGATCCTGCAAATAATTGATTCTTTGTTTTGACTCCTATGTTTTCTTCATAAACCCTAATGATCCTTGGTTGTACTCGATGGTGTTATCCAAACCTTGATCTGTCATAAATATAGCAATTTTAGACGTGCTTATTATGTAGAGTAACGACAAGCAACTGGCAGTTATTAAAGGCACAAAAATAATGTTAAAAGTACATGCCTTCAGCAAATTTACTGTGTTAAGGCCGCTTGGACGACTTTTGTACTCTTCCTTTGCCCAAATATCGGTCACTACCAGAACAGTACCATCAGTTACCAGTTTTTGGAACATCAAACTTACCTACAATATGAAGATGCTGATAGACATCAATAAAAACATATGATTATTACAATGCTAGAATTTGGAGCTCACCTCAAAATCAAACAATCTATCCCGGCCCCACTCTAACCGAAGCTCATGACCATTTTTGAAAATACAAGGGTGTAAAGACCAAAATTTTTCTGGCTTAAATGTTGTAATTTGCAAGTAACGCTCTACGCAGAATCCAAGAGTAGGTGTCTGGCATGGTCCATAGCTGGCACAATAAACAAGTTATGATGATAAACGTGCAACAGCAGCAACAGCAAGAGAAGTGTCAGGAATAGAAAGGAGATGCCAAACATATTTAAAACATTTTACCAAAGCTTATTCACAAAATGCTATCTTGCATCTAGATGGCAATAGGATGTATTATCATGATAAGTTCTGCAAGAGATACACAGTAAACAAAAGACGCATTCTCCTAATGATAAAAATTCAAGTTGTCTAAACAAGGAAAAGAAAATGCTGAATCAACTGTCAAAATAATGGCAGTCAAGATTTTGCCAAGCAACTCAATTACGATGACCATTAAGATGTGAACTGGCGAGTATTTTGGACTCAATACTGAAACAAAATAATGCACCACAGACACAAACGCAATTTAAGAGCACCCATATTCACATTGAAACAAATGAAGGGAGAAAGAAAGGGAGAGAGAGAGAGAGAGAGAGAGGTACGAGATAACTCTAGAGTTCAGGTTCCCATATTTTCCTTGGAAATAGCGAGTCTGAAATCGCGTAAATGCAACTCCAACCTTCAAGTCGATTTCTTGCCGTGCATCTACAGCAAGTGCTTCATTTTGATTAGGTTCAGCAAGGCTGCTCATGGCCTTCAGTATATCTTTCTCTGTGACAGAAGAAAATCGGGCACGGAAAATCCTCTTTCCAGGCTCCTTTTTGCCAAATCCAGTACAGTCGATAACTGAAAGGAATCAACCATTTCACCATTATATCATATGACTTCTGCCAACAACAAAAGTGAGAAACTAACATTATAAGAAGTTTCCAGGATAAACCATGCCAGAACCATAAATGGCCTCATGTGCTCAGGCAATTGGCTAGGCAGATGTACATATGTTATATAAAGGAATTGCTTCTACTAAACCTGCTTGTCTACATGAATTCTATATTCTTTTCCTGTAGAAAATGCAACTGGTATTTTTTAAGGTACATACAGACAGAGTCTTCCTCCGATTTACAGCAAAGAGCCAATTCCTCACATAGCTACTGACAGAAAAAGGGAAATTTATCTGTTTCTTTGAAGAAGTGGCATTGAAGTAAGCCATCGGACACCAGAAGCAAGAAATATTCATTTTCAACCTAGGGTAGCATGAAAGATATCAAACCTACAATTTTGGAGTCAATGGATTATACAAATACAAAATGTTTAAACAAAATATCCACTAACTGTTAGAAAATTAGTCAAACGGTACTAAGTTGAACTTATAGAAGAGTAAGAATAACAAAGTACCTTCGTAGCATATATTTTCTCCCTCTCGGTCGCAATCTAGCCATAACACCAGATACCCACAGCCAAAAGCTTCTTGTCTTAAATGCTGGCAGATGTGAGCCTTTATTTAAGAAATTATCAGAATATTAACACAAGAAGAACAATAAAAAAAAAATAAAAAAAATCACAATCATGTGTTTTAGGTCTTACACTATCAAGGCTGGAAAACAATCAAACTAGTGGTAACTGTTTAATAAACACAAGCAGAACTGACTAGACAATCTGACTTACTGTTGGGGGTTTTCATCCCCCATGTCTAGATTTGAAATGAGTTCAGCCCAAGGCCACACTCTATAATGTGGCTCATATGGTACCAGGTGTACTAGAGCTGGCATGATAGCTTTCATATTTTCCATCTCCTAGACAACAGACAACCAAAGCATTGTTTTTAAATTAACTCTTAGGAATATCTCTTGGCAATTCCTTTACCCAAATGATAATCAAATGTGTAACATCAAAAATGCAGATATTATTACAGCACAGGATACTTCACTAAAGCATTTTTCTATTTATGGCACGCATCCCAAATGTATCTAGGGATTAGGGAATGCTTAGTTTTTTACAGGACATGACTTTTTGTTAGGCACATAAATGTCATTCCACATATCGATAATTCACTCTTCCTATTTGCGGAGCTGCCAGCCCCACTTTTTGAGTTTTTCATCCTCCTAATCATAATCATAATCGTAATCAAGTAGCTCCTTTTCCCAACTATTTGGGGTCGGCGACATAGATCTTACTCCTCCATTCAGGCCTGTTTTGGGCTACCTTTTTTGTAAGAGATAGTAAAGTTAAATCATAATCAAGTAGTGCCTTTTTCCCAACTATTTGGGGTATACGACATGGATCTTACTCCTCCATTCAAGCCTGTTTTGGGCTACCTCTTTTGTAAGAGATAGTAAAGTCAAATCCTTTTTTATTAACTCCATCCAAGTTCTCTTAGGTCTCCCTCTCCCTCTTTTAGAATAGCTTACATGCATCACTTCTAATCTTCTCACAGGGGCATCTATTGGTCTTCTTTTATATATGCCCATACCAACGCAACCTACATTCCCTCAACTTCTCTCCTTAAACTCTCACAAATATATTCATTTTTAATCTTATATCTCCTAGTTATTCCACTCATCCACCTTAACATTCTCATTTCGGCTACATTCAACTTTTCTATATGACTACTCTTTGGTGCCTAGCACTCCGCTCCATAGAGTATTGCAAGCCTAATAGCTGTCCTATAGAACTTGCCTTTAAACCTTTTTGGAACACCCCTATCACACAACACTCCCGAGGTTGCCCTCCGCTTTACCCACCCCGCTTTTATCCTATGCACCACATCACTATCAATATCCCCTTCTTTATGGATAATGAATCCTAAGTAACGAAATTGATCACACCTTGACACTTATTGCCCATCTATTTCAACTAAGGCTCCACCTATAGTATTACCTTCCTTAAAATTAAATTTTATGCACTCTGTCTTAGTCCTATTTATTTTAAAACCTTTTGATTCTAGAGCATCCCTCCACAATTCTAATTTTACATTCAAACCTATTTTACTCTCATCAATTAAAACTACATCATCTGCAAAAAGCATACAACAAGGTACATTATCTTGTAAATGTCTAATAAGCTCATCTATAATTAAAGCGAATATTTGGGGGGGGGGGGGGGGGTTAACCCTTGATGAAGACCTACCGTAACCAGAAACTCCTTGGTTACCCCCAAATGGGCACCCTTCTTCAAAATACTCCAAATGAGCTCTCTCGGCACTCTGTCGTAGGCTTTTTTCCAATCTATGAAATGAAGGTCATATAGAGGTCTTGTTTTCTATCTCTGTACCTCTCTACTAACTTCCATAATAAAAATATATCTTCCATTGTTGACCTCTCTAGCATGAAACCAAATTGATTCTTTGTTACTTTAATTACTTTTTGCAAATGTCCTTCTATCACTCTCTCCCATAATTTCATAGTATGTCCAATAACTTTTATACCTCTATAGTTTGTACAACTTTAGATGTCCCCTTTATATTTATACAAAGGTATGAGGGTACTTCTCCTCCAATCCTCTCGCATCCTCTTAAACTTCCAAATCTTGTTAAACAAATTAGTCAACTAAATTAAGCCAACACCTCCTAGTGTCTTCCATACTTCAATAGGAATTCCATCGGGCCCTAGAGCTTTGTCATCTTCCTTAACGCAGCTCCTACCTCCTCTATGGAGAATCACCTAAAACAAGTTCTCTTTAACATGACTAGACTCAAAATCTATCTCACTACTATAATTTTCATTCAATAAATGCTCAAAATATTCACGCCACCTCTTCCTAATTTCCTCATCTTTTCACTAAAGCCCATTGATCTTTCACTGACTTGCTTTAAGTCCATACTTCTCCTATCTCTTGACTTAGCTATTTTATATATGTCCCTCTCCCCCTCCTTCAACCATAGCTTATTATATAAGTCATCAAACGCCTTAAATTTAGCCTCACTCACTATCTTTTTAGCCTCTCTTTACCTTAACATATCTTTCCCAATTATCTTGATTTTTACAATTTTTTCACTCCTTAAAGAAACACTTCTTTTCCTTGATGACTTTTTGAACTTCTTCACACCACCACCATATTTATTTCTTGACATCCCTTCTTCTCCTCACTTCTCCAAGTACTTCTTTTCCCACTTTTTTAATGCAATTAGCCATGTTACCCCACAACATTGTTGGTTCCTCATTTAAGTTCCAATTTCCTTCAATCCTCAACCTCTCTACAAAAGAGTTAAGCATCTCACCTTTCAAGTTCCACCACTTGACCCTAGGCTCCACTTTATCCGAACTTCGCTTCTTCCACCCCTTTATGTGAACATCCTCTTAATATTCTTGCATTATGAGAGAGTTTGCAAACATGTCTCTTTGATTTAAGAAACTCAAGTTTGCATTACCTACTATTCCGTCCAATGAAGCTCATCTAGATTGCAAAATGGGTGAAATTCATTGGATGGCAGGCACGTACAAAAAAAGAGACTTTTTGCTTCCTCTTTCAATTTTTTGGTCTTGAAGGAGCAAATCCAGCCAGGTAATAACAATGTTAGAGAGAATAAAATTAACCCAAAATATGACTGAAGGACCCTGACTGGTTGCTTCCGTTTACATCTCCTATTGTTCTCTGGTTCTCTGTTTTCGCCTTCTGTTTTGTTGCCACCCACCACCATCGGTTTTGTTGCTTCCACCCATTGCTGTTACCGCTTGCTGTCACTTTGAATCCCTCAGAATCTGAACTCTGTCTGAATTTGAAGTCTGCCTGAATCTGAAATCCGTTGAATCTGAAGTCCACCTGAATCTGAAATCCATCTAAACCACTCTGAATCTGACTGTCCGCTGCCACTCTAACTCCATCAACTTCTCTGGAACCATATCTGTCCGCCGCTCTGCATCCATCTCCGTCTGCCGCTCTGAATCCGTTTGTCCGCTCTGGTTCGCTCACCACTACCACTCTGAATCTGCACCACACCATTCGTTCATCCACTAATGTCTGTAGGGATGTCATGATCTTGTCTGTCCGTTCTGGAATCTGACTTCTGAAATCATCTACAGTTGCACTTGTTGTGTGCTTCCACCATCTGCTACTGCTTCCCCCCATCCACTACAACATCCTCTTTTGTGCAAACTCTTGATGTTTGACACATCTAGAGTTTGAGGGAGGGTGTTAAAGAGAGTATAGTTAATCATAATTTGGTCAAGTCCTAGTGTTAGTTCTTAATAGTATGGAGGGTACTTTAGTCATATTTTGGGTAAATTGTATTTCAAGTAATTTCCTAGCCTAGGCTTGCTTGTATCAGGTCTCTAATCTCTATATAAGGATCACTGCTCTTCCTATGTAATTCAGTCTTCATTTTTCAGCAATACAAGTTGTCTTAGAGTTCTAACAAGCAGATCCCCCTTCTTTCAAAATGCAGACAAGCTTCATTGGACATAGGGAGTATCCAATAATTAGAATAGCATACTAATGGAGAATAGTACTACATTCACTAAATAAATAGTCTGTATATAAATTTGGAAGCTCTGACCCAGTAAGCCATAGTAAGCCCTACTGGAAGGACTTTCCTTAATTAACTCAGTAGCCTTATTTTGATTTTACTTACTTTAAGTATTTTATTTCGTTTAAGACTTTAAATTACATATAGGTTTGATTCTCCTATTATATGAATTTGATTGGTGCTTCTTTTTCCAATTACAAGACACATTGTAAGTCATTAAAAAGGCATCACACTCCATCAATGCAAATTAGCTTATGACTTGTGACAAAAATTCCTCCGTCTTCTTCTGATGACTGAAGACCTCTCCGTTTGTTGATGATGCTGAACGGCCTTTGGTGTCGATGCAAACAAACTCAGTGGTATTCCCTGAGATGTCTGCCATCCGATGCTGATTCAGGCAATGGTGCTCTCTGGTGGTGATTCCAGAGAGAGATTATCCCTTCCCCTACTCTACCCCTCTTCAAACTCAATTTTCCGTCTCCCCTTCCTATGACGCAACATCCACATCAACCAGTTCTGACCTGTCTGGCAGACCAGGCCCCACCAAACTTGGTCACTTTTTCCGCTCATTAACTGCATTCGCTTTTAGTGTACTTTCAAATCATAAAATTTCAGATTAAAATAATGTGAGAAAAAAAGAAAAAAATTAGAAAATTTTCCTAAAGCCAACCCAACCAGGTCGGTTTCTGTTCTCCCAATCAAAAAAGTTAGCCTAAGGTGGAGCTTGAACAACTCAGCCTTTGACTCGCAAGTCGTCAACGAAGTTACTAATTATATTTGACGATACATTTAAAATATATTTTCAACTATAAACAATTGGAAAATTGAATGTTGAATGAACACATACATGATTTCTTGTAGTCTACCAGGTGAATTGCTGGTTGTCAACCAAGCAAGTTGGCAAACCATAGAGAAAACTCTAGAAGGCTAGAATGCTTGGAAATTCTCAACCTTCTTTCAATTGCCAGATCTAGTTTATCTAATATAATAATGCTTTATACATTCAGAAGACAAAAAATCACAAAAGCATTAGTTCAATTTCCATAAATAGTGATCTTTCAAAACTGCTAATTGATACACAAAAACAAGAAAGTATGTGCACTCCAACTTAAAGTAAATGAGAGACTAACAAGATGATTGCCAGCTCATGCAAACAATACAAGAACTCATGCTCAACAAATAGGATTATTTATGTCTACTTAATTTCAGAACTTTTCCTTAAAAAAAAGAAACAGGTTATAAAGAGACCTTCGGGTTAGACTCATTCTTCACAACTGGAGCCTGGAATAGATCAATTGGATCAATAGTTTCCCAATTCTGATGAGTCGGAGGAAAATCAACACTGAAACTCCACAGAAAAGGGACAAATAATAAGAGAATATTCAACAGATCATATTATTATGTGTGAAGTAACAAAAAATATGTCCATAAAGGCTTTAATTAGTATGAATGATGATAATGGTAATAAGGATATTGTTACAACTTATAACTGAAATATTTTTCAAGAAGGTTAGCAGCTTAGACCAGTTTCAATAGTAAAACATTATAGAACAAGGAGTTTTCCATAGCTAAAGAACACATGAATAAGTGAACAAAGACATGTTGCATAAGTAGAAGCTTCCAATGTTGGATAGTGTCTGAGGTTAAACTATTTCAACCTACTATTCATGGTCGAAGTGACAAGCTCATGGCTCTGCACAAAATCAACTCCCCATGTTTCTGCTTTATATATACATATATATAGATATATATATATATATATATATATATATATATATATGTATGTATGTATGCTGAGAAGAAGCTGGCCATGAAGCATTGTTTAACAAGTTTAATAATATAAGCTCTTAATGGCACAATTGTTCCTTTGTTAAGCGTTTCCATTAGTATCATATTTAGTTTTATTGATTGGTATCTATATTTTACTAATAAAGGTAGTATCGAGGAATGCCCTTAGTTAAGGGCTGTGGATTCATTCCCCCAACCGTCAATTTGACAGAAGATTCCAATTTGTTCCAAAGGAGTTCTGGTGGTTGAACAGGTCGGAATATCGCACCACAGGTTGAACTTAGTAGTAAAAGGAATAAGCAAAGAAGAAGAAAAGATAAGAAGTGAAAAGAGGCAATATGCAAATCAAACACACAACCAACCTCTATTTATAGTAATTATAGGTAGAAATACAGGCAGCTATAGCAGTCATCCTTGAATGATAAATGGCAGTCATCTTTGACAAATTGATGACAGCCATTCTTGACTAATAAATGGCAGCTATCCTTGAATAAGCAAGTACTTCTTGGCGAGCTGCTTTTGTACACACTGTGGTAGCTACACATCCCCTCAGGTTGGAGCATAATAAATCATATGTTGATCATGGCAATGCCTTAATTAATACTTCAACAAGATATTTTTTAGATGTAAGTGTAGGTGGTCATGATTTCTTCTTTTTTCACGAACAAAGTGACAGTTGACCTCAATATGTTTGGTGTGCTCATGAAATATTGTGTTATAAAATATGTAGATAATAAGCTAATTAGTGCAGAACAAGCCCATGGAAGTCTGGACAAAGAGTCAAGCTCATAAGAAGCATTTTCAACCACATTATCTCACAAACAGTTAAAGGCATGCCCCTATATCTTGCCACAGAATTAACAAGCAACCACATTCTATTGGCTACTCTTCCAAGTAACAAGGTTATGGCAAATAAAAGTACAATAACCATTAATCCAATGTACATCGTAAACAATGCCAGCCCCATTATCATCAAAAAAATTTTATAAATTCCCAATTAGCAACATAGAACCGTGGGATTTGATTGCGTGTGTAAAGTTGATTTTTTGGCATAGAAGTCCCTCACCAAGACATTTTTTAAAATATCAAAAGATCCAACGACAATCTAGTGTGATGTGTAAGGTGCATGCATGAATTGCATAATAACACCAACAACATAAGGATCCAATTACCAACAAAACTATAAAAAAGGATCCAAGTGAGTACCAGTAGGATAAATAAAAATACATACTTAAAGCATGTCATTTAATTAATCAAATGCCATCTTGTGTGTTACATGGACTTACGCCTTTTCTTTACTCTTTCCAAGATGGCCATTGTTTTGAATTTGTTCAAGGATGTTCAGTTCTGTTAATGTATTTAATCCAAGGCAAGAAATTCACCTTCTTTTCATAATGTTTTTGGGCTATTCTCAAACTTGGAAAGGACATTGTGGTTGTAGTCCACAACTCAAGTGCAAGTTTACCTGTACCGATGTTACCTTGCATGAGCTTGCTGCATATTTTCTAACACATCAAATTGGTGTTTAAGATAGATGGATACTTGCCTATACCTTCACCTCCATGCAGGCAACTACAATTCCTACTCCGACTAACCTCACAACTTCAACTGCATACTTGCCACAAGAATAGAGAGGTAGCAGTTCAGTTACCTCCACCACTCACTACAACTCTCGACGATATCTAGCCTTTGGTCATTCTGATAATTCAACTACTGCATTAAGAAAGGGTTCTGATGCGGAGCGATAGTGTGGCCCATTAAAAATATTTTTCGTATTTATTTAATAAAAAAATATTAAGGTGTCCTTAATCAAGAATATCTTATTCGATTAGGCTAGATTTGATTTGCAAAATATTTTATTTGATTAAGAATGGATTTAATTTGATTTTCTATGTTTAGGAGGAATCAGTGTTTTAGGATAGATCTGATTTGATATTATTTGATTTAGGATAGATTTGATTTGATTTTCTATGTTTAAAAGGAATCCTAAATCAGTGTTTATTTCTTATTAAAGACTTATTGTATGTTTATTTAAAGGCCTCAGTTTAATGGAGTTAACACTGAATGATTTGAAGAAGAAAAAAATACCTCGTTTCTCTGTTGATGGAGATCTACATTCGGTGATGATGCTGAACAACCGTGGTGCCGATGCCATGGTCCGCCGTCCGGTGCCGATTCCGGCGGTAATCTCTTGTGGTGATTCAAGAGGAAGTTATCCTTTTTATCCCGCTATTTCCTCCGCTCCTCTTCTGTCACATGTTGTCCGTTATCAGGTTCCTCCTCTTAAATTCAACATCCATTTGGTCACTTAGAGGTAGCAGTTTAGTTATCTCCACCACTCACTACAACTCTCGATGAAATCTCCTTAGGTACCCTCTGTTCTTTCTAATAGTTCAACTATTGTATTAAGAAAGGATTCCCACCCTTGTACTCAACATCCACTTGGTCACTTTGTTTCTTACCTTACTTTGTTTCGTTCACTTTATTCTTGCACTTTCTTTGACTTTCATTCCATGGCCTCATCATGAATCCCTATGAGTGATTGGGAGCAATCCATGGATTACTAGATCATAGCTCTTTGCACTAATAATACTTAGACTCAGAGATCTTCCTAAGCATAAGCAAATTGTTGGACATCATTGGATCTATAGAGTGAAATGTAATCCTGATTGAAGTGTGGAATGCTTGAAAGTTCGTCTTGTTGCTAAAGTTTTCAGACCTATGGCATGAACTACTTCGAAACATATTCTTCTATGTCCAAACTCAAATTGTATGTGTTATTAATCATGGTTCGCCTTTTAGCTTGACATTAAGAATGCCCTTTTGCATGGAGATTTTCGAAAGGTGGGTTACATGGCTCAACCTCCTGGATTGTCCGACAAGGGGAGTCACACAAAGCTTCTCGTCTTCATAAGTCTATATATGGACTCAAACAATCTCCTCGTGCCAGGTTTAGGTTCAGTTCTTTATCACTAAGGAATCTATTGGACAAATTCTGACTGTTTTGAGTTTGTTCACCCATCATCTGGCAAAATTATTATGTTGGTAGTGTACGTCAATGATATAAAAAAACATTGAATCCACAAGCAATTGATAACTTAAAGAGAATATTGGCCACTCATTTTCATATTAAGGGCCTTTGTAAACTTAAGTACTTATTGACCATTGAGGTCGATAGGACCTCATTTCGTATTTCTGTCTCAGCACAAGTATGCTCTTGACTAACACTGGCATGCTTGGCATACGCCAGTTGAAATGCTTATGGATCCTAATTTTAAACTTCTCCCAAAAGAGAATACAGCAAAGACAACGCTATCGCAGTTCTGTGAGTAAATTTATTTATCTTAATGTTGCCTGGATCATTCTTATCTTTCTATGTTATTTGCCAATGTGTGCATGAACCTTACACATCGTCATGGTATGTTCTCAAGGGAATAGTTAGATGCTTGAATAACTGCCAAAGCCAGACTTCTATACCAACAACATGATCTTAATAGATTGAATAAGATTGTCGGGTTTTATGAAGCTAATAGAACTAGCAGTGTTTATGATCGATATTCAATCAACAATTGTTATAGTTTTATGGAACATAATCTTAATGCATGTGGCTATTGGTTCAAGTGTTGAAGCTGAATGCAGGGATATGTCTTTAATCATTTGTCAGATGATGTAGTTGAAATGCCTTTCTTTAACTTGACTTCCCTGTCCAAACTGCCGTATGCTTGTTCTAAGATAATCAAGTTGTTGTCCATATCTCTATTGATTGCTTATTTGTTTGTGTTGCAAACAAAAAATTCACAACCATTAACACTTCATCCAGAAAAGGACGTGTTCACCAAGGCATTTCCATGTTACCATATGGTTTTATAATGCCCAAGCTAGGCACTATAATAAATATGCTGCATCTTGAGAGAAATGTAAAGAAACAGATATTATAGTGTGTAGACTGAGCTAGTATAATACAAAAAATGTTGCCTATTCTGTGTCAAGGGTGGCTTCCAGCCATTAGTCAAAGATGCCTATCATCCATTTGTCAAGGACGGCTATCATTTATCAATCAAAGATAACTGGCCTAGCTGCTTGTATGCCCACCGTTAATAACTACAAAATAGAGGTTGGTTGTGTGGTCTTACACATCACCTCTTGTTCTCACTTCATTCTTCATATCTTTTTTTCCTCTTCTCTTCTTTATATTTCTTTGCTTGTTCTTCTTAGTAGATTTAAGACATGCCCTAGATTGTATTTGTCCCCATCATTCTCACCTGATTGATACCAACCGAGTCAGATGAATACGAGTTATTATGTTGACTTGTCAATAAGGGGTCCACTATTGAAATCACCATCTTGTAGCATGCATGGCAACCACGAATAGGCCAAATTGAGAGAAGGTAAGTCTGTCCTAATGAGCATCTGGGCAAATACGTTAGCATACTAAGAATTTAATCTTCAAGTAAAGGACCTCACTTTAACTTGCTCGCTTCTTTCTTTCCATGTTTCAAGGTCAGCATGATATAATTGATAAAGTGCAAGTTTCTACCATTTTCTTTTGACAGAACAAAAGAATTCCTACAATAAGCAACCATCTTGGCATGCTGAACATAATTAATAGAGCATCCACATAATATTTCTCGTGAAGACTTAATACCAAGCCTACCCATTGTAACTATTTTCCTAAAACTTCATTTTGCACTTAATTATTGTAAATGTGAGCTTCAATTTGTCATCCTTTGAGAGATTGGATTCCACTTTTGCAAGTGGTGTTTGATACACCAACCTTTATAGAAACAGCTATCCTCAGCCAACAGTTTGGTGGAGGGACACCATAGACGAATCTTTTGATGTTTAAACTCCACCTAAATTAGCATTCTGGTGAGCCAATGCCACATCAAAGGGTACTTGAAGGACTGACTTTGGATTAACTAGTGTTTTGGTAGATTGATAACAAGTGAACCAACATGGGCAAACTATTTCAGCCTAAAAACAATGTAATAGAGAGTGAGTTTAAAAGTCCTAGCTGCTACAGAAGGCTAAAAGACTAGTGGAATGCCCACTGGAAAAGTGATATTCACATTGGTGAGTGGATGCAGATTTTTTTTTTGGCCAACAACTGGCAGCAGGCTGTTAGCATGACCGAACAGCTATAAACCTTGTTTTACATTTCACTTCCTCTTCCTCCCTCTCTTATTCTGTAACGACCCCTCATCCTTACAAGAAAAATTTATTCCTTTTCCTTATTATTCAGTGGGATTAATTAATTTTATCCAGGTACTGATTACTAGTTCGTATATTTTAAATCCCATTGCCATTTAAACATAATATGAGGTCGGGGTACACAAGGTAGTGGATTGGGCCGTGAGTTTTGTGTAAAGGAGTATTGGGGTTGGACTCATTGAGAAAGGGTGGACTTGGCTAGGAAAATGTGGGCTTAGAGTAAGTTGGAATTAAATTTTTCATTTTTCTCCCCAAGAAACCAAGTCGTTAGCACAGGAATAGTGAGTGGGTGGTTAAGTCAGAGAGAGAGAGAGAGAGAAAGAGAAAATTTTTGAAATGGGAAGTTACAAGCCCCCACCTCTCTCTCTTTCTAGTGGAAGAGGCATCCGCATTTCATTTCACTAAATCTTCTCCAATGACACTCTCTCTCTTATCCTTGTGCATCTCTCTTCACTTGCCTTACACCCCACCATACATTACCCCGTCTCCCTACACGCCAAACCATTCCCTCAACTCCTTTTTCACCACAGCCTCCTCTCTCCCTCTCTCGTAGCCGCCACCCCTTGCCTTTACCACCCCTCCCTGCTACAATTCCTTCAAATCCATCGAACACTCTCTTCCATGCCCCAAAACAGACATGAGCAGCGACCCCACTGCCCCTAAATCCAGCCCTTAATTGCGCTGCAAAAGCTCCAAATGTTGGAAACAACTTCCAACCTTTTCTGCGAAGCCACGAACATTGGCAACCTTTTCTGTGAACACCCAGGCAATCCCAATTTACCCAATCACCTGACACACTTAAGACCCTCCAGGTCCCCGATCATACAGGAGCCCAACCCACTATAGTAATGCCGAATCAGTGTAGCAGCCACAACCTACCTCAGCCTAACAGAATACTTACCTCTAGAGATAGAGAAGAACAACTTCATTTAGATCACCAAATACCATCTAACCCAATATCACCCCCCCCTCTCTCTCTCCTCTACCAAAACAAAAAAAACAGCTTTTTATCGGTTGGTAAACAGCTTCCAGATACAACTCAGCAGAGATACTATAAGATTGAAAACACACCTGAAAACATGCCCGATGACTGATGTCACTTTAAAATGTGCATGGCTATTCTGAAACAATCCATCAAATTCATGAACCTCTGTGCTACCTCTTCGAGTAGACATCTAGGACATGCAAAGAAAAATCATTCAATACATAATAGTGAAATTTAAGTGAAAAAAAAAAACCCTGCCTGTGGAAAGTCATAAGGTTATAAAACAATATCCAATCAGCTCAAGGATTAATTATCATCAAGGAAGCACGGACACGGCTAAATGGGTGGCGTGTCCGTATCCGATACGTATAGGATACTGATACGTCTGCGACATGGCTGCCTGTGTGTTGCAGCCATTTTCTATTTAAAAAAACGAATACGGGCGGGACACGGGTGGCCAGGCTTCTCTAGGACAGGGACTCAGGTTTCATTTCAAGCTTTCAGCTTTCAGTTTCAGCCGAATCAGCCCTTTCCGGAGCTAATCCCTCGCCAGTCGCCGCCGAGCTAATCTCTCTCCACCGATAGTCGTCCCCTACGTCATCTCTCCCGCCGCTTCTCTCTCGCCCGTCGTCCCCCCTCTTTGCTTCTCTCCCGCCGCTTCTCTCGCCACCGATCGTCCCCTTCGTCACCGCCTCACCAGGCCCTCTCCGCCGCTTCGTCACCACCTCACCTGACCCTCTCCATCGATTCCATCCCCCCCTTCTCCTTCGTCACCACCTCACTGGGCCCCTCCTTCGATTCCATCTTCTCCTTCATCACCGGTGATCACGCCGTTCTCCAATGGGCGAGATCTGCCTGGGGCCAGGAGGATCGAGGGGTACTTCGGTGCTTCGCCTTCAGGTTTGTTTTTATACATGTTTAATATTGTTCAAGATGTTTACTTTTGAGTATTTATGCTTGTGTCTATATTATTAATTAGATTTGAAAGATTTTATGAGTTTTGATTCAGAAGGACAGACAAATTTGGGGTAACCTAAAGTGCATTCTAGAGAAAAGGGAGAGCTCTTAATGATCAATTTACTGATAAAGCAGGGTATGAAACATGTTAAGTAGCAAATTAGTTCCGCATTTCTAAATTATGTGTTAATCAGTCAGAGAAGAGCTTCATTCATTATTCATTCTTTCTATTACATATTCAAGTCATCTAATCCATTTAGCTTCAAATGATACTTAAATTAGTATTCTTAAAATAGTATTCTTATAGTTGTAGATAAAAGTGCTCATTTAGTACATGAACAAGTCTGATCTATCGAAAGCAGCTGCTTGACGTGACGGGAGTCTTTTGCATTATACTTTGGAAATGCAAAAGATGTCCTCTTAACATGAAAAACATAGCATTGTTAATATGACCATTCCCGGGATGCACTTATTGGCGATATACCTTTCTAGCCACCAAGGTACATGCTTTATCTCTGTGTTCGTATTTGGTGTTGCATTTGGTTTGTCTACATGACTATTGCTAGTTCCTTTTGGTGCTGCCTCGCTAATAAGCATGCCTGATAATATGGGTATCCCGTATCATTGTATTTACGATGCTTGTTTTTTATAGAACTCCTGTGTGACCTGCATTTCAAACTTGTAACATGTTCAATTGGTCTACGACTCTACAATATGGTGCAGTTTGTTCTTCTAGATTCACATATGTTTTTTTGCATTTTCTATGGCTCATGTGAAACTGTATATATGGACAACGCATGTGGTTTTGTTACTTATGGTTTGTTTATCAAGGAAAGGTCATTAAAGATATACTTTTCTATCTGAGTGTTGTTTGAGCTAGGAGTCCTAGTTTCAATTTTGAATGTTGTGTGGTATGTGATGTTGTGGATTGCACTAAATGCTACAATGTATATCATTACTATCATTTTGTATTAACTTTTCAACCATTTATGAACTACAATTAATTATATGCAAATTTATATTATGCTCTATTGTATTTAAGTGTGTGTTTGTATGATGCAGTAATTGTCACAACATTATGGAATCCACTAGTTCAATTGGTAGTAGGGAATTTGATGAAAATTTTCCTCTTTGGAGATATGTTACTAAACTAAGAAGAGCAAGTGAAAGGTGGTAATGCAAGGTTCACTTGCAACTATTGTCAAGGGTCTTACAGTGGTTCTTATTCTAGAGTAAAGGCATTTTTACTCAAGATTAGGAATTCAGTAAGGTTACACAAGAGCATATTTATGAGATGACCAATATGGAAGAAGAAGCTGAAAAAAAGGAAGAACCCAAAGCAAGTCCCTTTAGCTAGTAGCCATGGTATGTTGTGTTCCCGTATGGAACACGAACAAAATCAAACGCCATGGTGAAAAAGTGGTGAAAAAGGGAGAAAAGAAGAAGAAAAGAGAATAAGGAAAACTAGATTCAATATTGCATGCCCCCGAAGGAGGAAGAAGACCTCCTTATAAAGAAAAAGAAGGAGGGGCGCGTCTTCCTAGCCTGATTACAAGATATGACTTTTCAACTTCCTAGAATAATTATAACATATGACCTTTCAGCTTCCTTGGTTGATTACAAGATGTGACCTTTCAGTTTCCTAGAATAATTAAAGCATACGACCTTTCAGCTTCCTAGACCTTTCAGCTACCAAGATACGGATCTGAGTACTGCCATTCACAACACTCCACCCGCGCTTCCGCTTCCGCCTTGTCCTCAAGGCTGCCAAGTAATAAAGTGCTCCATAAACGGGCGCTGACGGAACACGCTCTACGCGGGCATGAATCATGACCATGATAATAGCGAACTTGGTGTATCCGAGGAGGGCAACGTCAGAGTGCCTCCTCCCCGAGCGGTCAAATAGGGTCCAACAGTCCCTGTGTAAAATTTCACAATCACCACCACAGAACTTATAACAATCAACATTTTGCCCAAGACACCAAAGTAATATGCCAGCTGTCTCAGCGGAAAGCGCAGTGTGTTTCTCACTCATTGCTTTCAAAGCTATAACAAAAAACTGTCGTGAAACTTGTTGTAATGCTATCCTTCCTCTAGCGCCCGCAAGAGCCATCTCAGTCAAAATGACATTATCTTGAGGGGCTCGCAACGAAGGAGTAAAAGCCTGGAGGTCTGGTTGATTTTGGGAGCCAGCATTCTCAGTAACAGACTCAATAATGGCCTTCAAATGATGATATACCTCAACACCCATCTTCATAGCATCTGTAAAGGGGGAGGCTTCAATAGGAAGAATCATATATTCAATTACCACAGCTGCAGCTTCCTGATCATATCTAGCCACCAAATCCTGCAAACTGCCAGGGCCTGCTACCCATCTTCTGGAAAGTGTGGTAACATGAAGCCTCATTTGACCACTAGTGTGCGAATAATAGGGTAAGAACTGAAGGAAGTCTTGATTGCTGATGGGCTGACCAAATGCATATGAATTCCCCTTTTTCATATTGTGGTCAACAGCTAACTTGGCCGACCATAACAATTCAGGCATAGCCGAAACAGCAGCCCTCCTCACTTCCTTATGAAAATAGAACTTGAGAAGTGGAACCAAAGTAGGAGCTACCTGATCAATCCACGGGAAAAAACACTCTTTCAGCTCATCAGCATAACAGCAAAGCATGTTGCAAGCTGTTGCTTTTTCTTCTAGCACACTGGTCTTAATGCCTATTCTTTTATCACCAAGTATAATTGTTTTGATACTTTCATCGTCTGACTCGTCAATATTTTCATCATCTTCATCATAGGGAGCCTTCTTTTCAAGCCTGACAGTGAGATCCCCTCACAGACATATCAGTTGTAAGAACGTAGACATATCAGTTGTAAGAACGTGGAATGCCATTCCTGGAAGCTTCCCATTCCTTTGTGGAAGGACCTTTCTAACAGACGTGGCAGCTCTGGTGCTGCTTGGTATGATGTTGAAGCTTGCAGCTCTTCCACCTCTCCAATCTTTCATTGAAGGCCCATCAATGGTCTTCTGAGTAGTAGTGATGGAGTGAACGGTGGTCATCAGACCCTCAACAATACCAAATCTGTTATTGATGACCTTGGCCAATGGAGCAAGATAGTTCGTGGTGCAGCTAGCAATAGAAACAATGTCAATATCAGGCTTGTACTCCTCATGGTTGACACCCATAACAAACACCGGTGCCTCCTTGCTGGAGGCTGAAATGACGACTTTCTTAGCTTGCAACTGGTTCCCAAGTCTTGGCTTGCAACTGGGTCGAAGAAACATATCATCAAACACATGGGGTCCATGAGTAGTTTGAAAAAACAGCCATCGAGGAAACTCGCTGGGCTGCCATGTCCGGCCACGCCCGCCTGCACGGCGACGCTGGCCAAAGAGGCGGAGGCAGCGGAACAACGTTGGGCGGCGTCGTGGCGACTGTAGCTTTAGGAAAAATCCGATCTTTGGGCGGAGTCGGCGAGGTCGCTGTGGCCGATGAGGCTGCTTGTCGGAGGTGTCACCCGGTGCGGCGATGGAGTTGGGGGTGGTGGTGAGGTCGAGCCCGCCCGAGAAGTGGTGGATGGACGGCAGCGGCGACGCCGTCGGGTGGTTCTGCAACATCGTGGCCGGCGAGGAGGAGCCACGGTGGCCGTCGTCGTGGGTGGTCGAATCTTCCGAAGTGATCGCCGGGACTATTGGAGGCTTCTTCTCGTCAGGGATGGCGACTTCGTCTCCAAAGGCGGCAACTTTGGTCTCGATGGCAGGAAGAAGGGATTCCGGGGTCGAGGCGGCCTGGTCCCGGGCCAGTGGCAGAAGGCTTGACTTCGCCGGGAGGAGGATCGCGGTGGTCGTGGCTGCGGCTGTGACTGAAGGAGGTGACCGGGATGCTGACCATGCAGAACATGTGGGCAACGTTGCTGGCGGCAGTCGAGAGTAAACAGGAGGAGAAGGATCTATATATGAAGAACCTACCCATTTTCCATCGCAAACGAGACTAGCGATCTGCGTATAGAGCGAAGATCCGGGGGTCAGCGAAGCAGAGTACCAGGTGGCAGGGCTCGGCAATGGTGTCGGCGGCGGCGGGGCCGTCGGCGACCTGGTCGGTGACTGAACATCAACGGAGGTATAGGCTACCTCAATTCGTTGAATCCGCCTGAGTATATCGGCACACATATCTAGCACATCGTTCCTCGTTCCGGCGGATCGGAACTGCTCCGATACCAATGTTGTGTTCCCGTATGGAACACGAACAAAATCAAACGCCATGGTGAAAAAGGGAGAAAAGAAGAAGAAAAGAGAATAAGGAAAACTGGATTCAATATTGCATGCCCCCGAAGGAGGAAGAAGACCTTATAAAGAAGGAGGGGCGCGTCTTCCTAGCCTGATTACAAGATATGACTTTTCAACTTCCTAGAATAATTATAACATATGACCTTTCAGCTTCCTTGGTTGATATAGGTATGCTTGAAAAGAGGAAAAAAGAAAATACTTTGGAGAAGGCATGGAATAAGAAAGATCATGATACTTTGACAAGTTCAATTGCTAGGATGTTTTATTCCGGTGGGTTGCATTTCATTTCGCTAGGAACCCACACTATGTTGATTCCTTCAAGTTTGCAGCAAATAGACATTTTTCAAGTTATGTTCCTCCGGGCTATAACTCGTTAAGGACTACTCTATGGATGTATTTAGAGAATTTGATTGCCTAGAAGATAAGTGGAGGTTAGATCCAAAAGTATAGCGGTATCTTTACGGATCTTCTTTGTCATTACTTCAAACTCTAGCTTTCAAGCTTCTTGGACAACAATGCTCTTTCTCTTGTGCTGAGAGGAATTAGAGTACTTACTCTTTCATTCATTCCTTGAAGAGAAACAAAATTCTTCCAAAATGTGCTGAAGATTTGATATATGTGCATGGTAATCTTCGACTTCTATCTAGGAAAACTAAAGAGTATAGTAAAGGAGGAACCATGATGTGGGACATTGCTAGAGAAACTTGGGATGAGCCATTCAGAGGCGCTGGGGTGCTTGACATAGCAGGTCTATCTCTAGATGAACTAAATTTGGAAGTAGCCAAATTTAATGATGTTGAAATTCATATGGATAATTATATTGATGTACTTTGAAGTTATGTTTTAGCATTTTGTTGATGAGATCTTAATGTTTGACTTATTAATACTTAAAGTTTGTATTTTGGTGTTGAATGTGTCGGTAATAGCTATGCTAGGATGTTTTATTTTGTATTAAACTTCAACTTATTGTTTTGTATATTCCACTAGCATTTTTTATATTTAAAAGTTTTGTTGTTTACTTATTATTATTTGTACAAGTGTTTTAGATTATTACAGGACTTTTACATATCAAAAATATAGGGGAGATGGTCAAAATTTGCGTAAAAATTATGAATAAAAAATAATTTTCAAATCACAAGTTTGTAGCTGTAACATTTACAAGGTTTAAAGAAAAATTGTGTTACCACAATATCAAAAAATATATTTTAAAATTATGTAAATAATTTTTTATTAGCCGTGTCATATCCTATTTTTTGGGAAAAATGAGATGTCCCCGTGTCTGTATCATGTTGCCATATTCGTATCCGTGCTTCCTAGATTATCATATAAAACTATGAAGGGCTCCACACTATTAAGAAAATATATAACAATCAAAAGAAATTTTCTTAAAAATTTTCTTTTCCCAGTAGATAATTCTTTTTCTCTCAATCCATTCTCTCTCCTTCGAGCGGAAGCAGATAGAGCTATCAGCCAGAGTATGGCTTGCTGAACTTGTTGGCTGATTATTCCCCTAGAGGCATAAAACTAAATATGACGAACCATCCAACATAACTTGCTAGCTCAGAATTATTGTATTCAAAGAGTTCATGTATATGCTCCCATTCAATGCGCAGACTGGACATACAATACATGTGTGAAGCAGAAAATGCACAAGGGAAAAAGGTTACCATATAAACCCCTTCAGATATGAAGCCATTGATGGATTTTCAGCCACTATTTTACCAACTCATGGATAATCTTCTAATTGACAAATGCATTTTTAAATCCCCTCTAACACAAAATCACTTTTTCACTTTTATAGAGGGTAGTGTAGTCAAGTTTGGTTTATTTGTTTATCAAGTAATTTCATGTTTTAGACTTTGCTTGTATTAGAAATCTGATCTCTATATAAGGATCAATTCTCCTCTAATGTAATTCAGACTTCATCATTCAGAAACATAGTTTAGTTCATAGAGTTCTAACAATTCTTACCTTAAGCTATTGCAAGATAGAACTCATTTAATACCAAATTGATGTCAAAACCATGGTCCGTAATCTCTTGAGATCCCTGTTCACTGAGACACGAGATGATGTAAAGAACTTTCTACACTATTTTGGTAGGATCTTGCCTACATCACTGCGATCTCAGCCAGAACAGTAATATCTCTCTAGTGGAAAAAACATTAAAAAGAAAGAATACGAAAACTGTATGGTTCACAATATCGCGGGATCTCGGCCTCGATTAGATATGTGAGACACAATAATTTGTATGAAGGCCATTTTCATTCTACATGATTGTAAATTTCGGTGAGATCACGGTAATTACTCGATTGTCTCGGTCAGAAAACCCAAAAAAAAAAAAGCATACTCATAGGTTTACTGTCCAATGACTCCACCAAGCCACGGGTTGAACTCAGTTTTATTTAGATGTATCTTCTCAAACTTTCTATTTAGGATATGACTATCTCTATTTGCATGAAATTATATTTGTTTTGAGAGTGTAATTAGTGTTTGCATATGTAGATAGGTACTTAGGTTGGCAAAATTATATGTGAATATCCTTTCTTAAGGTAACTGAGATGGCAAGATCTCATTACACGATCTCTCCGAGATCTCTTTTCTTTGGGCAACCAAGACGAGATCGAGAACCGAGATAACAAACCAGTGACAACTTCTGTCATACTTCCTCTGTCCCACATTAAGTGTCTGAATTGGAAATCATAAATGAACTAAAGTTGGTTCATTTTGGATTTCACATCCAGACACTTGGGGTGCATTTGCTTGCACCGGAAATCACTTTCCACCTCACTTTCCCCAGAATTTAGGGTTCTTTCCGGAGTAGTGCATTTGGCATGCTGATTCTTGGAAAAGTGCAGCATGAAGTGAAGTGAGGCGAAAAGTCATTTTGGAGAAAAAATGCACTTCCTGAGGAGATTTCCGTGGTAGTTTAATGTAATCATTTAAAGCAGGCAGGGGCAGAAAAAGAAAATGCATTTTCTCTTATTTTCTGCCCCCGCTAGCTTTAAATAATTACATTAAGCTGACACTCCTACTTCTAGCAAAATCTGGCAACCTAACACAAAGATTTCAAAGAGATAAGAGAATTCCCACTTTTCTATATGATTTTGATTCTGCTACAAGCAAAATTGGTTGCCAAACGCACACTTAATGTGGGACAGGAGTATGATATAAAGTTTGATATTACTACAACACTACAGAAAGTAAGTTGCACATAAAGCCAATACGAAGAGCACAGCTCACACATTCTCATTCAGCCAGAAAACATTGATCAACAAAATCTAGGGTGTGGAAAAGAAACACACGACGCTTCCGGAGGCAGGCTGGAAACTCAGCCACCGGACAGAGCTGATATCACAGACAACAATGCTTGGATTTACTAATACCTTAAGCCATTGCCAGAGAAGTCATTTATTACCGAATTGATGTCAAAACTTTTGACATACTCCCTCTGTCCCATAGCAATTGTCTGGATTGAAACTCAGAAATGAACTAGTATGATAAAAAGTTTGATACTACTACATCACAACAGCAGGCATATGCAGCACGCAAAGCTACTACGAAGTACACAGCTCACACATTCTCATTGGAAAAGAAAGAACATCAAACTTTCAGAAGTTGAAATTTCGGAATGAACTTGGCCACCAGAAATAGCTGATGCCACGGACAACCTGATGCTCATTCTTACTAATACCTTAAGCTATTGCAAAACAAAAGTCATTTAATACCGAATTGATGTAAAACTTTTGTCATATTCCACTGTCCCATAGTAATTTGTCTGGATAGAAAGTCAAGAATAAACTAGTTTTAGTTCATTGTGGATTTCCAATCCAGACAATTAATGTGGAACAGAGGGAGTATGATAAGAGCAAATAACCTCCCCAGAGTGACACAAGCCAATTGACAGAGTTGATGCCATAGACAGCACCATGCTAAATTTATTGCAAGACAAAAGTCATTTACTACCAGACTTATGTCAAAAATTGTGCAGCAATCCCTCTGTCCCATATTAATTGCCTGGATTGGAAATCAGAAATGAACAAATTTCACTTCATTTTGGATTTCCGATTCAGATAATTGATGTGGGGCAACTCCTCCCATATTAATAATCCAATTTGGTACTCCCTCCATTCCATATTAACATTCCTATTTAACTTCACAAAATAATACTCCCTCCCTCCTGAAATACCTGCCACATCCTAAAAAAGTGGGTAGTGTTTTTAGAATGTGGCAAGTATTTCAGGCAGATGGAGTAGTTCATGTTGAGAAACCAAATAGGACTATTAATATGGAACGGAGGGCATATACAGTTTGATACTATTACATAAAAGCTACTACCTAATCCACTTTCACATACTAATCACGTCCTACAAAATCCAAGGGTTTGGAAAAGAAAACTGCAACACTTTCAGAAGCCGAAAATTCAGACTTCATCAGCGACTGGACAGAGCTGATGTAACAGACAATACAATGCTCCGTTACTAAATCTCAAGCTCTATTACCAAAGGGTCATTTAATAGTGAGTTGATGTCAAAACTTCTGTCATTCTCCTGCTGTCCCATACAATTTCAGAAATCAAAAAATAAAGTGAATCCAGTCCATTTTGGATTTTCCAATCCAGACAATTAATATGGGACAAAGGGAGTAAGATACAAAGTTTGATAACACTAGATCAGTAGAGAAAATACATATGCTGCACATATAGCTAACACAAAGTCCACAGGTCACACATTCTCATTCTTATCACGTTGTACGAAATCTAAGGTTTGGAAAAGAAAGAAACATCAAACTGAAAATCCAGACTTACTTGGCAGCCGGCCAGAGCTGATGTCACAGACAGCGCAATGCTTGTTTTACTAATACCTTAAGCTATTGCAAGACAAGAGTAATTTAATACCGAATTGATGTCAAAACTTCTGTCATACTCCCTCCCTCTCTTCCACATTATTTGTCTGGATTAAAAATCAGAAATTAACTAATTCTAGTTCCATTTTGGATTTCAAATCAAAACAATTACTGTCGGACAGACGGAGTACAATACACCCTCCATTCCCTATTAATAGTCCTATTTGGTTTTTGAAATATGGAATTGAGGGAGTATAAAATTTTATACTACATCACTACAGAAGGTATATGCTGCACATATAGGATAAAGCTGACCAGCTAATAAGAAGTCCACAGCTCACACATTCACATACTAATCACGTCCTGCCAAATCCAGGATTTGGAAAAGAAAGAAAATCAAACTTCAAGAAACTGAAAATCGGGACTTACTCGGCCGCCAGACAGAGCTGTTGCCACAGAAAGCGCGATGCTCGGCTTCTCGGCAACCTGCAGAAGGGAGAACCGAAGGCCATGAAGAGAAGTAGAAGAAGCAAGTATGAAATCAAGAAGAGAGGATCAATCACCATTAGAACTTTGGGCGGCGCCATTTTCAGTTTCAGCGCATTCGCGGGAAGGACTCGGGAGGGCTGGCTTCGCCCTTTTTCAGGTTTGCAGCTTTCACTTTGTTTGGGCCTGGAAGTGAAAGCCCAGTTGATAAAAGTGGGTTGGGTTGTTCATGATGGGTCTGAGCCTGTTTGGCACAAGTGGGCCACTTAGGGAAGAGAGAGGCTTCAAACATGTTTGTCACGTGCACAAATCTTAAGCCCGTGACTTTCCTGCCTGGCCTTGACCGCACCAGAGGATTCCTTGTCCAACGAATTGTAAAAAAGGGTAAAGCAGCAGGTACGCCTGGCGCACGTCGGCTGAAGCATTCATTATTTGCCTGATGTTTTTTGTAATACCCGAAAAAAAAAATAGTATGCTTACTAAAACTTATTAATCTAAAATAAGAAATTTTGATAATTGTTTAGATTATGATTTGTTATGTCTTGCATTGTGGTGTTAAAGAATGCGAAGAGAGCTTTCCAACACCACCGACGGTGCGTAATTCGGAGTTTGGAGTAAAAAAATTATGCTAGTTTGAATTTGGTATGTGATCGATTGTCGGGGTACGCGATTGAATCCGAAAAGTGTTGTTTTTAGAAAACCTAGTTAAAGTAGATATTAAATCCTAACTAATCAAGGAGGATTAAGTTTAGGACGTCCCTTCTACCTATGAGAAGCTTCTAATAAGAGGATTTAGAGATTAGATTAGGAAAAAATCCGAAAGGAAAAATATCTTAGTTGGTATAAGCATAAGGTCTATATAAAGACCCATAAGGGGGCTAACTTATGTTTTATCACACTATACAGTTTGTGAACTCCCCAGCCTTATTTTTCTCTCCTTCTCCATTGTTCCAGCAACCATTTCACCAATCTTCTTCATTCAAACTTCGTCATATACGAAGAAGCGAAGGTCTCATGCGTAGAGAAGAAGATGAGCTACGTTAGATGTGCAGTTTTAGTTCTACAAATGGGGTAGGATGGTTTTCCAACTAAATTTTTTTTAAACTCTTCTCATCTATTCTATAATGAGTTATTTGATTTCATCTCACTAGTAGAGATTATATGAATGATTGATTTGTTGAGATTTCCATATTAATTATGATTATAATTATGATTATTGATATCCTTGAGTGTTATCTCTTCTAATGCTTGCATGATAGTTTTAAATGGGAACATTATCCATTTCTTGATCGTTTAGATGTCAAAAACTTCTATTTTGATTTTGTAAACGTTCTGGTGTAATTATACTATATGATTATGGGTTGTGATTTTTGTGTTAAAATCTTTATTATACAAAGGGGGTATCTTCAATTAGTTTATATAATGAAAGATATATAAAAAATTGTAATAACTAATTCCATAACATATAAGAACCTATAATAGTCCTAGGAGGGGAGTATTCAATGTTAATAATATTCTATTATCATGATTAAGGGTCACTAATATGTAATTAGTATGTATGATTAAAACTTATGCTCTCGGCCAAAATTATTTCCTGCACCGATGACCTGCAGTATAAAAATCATAACAAATCACAAAAAAAATCAGAAAAATATGCCATCTTTTAGGTTGGAAACTAGATACACAGGGCTATTTACTGTTAAAATTTTAGACTTAATTTCCTACTGTGCCAACTGTGGGAAAGTCGGAACAAGACTGTTATCAACAAAACAGTTTGTTGTAATTAAGGACTAAGTCACTAGTAACTATTAATACTTAATGATATAATCCAATCTGATTAAAATACCACTAATATATGATGCAGGACATGGTATGGACTATTATTGTAAGACTATATGATAAGTTATCATCACCTATATCTTTATTATACTAAGATTCTAATTCCAGCTTTGTATCGGTTTGAGTTCCAATTGGAGATCAAACCATTCCAATCATTCTTTCATCTTGAATTCAGTTTCATAAATAATATAACCTAAATTCCATAGATATTCATATCTAAGGCTATACATGAAACATGTTGTTTGAATTATGACTGCGATCTATTATTACTCTTTTGGCGAGTTACTTATTGATCAAGACATTGGAGTCTCAGCTATGTTCTTGCGAGAAACCCTATTCTATTGAGATATTGATAACTTAATTGTACTCCAGAAAGTGAGTTTATTCCTATTGATGATTTATTTATATTCTAAAGAGTGAGTCTATTTCATTAAATGATACCTTATGATCTTAGAGTGTTACAACCTCTATTCCTTTGAAATATTGCTCATATTGTTACGTGATTGTTTTCTCCACTAGAAACCTTGTGAGGCTCTCTCCGAAGTGGATTCATAGTATGTAATACCCGAAAAATTAGTAAGTATCTTAAAACAGAAATTTAACCCTCTTAATATTTGATTTAGTCATATTTTGCCTTATGGAAATTAAAGTTGGTGAGAAGAGCTTTCCAACGACACCAACTATGTGCGATTTGGAGTTCAGAGTGAAAAGATATGAGAAATTGAATTTTGATTGAGCGTGGCTGCGATCGATCGCCATAAGAAACGATCGATCGGCAAGTTGAACCGATCGACGCCTTATCAAAACGATCGATCGTAGTTACTGTGATTTTTGAATGTTTTGTTTCACGTAAAGCGATCGATTGATAATAATTGTGGTAGTGTAGAACAACGTATACGACGATCGATCGCTGTATAGCCGATTGATCGCTGGTTACGGTTTGGCGATTTCTAGCTTATTTTTGGGGTGGATTTGCTTGGGAAAGATACAAAATCCCAATTGGACTTGATTTGCATGTCTCTAGAAGGATCTTGAAGCTCTCCCATTGGTTGGAAGTGTCCATGATTTGAAAAATTAATTTAAGAAGGGATTCTCCCCCAACTCTATATAAACCATAGAGAGTTGGCTTGTGCTAACCCTAGAACGTCCAGGGACCTTTCCCCTTCTCCTTCCCACATTCACCCGTCTCCTTTAAGGCTTCTTCTTGAGGGAGTCGCAAGAGCTTGGAGCGGGAGCTTTTGAGGAAGCGGAGGAGACGAGCAACACGTAGAAAGGCGGAATCTTTGGTGAATTAAGTAGGACGGTTTTTTCCCCTTTCCTCTCTTCTGATTATATGATATTGATAAGTGTTTTATTTCAGTACCTTAGAGTATTGTGTGGATTCTTGTGAGATGAATGAATTGTGTCATTATTTTTATGCGTAGTGCATCATAATTATATGTGCATTCATGTTCCGTTTCTAGATGGGAATTCGCACCTAAAGTCTAATGCTTTATTAATTTTCCGGAGACTAGAAGTTCTGATATTGCTTGGTTGATCATGATCCACGTTGAGTTTTGTGCCTTAAGGTGTGTCTTGCATTAAAAGTCTTATTTGAGAGGTATTAATAGTTAAAACTATGTTATATGTAAAAAGAACATAAGAAAGGAGTGAACTTTTGTAATTCTAGATAATCCTAGGGTCTGTAATTGGTCTAGGAGGGGAGTATATATTCTGTTAATGATTTATTATCATCTATAATGTGATATTAAGTGAGATAATCAAGGTTAATTAAGAGTCTTATTCTCGGCTAGAACTGTTTCTGTACTGGCAGTCGGTAGTAAATAATTCATAACTAATTCAAATAAAATTGAAAAAATATAAAATCAGTGGGGTTAGAAACTAGACTCGTGATAGTATTATCAGTAAAAATTTTAGAGGTTAAGCCTTACTGTACAGAGCACAGTAGCCGTCATAAAGGGACTGTTGTGCAGGAGGTAGTGAGCTGAACCTGAGAGAAAATACTAAATATATAAATAACATCATTAAATATGATATGATAATGTCTAACATGTCAATACCAGTAATTGGACTATATACTTATGGAATATCACAGTAAGAATTGGGTTAGAAGTAATCTAATTAGGAGGGATAATCCTTGGAACAAGTGATTCATAACTATCTATCTTAAAAGCGTTGATGTCAGTTTGATATTCTACTTGGAATTTAAATCATCTAAGAATTCTTTGATTCTTATCTCTGATATTTATATTATAAAATTCTAATGCATATGAGGAATTCCTATCTAGGGCTGAGCATGAAAGGTATATATTGATTGTATATTACTCCTTCAGTGAGTTGTTATTATTCGAAGTATTTGGGTTGCCTTGTTATTCCAAGAGTGAATTACATGCCTTTGTGAAACTTGTCATTCTATGCTTCTCCAATGAGTGAGTTATTTGTTGGCCAAAGATCTTGACACTTCTATCCATACTCCATGAGAGAGTCTATTCTGGTAAGAGATACCTTATAATTTTAGAGTGTTGTAACCTCTATTCCTTTGATATATTGTTCAAATTGTTTTTCATGATTGTTTCTTCCACTGGAGATCTCGTGAGACTCTCCCCATGGTGGATTCATAGCATGCTCAATTAAGCCAATGTTAGATCTTGTGAGGTCACTTATATTTATGATGTTGCGATTCCATACTGCCCGAAGGGAGGCACTATACGTACGTTAGATTGTGGACATTACGGAAGGTCCTCAGTCTCCGCCCATCGTGTTTGTAAGCACTGGTGGGGCCAGCATCCTAGACGCATGGCAGGGTTCCAAAGAGAGGACCCCTAGGATGGTTCTGGTATATTATTTTAGTCACTTGCGAGCGATCAGGTTAGTGAGCAGAAATTGTAACTCCTTTCACTTTAGATGTCTGGAGCCTTTGATATGATGGTTATTCTCTCCTTACACATATGTTTGTTCGGAGTCTTATTGATGTTTTCCTATACTTGCGAGTTGGAATTGTTGTTGACTAACCTGGCAAGTTTATCGACCTCGGTTCAGTTCAGATGTTGTGGAATGTCTATAACCTTTGTTATTCTTATTCTATTCATACTGCTTGTTTTAATTCAATGGGTTTTTACATCCTACTGAGTGTTTCTATGAAATACTTATGCATCCTCTGATACAGGCGCAAATGAAAATTGAGATCAGGAAGTGCAGCATTGGAAAGGCGGATTGCAGGCGCCGAGAAGAGTTTAAAGACTATTTAGTTATTTACTTTATTTTTATTAATGCTTATGACATTATTGGTAATTGTGTGCTATAGACTTATAGGTTTATTTTTATTGGATTTCTTAAATGGATCATTACTAAGTAAATTCATTTCATATTATTCATTGATGTCTATTATTGTATTACACTGATTGCGGGCATAATCGGTTACACGTTCTTTTGAGATGATTGTAATCGGTTGGAAAATCGATTGTTCGATCGCGTGCCCGGGATCTCTACCTCGATATGTATTTCCATTGATTGGCTTCCACACTTCGATCGAGGTATGAGATTTTGGGGCGTGACATAGTATGCTCATTAAAGTCATTGCTAGATCTTGCGATGTCTCCAATATTTATGCCCGAAGGGAGCCACTATACATACGTTAAACTATTGACATTATGGAAGGTCCTCAGTCTCCATCCATTGTGTCCATAAGCACTGGTGGGGTCAGCATCCTAGACGCATGGCAGGGTTCCGAAGGGAGAACCCCTAGGGTGGTTCCAGATATTATTTAGTCACTTGCGAGTAATCAAATAAACGAGCAGAAATTGTAACTCCTTGCACTATAGATACCTGGAGCCTTTGAATATATTGTTATTCTCTCCCTACACATATGTTATTCGGAGTCTTATTGATGTTTTCCCTGTACTTGCGAGTTGGGATTGTTGTTGTTGATTAACCTTTCAGTTCAGGTGAAGTAAAACCTTCTTATCAGTCCTTCAGATATTATATATTCAAATTTCTATTGAGTAAATATTTATTCACGTTATTATTGTGTCTTCGGTGGGTTTTTGCATCCTACTGGGTATTTTTGCAGAATACTCATGCATCTTCTAATGCAGACATGAAAGATCAATGATTCAGGACGATTGCAAGACAGGAAGGTGGTGTAGAAGACTTGAAGATGAATAAAGAATTTTTAGTTATTTGTTTAATTTGATATTTTTTGGCCGTTGTGTGCCACAACTTTGATGCTTTCTTTTGATTGACAATTTATGAGAATTGCTGTAATAAAGACTATGTAGGATTTATTTAATACATATACAATGTTTTATTTTGAGATTTGATGATGAATTCTCACGTTCCTGAGTGTTCCCGGTGATGTCGATTACACATCCTTTTGAGATGATGTAATTGGCCGATTAATTCGACTATCCCAAGTTGCGTCCCAGAGTTCTTATCTCACCAAAGACGGTATTGAAGAAGACTTCTTCACTCCGATCGAGGTCAGAGATTTTAGGGACTTACTCGGCCACCAGACAGAGCTGTTGCGATGCTCGGCTTCTCTGCAACCTGTAGAAGGAAGAACCGAAGGCCATGAAGAGAAGTAGAAGAAGCAAGTATGAAATCAAGAAGAGAGGATCAATCATCATTAGAACTTTGGGCGATTTTCAGTTTCAACGCATTCGCGGGAAGGACTCGGGAGGGCTGGCTTCGCCCTTTTTCAGGTTAGGTTTGCAGCTTTCACTTTGTTTGGGCCTGGAAGTGAAAGCCCAGTTGATAAAAGTGGGTTGGGTTGTTCATGATGGGTCGAGCCTGTTTGGCACAAGTGGGCCACTTAGGGAAGAGAGAGGTTTCAGAAATGTTTGTCACGTGCACAAATCTTAAGCCCGTGACTTTCCTGCCTGGCCTTGGACGGCACCACAGGATTCCTTGTCCAACGAATTGTAGAAAAGGGTAAAGCAACAGGTACGCCTGGTCGACCCTTGTGAACCCCTTCCACTGGCCACGGTGAGGACGCCCCATCGAGCCAGAGGAGATGGCGGGGAGGGTCGTCGAGGCCAGAGAGGGAGGGTGCGAGAAGGAGGGGGGAGAGAGGGGCGCCCCATCGGGTCAGAGGGAGAGTGGGAGAGGGAGAGGCGCGGCGGGGTGGGGCGTCACCGGGGTGGCGGGCGCCCCGTCGAGCAAGAGGGAGAGGGGGAGGGGCAGAGGGCTCAACCGTCGGATCATCCGACAGTTGAGCCTCGGGCGCCCAGAGAGAAGCCCCTCTCCGGGCGCCCAGAGGCTACCGGGCCTCAAATTTTATTGGACTCTAGAGCCGTACAAAAAAAACTGAAATGCTCCCCATCTTCAGGCATTGTTGGTCTTAGAGAACAAATCCAGCCATGTACTTTTGGACTGGTAGTTTTTCACGTGCAAATGAGCTTTGAGCTTCGTTGGACAAAAAGAGTATAACTCCCTCCAAAAAAAATTACCACTCAAGATTAGAAAACCAAAATGAACTAATTTTGGCTTCTAATCCAGACAGATGCTTTTGAATGGATGGAATATTAAGAAATAAAACTAGTCATGTTAGTACGAGCTTGCGCGCAACTCAGTCGCGTGCACCATTGTGAGGGCAAAATAATATTGGCTTTGCTTCAGTAGAAAACTACATCTACTATGTCTATAATTGTGTCTAGGAAATTGAATCGATGAGTGATGAGTCAAGTCAATTTTAAGAATTGAAAGACTTGAAGAATGGAGCAATTGCAAACTCTTTCACATTCAAGGTGAAGCTTCATGTGATCGAACAAATCAAGGAATATACATGTATATGAACACACACACACACTTCACTGAGTTTAAAATGTTTAATTTGTAAATGAAAACAATTGTTCATGACAATATAGGTTAAAAAACATGTTACATAACATTTTGTTTTTTTGTGATCGCACAAACAATAGATTGTATAATGATGTGATATCTCAATGAAAGTCCATGTCGGGAAGGATTTCTTTCCAATTAAAGAATAACACAATAACCTTCTTGGACTTCTATATAACCCTATCTGATGCACGAAATGAGAGAGAGAGCCTAAAGATTTTGTGAACCCCTAGTTTTACTTCTTTAAGAGAGAATTTTGCGTAAACTCTTTCCATTGATCTTTCTTTAGATTAAGCATTTGATGCTTGAGTGAGTTAAATTGTAAGGCCCCAAAAATATTAAGTAAGATTTTAATCATTTTGTATCATAGAACTGTAATATCAAGTAAGGTTTTTTGGTGCAGCCCTAAAGATTCATGGTGGTTTTAGATTTCATAATAAATTTTGTGAATTTCAAATTCCTTCGTTAGTCGTTCGGAATATTTTCAATATTTCACAATTCAGCGTTAGTGAATGAGGTATTGTAATTTGAAATTTAAAGTCCAGAGTTATAAAAAATAAAGGAATTGTAAAGTACTAGAAGTTTGGCACGGTAGATATAACAAGAAACTGGAATTCTATAGTTCCACCTCTAGAGGTGGAATTCTAAAATGTTCGGGCAACAAGCAACTTTCCTTTTTGTCTCCTCGTATCTTCTCTTTCCTCTCCCCATGGCCGCTTCCACTCACCGCCTCCTTCGGCACTTACCTAGCCACCTCCGGCGAGGACACTGGCACCGGCTCCGCTGCCATCCATGCTCGATTCCTCCGGACTCCAAAGTCTCCTGGCTACCAGTCTCCCCTTCTCAACGGTTGTGAGGCTGGCCACCTTCTTCGGGCGGTGGAAGGGACCGCAGGGAGGCCAAATCCGGCCATGCCAACCCTTCTAGTTAATCCATGATTTGGCCACTTGGCTGCCAAGGCCACACTGTGGCCGTGGCTATGTCCACGGCTCGCCAAACCAGTCCCGGCGAGATGAGGCCCATCAGTGTCAAGCCAGGTCAGACCAGGGCCATGGCCCTCGCTAGTCCAGATCTGGCCCAGTCAGGTCGATGCGGGGATCAGCGCTGGCAGACTATGGCTTGCTAGATCTAGTCAACTCGAGCTATGGCCATGGCTGATCGGATTTGGCCAAGTCGTGACCATCTATTCACACCTCTTGTGGCTAAGGGTGTAAACTAGCCCAGCCGGCGATCGATCGGTATTATACGGCATCGATCGGCAAAGCGATCGATCGGAGAAAAATAACGAAGGAATTGCGATCGATCGGTATACAAACGATCAGCAATACAGAGTGATCGATCGCCGTGTGCGGAAAACCGAAATAAGACCTATTTCGACTCGGATTTGGAAGGGGACTTCGTGGTTTCTCTTCAAACTTATAAATATGCCTTATGGGAGAACATTTTGGGTATTAGAAAGTAGCCTAGAGAATAGAGTTTTGAGCTTTATTGGAGGCTAGAGAGGAGTAAGAGAAGGAGTTTTTTGGAGCAAAGAAGAAGAAGGATTCATGACGATGGATCTACATAAACAGGCTTCTCTTTTCTTTCTTTCTATATATAACTAAACTTTTATTCAAGGCTTGATGAAGCCCTAGATGTGTATTGTTACTCTTGATAGTTTAATTCTATAAAGTTGATTATGATTCATGCTTAATGCGATTTCATGAGTTTATTTTGAGTGCTTGATCACAGACTTGATTGATTATGAATGAAATTAGATATTGTGATTGATTTTATGCCCGATCAAGGATAAGATTAATTGCATTATAATAGAGTTATGATTGATTCTATGGCCGATCAAGGATAGGATTGATTACACAATAATGGATGAACTTTCGTGTCCGATCAAGAACGTTAGTGAATTCATTAGTAATTCATGTGTCCGATCAAGAACACGAATTACCATATCATGTTAACTTATGCTTAATAGTAATTGAGAGTAGTAATTGCATTTCTAATGGTGGATTCATTGCCTTGATACTTCTCCATATTGATTAAATTTTAGTTAGATTAGATAAAGTCCATTGCTTTCTTTAGAATTAATTAAACTACATCTCTTTCTTCTCTTGAGTTTGGTAAAGTATTCACCGTCCCTGAGGTTCGACAACCCTTTTATACTCACCGTAGTACAATTGCCTTGTGCACTTGCAAGGGTTTTATATTTAAACGATCACTTATCAAGACAAATTTTGCCTTCTACTAAACATTGAATTTATTTTTTTCCACTTCATCTTAAATTAGAGAACCTGATATTTGACAAATTTTTTGAAATATGATAATTTGTCATACAATCAACTCTAGTAGTATCGTGAAGTATGAGCTTGTTATAAAAACAATTCCAGGTTGATCAAGTGTGTGGTTAACTTGTAGCCAATTTTATATCTCCATACTGATAAAAGTAGTTTATAAAAAAATATTTATAATTATTTACTCCCTCCATCCATAAAAGATTGGAACAATATGGAAAATTGAATATTTGGAGTCATATTAAACTCCCAAGTGAGGAAAGGCCTCTATGGCTCAAAATAACTTGGTTGTACCCATTTATTCTGAAAAAAAATACTTATACAGGAGTAAGATAGAGATGCACAACGAGCGCTATCAAATTTATATTTATGTACCAATAGAGTTCGACCCAGGAACCATCCAGAGGAACTTACCACCTCATCAAACGAAAAAATTGACATTTAAAATGTATTGTAGGTATTTCATGTGATTTCAGCCAATAAAAATGGCATTAAGTTTAAATTACAAGTTAAAAAGTTCCTTACTAATGAAATGAACCTTTTTTACACAAATTAATAAAATGAACATGGTTTAAACTTTTACTGGTATCTCATTGCATATCATCCTTGTAAGGACCCTAACCTTTGAACCGGTTTGTTTTAATATTAGTCATTGGTTAATCGAGTGGTTTAAGTGATTTTCAATTTAACTCGGTTGTTTTCGAAAATAAATGAATTTACAATGGTTTTAATCAAAACTGATTTCACAATAATGAGTTTCAAGTGATTTTAGATCAAACCTGCATTTTTGAAATTTTTCAGATTTTTCACTAATTTTTCGAAAATTAGGGTTTGACGGGACTCCGACGGGCCCCGCCGTCGAAATTAGGTTTTTGTGAACAAAACACCCCGACATTATAGAAAGTCATTATAAAAATTTTCAGAATTTTTTGGACTTAATTCCGGATTAAAATCGCCAAATTATCTAATTTTAGCCAAAAACTTTATTTTTACCCAAAACTTTAATTAGGGCTACCCTAAATTTTTCTATAAAATGAAAGTGTTGGGCCCTTTCCCAATTTGGGAAAAATGCTTGGCTCGGAGAATTAGGAGCCTCTTTCCCCTTGCTTAAAGAGGAAGGCATTAAAGGTATTTAGCCTAATCTTTATTATTTTCTTTAAAAATCTTTTAATCATTTCTTAATCTTGATTCATTCAATGTTTTAATATATTTTAAAAGCATAAAAACTACTATTTTATACTTATCTACTAATCCTAATCCTCAAAATCATATGTCTATATTTTTAAAAGGCCCTAGATCTAAGGTTTAGCATTTATTTTTCAAAGCTTAATAATTATTAATAGAGTATTAATATAAAATCGTTTTGTTTGAAAGGTGTTCAAGGTGGTTTAAGGTTTCTCTCATCAAATCAAGGTAATGGGTAGTGAATGGCTTGTTTTAATGGTTTTTACTTGAATGAGTGTTCTTGTTTAGGGCTCTAATGGTGGGTTTAATAAATGCTAATCTTTTGCTATGATTTCTTAGGGTTTCATCTTAGAATGATATGTGGATATGTTCTGGAATGTTTGATGGGTTTTTATTAATGTTTGAGGCATGTGTTAAGCTTTCAAGATGTGTTAATTGAGTCTCGGTTTTTGAAATTTTGAAAATGGGAGAGATGACCCGCGATCATCTTCTCGGTTTTGATTGATAGCCCGATTTTCAAATGTGTATAACGTTTTACTCCGAACTCCGAATTGAGCGTGGTTTATGGCGTTGGAAAGCTAACTTCGTGAATTTTAACATGAACTTTGAATCAATCCAATATGATATCTATGCACGAAGTTATGAAGATTCAAATATTAGAGTTATTTTTTACCCCATTGTTGCATCTTACTCCTGTTTTCCTATAAAAACCAAAAATTACATTAAAGTAACATTAATTCTAATAAAACACTAACATAAATATAGGTTAGAGGATATATGGAATGTATAATTCATGTGTAGGTCATATGGCTTATGAGTAATTGAGGTGATAATGTTATGTTTTATTGTATGGTAAAAGAGCATGCTTGTAGGAGTAAGCTTTCACCTCTACATTGATGGATTTAAATTTGATGATAGAAATTGCTTTGATTTCAGTTAGAATCGTTATTTTGGAAGGTATTTAAGCATGCAAATATTGCTCAGTGAGTTTTTGTCGAAGCATGAATCATGTGATTAGAATATGCATGAATATACACACACATGGGAATCTATTATAAGATTTTAGTTGATTATGCTTTGATTATGATGCATGAGGGGATGGATTGGGAGCACGTTCCATGTGTTGGAACACACGTAGGATTGCTCACGGATGTATTATGATAGCATGCATCATGTATTGGACTTCATGGATGAAGTTTTATCGTTGTTTAAATGGAATTGATCGATTGTATGCAACGTGTGAGATTGTATGCCAGATTAATCGATCGATGGATTAATCAAAACTTGGTTGGTCCGAAAGAACATGTTTTCGATTTCGTTCCCTCCTGGAATAGGTTCACTCCCCCAGGTTGAGTTTAATTGAGATATGTGGGGGTGAGGGATGGACTCGCCTTGCGGAGTTGAGAGGTCAAAAAGTGGACACTGAGCACCAGGGTGGTAGGCTCTTGTGCACCAGCTACCACGTGTTCTAGTTTCTCAGGATGAGATTCGGGCTCTCCCCCACCGTAGGAGACTACCCAGGGCGAACACACGTGCTCTAGTTTCTCTATTTGAGATTTGAGCATCCTTGGCCAGGATTGTCCAGGGCGAGCAGCACGTTGGGATTGACTACCCCCTTATTCCTGTGTAGGAACCGGACTATGATACGCCTTCGGGCCTTGATTGTGTCCCGCCTTTATGACAGATTGTGTTACTCCTTGATGGAGGCATTCACCGTTGTGATTATATATGCTTATTGCGATGTTATGCATGATTGACTACCCCCTTGTTCCTGTGTAGGAACCGGACCATGATACGCCTCCGGGCCTTGATTGTGTCCCACCTTTATAGTAGATTGTGTTACTCCTTGATGGAGGCATTCACCGTTGTGATGATATATACTTATTGCGATGTTATGCATGATTGTACCATGTTTTGGTTACATTGGACATGCAGGGTGAAATTTTGAGATGTGAAAGCATAAATGTGCCAAGCTGGGCTACTTTGGTTATGTAGGGTGAATGTATAAGATATGAATGCCTGATCAAGATGAAAGTATGTGAATGAGATATCATTTGCAGGATTATCTGATGGATGCGCGATATGATAGCATGTGAATGTGATACGGTTATGCAAGATGATGTGTATTACATGCATGACTAGATAATGGGATAATCATGTTGATTAGGGATTTTCAGCTATGTTATGATGTCTTATGATTTCTGGTTTTCAGCTATGTTATGATGTCTTATGATTTCTGATTATTGTCAATTATATAAAAACTATTACTGAGTTTTATACTCACCCTTCTTTCTTTGTTTTGTTTTGGGGCTGCGTGGTGCGACACGCAGACGGACAGGATCCTCTATTTGAGGAGCGATCATAGAGAGAGCGGGATTGGGCGTGGATGCCTTAGACTTGATTAGTTTATCTTTTGGAGTTGTTATATTTAGTATGTTGAGATTTGTAAACCCTTTTGATTCGAGCTGGTGTGTTGGCTCAAATTTGTATTTTGTGGGTTTAATGACTTGTAGATCTACTTTGAGTTAGACTCTACATTTATTCCTCTTATTTACTCTTGCTCAAAACTGTTTATGCGTAACTCTGTTAGTGAGACCGCCCGTAAGAGAGACATAAGTCTTCCGCTATATCTCTTAACGTCGCCCCCGTGTGCCAGTTCGACTCTTGGACCGTTTTCGGTTCGGATCGGGTGGTGCCCGGGGCGTGACAATCCTCGTATTAATTAGTGGACAAGAGTCTTATGTCTCCTTATTCCACTCTCCACTGCCATAAGCCCAGATCAAATAGCTTCCCAACTTAAGCAATTGGCATGAACGGCATGGTCTTTCTAATATTCCCAAGCTTCACCTCCTCCAATTTCTTTTTGGAATTATAAAAAAAATATTCTTATCGGATGTTTGAATAAATTCTCTGCGCTTTGCTTCAGCAATGCAAACGCTGATGTGCTCCACTCACCTATCTTCGTCAGGGGCTAACTCGCTTGCTTTTGGTTGGGTTGGCTTGGCAAAGTGAGGTCTTCTGCATCGTTCCGCTCACTTCTTTGGCTCCTTGCTTCACTTTACGTAGCCCAAGCTCTTGTAGGTAGGCTCCGTCGGTCAAGCTAGTAGTTAGGCCCCCATCTTGCTCAAACCTTCTTAGGCTATCTCTAGTAGCCTTTTTCGCCACAAGAACTGTATTCTCAAGTCCAATCCCAAATTGGCTCGGTCTCTCCCTCTCCCTCCCTCTTCCCAATCCTCACCTCCTCTACTTCCCAAAAAAAATCTATGACGAATCCCTCCAACCGTCGCAATTGCCAACCATGCCTCAATTCAAGACAGTCTTCAATGGCTACTCCATCAAGTTAAGCCCCTTCTACGAGCGGTGCCTCGCCGTCGCCACCGCCCAAAACTTAAGCATTGTCAGCAATGGCCACCTCCACGTCCTCGACCTCCCCCCTCCCCCTCCCCCAGCCCCACTCTAGCCAAGGTTGCCTCCTTCGACACCGTCGACGACGTCTACTACATCGCCTTCTCTGAGATCAATGATAGCCTTATCATCACTGCCGTCCCGCCCACTGCCAAGCCTAGGCTGAGCCTGGGTCAAGCCTGGGCCGAGCCTTCCTATAGTAGGCACTCGAGCTCGAGCTGAGCTCCATAATTAATAACGAGCTGAGCTCAAGTCGGGAGGGTACGGGCTGTAAACGTGCCGAGCTAAGCTCGAGCTCGAATTTGAAATTTTGAGCTCAAGCTGAGCCATGCCGCTCGGCTTGTTTACACCCTTGCCTGTGGCCTTGATGCGTAGCCCTTGGCCGAACAAAATTTGGTGTCATTCTTTCGGTCGAGCGGAGAAGATGGGAGGTGAGAAGGACTAAAAATTCTAGAACCGGAAATCTAAAATCTAGCTAGACAATATTGTTGAATTCCCAAAAAATTTAAATGTGTCAGCTTGAATCCAGGAATTTGGTGCATATTGTTAAATTCTACATTTTAAATTCAGAATTCTATAATCCAAAATGACTAACCCCCTGATGGTGTTATTAATGGTGAGCCGGCCGGTTAAACCGGGCCAATTTTTTTAGACCCCCCGACAAATACATAGGCCATCTCGTAAATAACTTGCATTTTGACTGCATAACTGGAATCCATAAATGATGACGCAGCTAGGGTTTCCCTCTACCCTCCAAAACCCTAACCCTTCTCCGCTCGCGTCCGCTAGGGTTGTGCACTTGTGCCGGCCATGGAATGCCAGCTCGGCGATATATCGCCGGTATATCGGTATCGGTCCCCACCCGATACTCTCAGACTGAACGGTCTCGGCCGGTATAGTTTTTCCAAATATCACCGATATATCGGAGATAGCAACCGATATATCGGTTTCATTTTTTTTTATCTGGCCTGTCGAGAGGGCTCAGGCTCAGGCTGTCGATCGGGGACTCAGAGGGCTCAAGCTGTCAATCAAGGGCGAGGGGGGAATTTCAGAGTCGACTCGACTGTCGAGCGACGGGGGACGGCCGAGCGAAAAGGGTGAGGGAGATCCGACTTCGCGACGGGCTGAGCTACGGGCAAGAGGCGACGACCGAGCGAAAAGGGAGAGGGAAAGAGGGAGATCCGAGGCCTCGGCGACGGGCGACATGCGACAGCTTCACTATGGGCGAGGGCTGTCGAGGGCTGATGAGCGAGGGGCGAGGGGCGAGCGAAAAGGGAGAGGGAAAGAGGAAGATCTGCGGGCCTCGGCGACTGGTGATGGGCCGAGCAAAAAGGCCAGCCGGGTACTCCTCTCTAACCGTCCAGCTCCTCTTCTGCGGCCGCCAGGTACTCCTCTCTCTCTCTCTGATTTGTTAAAGGTTCATGTTTTTCTTCTCTTTTCTCCTCCCTCCTAGTGACTTTTTTCCAATTTCTATCTTTCCATGTTGTTCTCATTTGGTAGCATGCAAATCGGATTAAACTCATCATGGTCTTTTTATTATATCAGCGTTTGTGCGTGAATTTGATGAGGTCGGTGAGGAGGGAATGCAGTTTTCCTTAAGAACCCAGCTGTTGAGAATTAGTGTTGATTTTAGTTTTACTGCCGATATGTACGATGAACCTTAATGTCTGTGTAGCATTCTTCGCAGTGAGAACGTGGGATGTATATGTGTCTGTCTAAGGCAGCTAGGCCAAATATTGTTCTTTTTCTTTGTTAATGAATGATCACTTGTTTGAGATAAATTGACAATTACGTAGTTGTATTGAGCTATGGAATCAAGATGAAAAAATGAATTCTAGCACTATAAAAGTATGTGAAGGCATAACTATGCAATTACAATAGTATCTGGTTCTATTTGTTTTTAAGATTGGCGTGACATTTATACTTTGTTTCATATTTGCTCAATTTTGATTTATTGTTTATATAGACAATGGACAAAGGTTGGGAGCATGGCACTCAAGTAGGCGCGCATGGCTCACAATGTAATTATTGCTTAAAAGTTATGAAAACTGGTGGAGTTTCGAGGTTGAAGGATCATTTGGCCGGTAGCGGGAAGGATGTTACAAAATGCAAAGAGTGTCCTCAACATGTTCGTAAAGAATTGTTAGAATTGAAAGAAACAAATAAAAAGAAGGCATCTCACCTTAGAGAAGGGAAGAAAAGGGTTCTCGATAAGCTTAGATACTATGTAACAGAGTATCTCAGTGCATACGAGGCAAGTATGACTTGGGAGCAATATTGTGCCTATTTAGATTCCGTTTATGCGAGTTCATATCAGGTTCAAGAAGACTTTCAGCTTCCACGCCATTCGAACTACTATTATTAGTGAGTATGCTTGGTAAGATTACTCCTTTTGTTCCATGTATAAGAAATTGTTAGTTTATGATTTAAAATAATGTTTTATTTCTTATGCTTTATGTTGCAATGTTTATAATGTCTTCTTCTTATTTTAAGTAGTGACAAAATTTGGATTGTGGTGATTGTATCATTGTTGATTATGTCATTGTTGATTATTATAGATGATTGAACTTTTACACGGAATGCACTTTGCACATATGATTGAAAATACAGGAGAGATTCTGTCGAAATTTTCATAGAAATATATTTATATTAGAATACTTATTTTGCTTGTAAAAGATTAGTGCCACTCCTTTGAAGAGTCATATTGTGAATATATACGGTAACATTTTATTATTTTAAGTAGTGACAAAACTTGGATTGTGGTGATTGTATCATTGTTGATTATTATAAATGATTGAGCTTTTACTGGGAATGCATTTTGTACATATGATTGAAAATATAGGGGAGATTCTATCGAAATTTTCATAGATATATATTCATATTTGAATGCTTATTTTGCTTGTAAAAGATTAGTGTCACTCCGAAGAGTCATATTGTGAATATATATGGTAACATTTTATTATTTTAAGTAGTGACAAAACTTAGATTGTGGTGATTGTATCATTGTTGATTATGTCATTGTTGATTATTATAGATGATTGAACTTTTACAAGGAATGCACTTTGTACATATGATTGAAAATACAGGGGAGATTCTGTCGAAATTTTCATAGAAATATATTCATATTAGAATACTTATTTTGCTTGTAAAAGATTAGTGTCACTCATTTGAAGAGTCATATTGTGAATATATATGGAAATATTTTATTTTAGACCACCGATAATTTTTTACATGATATCTCTGATATATCTCCGATATTTTGTCTCTCTCGCCGACCGATATTTTACCGATATCCGATACGACATTCCATGGTGCCGGCATCTTTGGAGATCACTCTTCCCTGCAAAGAGAAAATGGTAAGATCTCTCGCTCTTCTAACCTCCGCTTACTTTCCAATTGCTTTCAAAGTTCTGTGATTGAATCCATGTACGTTATGTTCTCTATTATCTCTCTCTAATATGCAAATCTATCTTCTTGCAATCGAAATGACTTGATCTTTGGCTGGTGTAGTTTTTAATGTTTGTTCATCTTGTTTACTTTTGTAAATGGGGCTTTGGTATGATGATTCGAGTTGTATTTGTACAATTTTAACATTGGGTGTTGCTTTGGCTGCTATGTCTGATGACTACTAAGTTGATAAATTTGTCTCAAAACTTAAAGTTAACCGATCTTATGAGGTGGTGATCTGGTTTTCGCAACGTGTTACGTGTTATCTCTTAGTTTAAATGCCTACGATGAGGATACTATCTTGCACCACTCTGAGTATTTCTATAGTGTTGATAATGTCATACCCATTTATCTGAGCTTTTACTGTCAAATATATTACTTTTTGTAATAGTATAGTCTTTTTAAAGATCAATCATTTTATTTTTTTTATAGGTTCTTCTAGCTAGAATGTGTGGTGTAAGATCCATCGAGATTGACGGAGTTTTTACAGCCGGTTGTCAACTTGACGCTAACCCTCCACTTTTTCCCCGGACTTGGATCTAAGGGAACTTGGATAAAGTTAATAAAAAAATATTTAACTTTACTTTCTCTTACAAAAGAGGTAGCCGAAAACAGGTCTGAACGGAGGAGTAAGATCCATGTCGTCAACCCCAAATAGTTGTAAAAAGGTGCTACTTGATTATGATTATGATTATAGATTCTTCTAGCTGAAGTTGTTTTCTTAGCTGGTTTATGGTAATTGTACGACTAATGGCATCTCTAGCTAATCCACTTTTATGAAAGATTTAATCTGATGAGTCCCCTTAATATGAGACCACTCGTTTTCGCCATTTATATGAGACCACTCGTTCTGGCCGTTGGATTTAATCCGATGGTGCTCCTTAATATAGAGGGTAGACATCTGCTTATCCACAGTGCCAACAGATCTCAATCCAACTGCTATAACTTAAACTGGGCTTATATAAGCAGCATGAGACCGGTCTTGTTTAAACTTTTCCCTTTTTCACAAATATACATCATAACACAAGATAAAGTAATATCAATATGTGGTGAACTCAACAAAACCCCTCCTACCAATCCTTTAAATAGTCCAAGTGTTGCGCTTGAAAAGCAAGATAGTGAGATGTAACCCACTCGGGGACCTCCATTTTGATATAACTAAAATCAAGAAAACCAAAAAGACCCGACCGGACCCCATATATGTATAACGACCGGACCCCATATAACTAAAGAGCCATCCTCTTTCACTCAAGGAGTCAAGATGCTCACGACAGCGCCTTCAGAAGAAGTGATGACGGAGTTCTCGACCAACCAGAAGCACATCAAGCCTTTCTTCCCCTCTTCCCCACCTCCAGCCACCGTCATCCGGACGCCAGCCACCGGCCTCGTCCCGGGGCAAGTCTCAGATTCTCCTCAGAATCCCGGAGTCCCTTGTCTCCGATGTATACGCCGACAGGAATGCCGTCTTCCGGAAGCTCAAGTCTAAGTGGGAAAACAAGGTCCTTTTTCCCTCCTTTCCGTGCTTTCTCGCTTCTTGTAATGGTACGATGTAATTTGCGGGAAAGCATTGCGTGTTCTTTGTTGCATGTGCTGTTTCCGGATCTGAAATTGGCATGACGGATCTGGGTGGAATTGGATGGATCTAATCTGGGTGTTGTATTTTTGGTTTTGATTTTGACATTTTTTCACTCAATTTGCAATGTGTTTTGACTGCAATGTTTCAATTGTGCGTCTCCAACAGCAGCTGCGCGTCTTGGACAGTCAGCTGCTTCCTCCAGGCCTTCCCTGCCACCCCTTACTCTGTCTGCAGCCCCTCCAGGTCGCCGGGATCCTTCTCCCGCCACCGCCTGATCCACTCCAGGACCAAATTCGGTCTGAAAGAAAAGGTCCAACTCTTTTCCATTTTTTTGTCTTGGTTTCTCAAATCTTATGGTGCAATTTCCCTCTGTTTTCACATTTCAAATATGATTCAGAAAGTTCTCTGTTTATAGATTCTTCTAATTTCGGATTCTTTATTGCATAGTCCGTCTGATTTATGATACAAATGAAGCATCTTCTTATTTCTAATGTTGCTTTCTCTGGACTTATGTTACAAGTGATTAAATGTTGTTTTTATATGTCTGTGGATCTTGTGATCTCCGAAAAAGAAATGACACTCTTTTTCTTTTCACATATTTTGTTAGAGTTCATTTTTTCAGCTTGAAAAAACCAGGGCTGTTCCGGGTTTTAAATTTTGCTACTGGGGCGGGGTTCTGGGTCCAAAAAATTGGACCCCGTGGCGGGTCTGGTGCGGTTATGGGTTTGAAGATTAAAATGGTTCTCAAGCCAAGTTTACCAATACCCGGCATAAATCCACCCCGGTGGCATCCCCAGATGTGGCATTGGGGTGGATTGCGTTAGGGGAGGTGTGATGGCGGTTAGATATATTACTAGGTGCGCCGTTGGTTTGGAGTTTTGTTGGAAAGGCTGCACCCATCGCATCTGCAACCCCGTCTGCATAAGATTCGGCTCCTTTCACGAATATGATTAATTTTTTGGGAGTGTGCACGATGTATATTGAAACCCGAATCCCCAATCCCCAAAGTTATTAATAAGGTCGTAGCTCTCTGGCCGTAAGAGCTAAAATGACCTTCACAATCATGGGATGCATTATCCAATCTGCCTGAAATCGCCATTTCAATTGTTGAGGTTTTGTTTTCTCTTGAATTTGATTGTATGTGATGATGATACTGTGAATCCCAGCTCATTATGAGACCTTGTATTTACGAGGTCGAGGAGAAGAAATTTCTCACAACCATATCTAAGTTTGGTTTTTCGCCTTTCTTTTTATTGATCATATGACCAATATTTTTTTTTTGAGTTCTCAACAACACGGATTTGTTATAATTATCAATTTCATATTCCTTTGGTTCCTGGTGATTGTTCTATGACCATGCTAATGCTGAGTTCTATGATGGTATGAACCTTTTATCTTCTGAGGGAACTATTTTGTAAAAGTTGTTTCAATGCTTTTTATCTAGTGTTTCTCTCAAGTGGAGAAATTTGATTTGTTTTATTGAAAGTTTGAGTTTATGTTTTAAGAGTTTTCTTTTTTTTTTTGCTACAATTTCCTTTTCGTTTTTTCGCAGCGGCCAAACATTCTAAACCTAGGGCATTGCTAAGAAAAAACTCTAAAAAGAATGGAATGGCGTGGAAGACAGGTCTTTCAACTAGTTGAAATTTCAGCTTCCTACAATGAGCTATGTGGATGCCAAGAGCAATACAATGGATATGTGTGTAAAACATATAATGGATTCAGATGCAAACATTGCAAGCGTCTTTGTTAGAATTAGTTTCACAATTTTGAAGACTAAACTAAAATCTTAGATTAGTGCGATTTGACTAGTTACAAATGAAGTTGCAGCATAAATAAAGCTGGGTTTCCTAGCTTTTTGCTCGGTTTGGACTTCGATTATTAACCCACATATGCCTCGCTTATGTTTGTTTCATCTTTGTTAACTTAGAGGCCAAATGAACATTCCAAGTGCATCTTTTGTAAAAAAAAAATAGCATTCTGATTCCATTCAAAAACACAAAGCAAAGAATAGTCCTTATTATGAAAACAATCAAAACATCATCATCATATGCCTGTCCCAGCTATCTGGGGTTGGCGGCATTTATTACATGCCACGTTTGACTCTTATCGGAATCAAAATGGTACAAAATCCATACAAATTAACATAGTGGCAAGTTTTAATGCCAGATGCCCTTCCTGACGAACCCTCTGGATAGGGGATGATGATAAGAAGATTCAACGTCATCATATCCATCATTCATATTTCCAAATATGTGGATTGGCTTTATGATATGTTGGTTGCACATGAAATATCAATATAGCCATCGTCCAACACAAAGTTGGTAATAATGAAAATTAGTCTGCGTCTACATGGGAGGATGGACAAGAAGCAGTTCCGATTTGAACGATTCCCCATCATTGGGCTGATTTGTAGGGTCAATCCCAGAAGATTGATGCTCAAGTGGGCTCTCTAGGCATCAAATACCACTGATAGAAGCCTGTTTCGGGAATATGATTAGTTTCTAGGAGTGTGCTCCATGTATATTGAAACCCTAATACCCAAAGTTATTATTAAGGTCCCCCCCCCCCCGACCATCAAAGCTAAAATGACCTTCACTTGCACAATCCAATCTGCGTTCAATCTCCATTTCAATTGTTGAGGTTTTGTTTTCTCTTGCGTTTGGTTGTATGCGATGATGATACTGTGAATCCCAGCTCATTATGAGACCTTGTTTTTACGAGGTTGGGGAGAAGAAATTTCTCACAGACATATCTGAGTTTGGTTTTTCGCCTTTCTTGTTACCAATTGATCATAGGACCAATATTTTCTTTTTGAGTTCTCTGCAACACGGTTTGTTATAATTGTCCGTTTCATATTCTTTTGGTTCCCAGTGATGGTTCTATAACCATGCTAATGCTGAGTTCTATGATGGTATGAACCTTTTATCTTCTGAGGGAACTATTTTGTAAAAGTCGTATCAATGCTTTTTATCTTGTGTTTCTTTTAGGTGGAGGAATTTGATTTGTTTTATTTGAATTTTGAGTTGATGTTTTAAGAGTTTTCCTTTTTTTGCTACAATTTCCTTTCCATTTTTCGTAGCCGCCAAACATTCTAAATCAAAGGCATTGCTAAGAAAACACTAAAAAGGATGCAATTGCGTGAAAGACAAAGGTTTTTCAAGTAGTAGAAACTTCAGCTTCCTACAATGAGTTGGGTGGATGCCAAGAGCAATACAATGGATATGTGTGTTAAACATATAATGGATTCAGATGCAAACATTGCAAGCGTCTTAAAGCAATCAGCTCATTATAATAACATTCTGATTGCATCCAAAAACATAAAACAAAGAATGGTCCTTATTATCAAAAAAAAAAAAAAAATTGAACCTTGATTATTGTGATTGTTAACCCCCATATTCCTCGCTTACGTTTGTTTCATCTAAGGTGGTCCACTTTAGACTGCTAATGTGCTATATTGTTAATTATTAATGTTACTCTAATTTCAAAGTAGAGAATTGGGGTGTTACACTACCTGTCGCTTTGGGTGGAGAATGCATTTAATATGTTACTTCCTGATGAGAGCCATTTGAACGTTACCCTGCTTAATGTGTTATATACTTAGGACCTTATAAATCGCATTAACATAATTCCACATTATGTGATTATGTGTTAAATGTAGACACGCCTATAAGGAAACACACTGGATCTGGTGGGCTCTGTGGCATTAACTTACATGTGCTTGCAAAATTCTACTTATGCCGATATTGATTGGGGCATTAGACTATGGATGTGGCATGATTGTGTACCATCAGGTGAATTCATCTCATTTATATGCCATAATAAACGGTTTGGTTTCCCTCCTCAGTCTCTCCATATTCTACCTCTGAGTATGAAAAATATGGTCTTGTGCGAAGTTTGTAACAGTGGTTCATTTATTATATGAATTATGCAAATTATACATTTTCTGGTCAAATGCTTGAGCATATTTAAGGGTCCAAATCTGGATAAGCCTTGCTTGAGCATGGAGAATGCATGCCCAAATGATAATAATGCATTATTCTTTAGTGGAATCTTGATCAGACTATAAAAAACAATTACCTAAAAAACTTGAAGCAGATGTGAGGATCTAGCTTTTAATCTTTTGATCAATTGTTTGAAGAAGATGAGTTCTAGATTTGTAGTCTTACTTAAAACCAGGAGGCTTTCAAATTGTTCTACATGAAATAGGATTTATTCCCTTTGCAACTTTGGTGTCCTTTTTCTGTTCCTTTCTGAAAACTGTTATGTGATGTGCTCAAAAGATAAAAATGAGGATCTTATTTATTTATAATATTTAGAAATTCCTATTTAGAAATCTTATGCGATGTGTTCTTTTTTGTTTACATTTAAAAATGCCTCAAATATGTACCTAGCGTTTTGATCATGCATTAGTAACACAAAAATATTTTTTTCACTTTGCTTACATTTATTAGGTTTTCTTTGGGTAACTTCTTACCACGTTTCTTGATTCTTTCAATATTCAACAATTTGTTTTGATTTGTAATTATATCATTTATGAGGAAGTTAGTTTAGTTCACGCTTAGCATGCTTTTCTTCAGTTCTAATCCTGAGGGGCATTGAAAATGGCTAAAATGATTAATGGGAGCATTTTTTTTGTTAACCATTACAAAATTCTTGATTTGTTAATTATGTTGAGAAACAAATTAGGATAGGGTAGGGATAGCTGTGTTTGGTTCTAGGAAGAGTGGAAGCTCAGTCATTAGAGTAAATAGGGTTTTCACTTTTCAATGACTCAGAGAGTGGAAGTCGTATCTGATGTTTCATTGCATTTATCACTATCATTAGACTGAAGAATCAAGAATAAAGTTCATACATTTTTGAAAGCATGAGAGCAAATTGTGGGCAGACACTGGACTTACTTTCTATGGGAGGTAGAGAACTTGTTTGGTTGCTTACAGAAGTGAAAAAAAACGAAGAGATTTGTGTCTTTCTACATTTTTCTGGCCCTTTAGCTCAAATGGCAGAGCAATTAGGATTCTAATTCATTCTTTATCCTAAGAAGGTGGTAGTTCAATTCCACCAAGAGCCTTGCGTCTAAATGACTGTTTATTTTATTTTTTTCCAATGTAGCCCTGTCACATGCCATGACTATTTTGATCCTAAAGTTTTATAGTAATTATCAAGTTTGTGTAATAAACATGTTAGCCACCTAAACAAATTCTGACTCACTGTATTATAAAGCTTTTGTACATCCTACAACTTCAACTATTTAAGCTCAGTCAAAGCCAATAAGAAAATTATTTGACTCTCTGGATCTTGGTGTGTTCGAACCACCATATTTGGAAAAAGTTTTAACCTAATTCTAAATTACTTTAGCAGTTGAGCTAAAGATCCATTGGATTTGCAGGGTACAAGATATCGAACAATTTCTCCACGAACTCTTATCATGTTTAATAAAACCAAACCATAAATCCATCTAACACCACATACTTTCATTCGATATCTTCACTGAACTCCACTTCTTGCACAGTCGAAAAGTTTCCTACCTTGCTCAGTCAAGATTCAAAAGGAATTTCATAAGCATAAAAAAACAAAAAAGGAATCCACGTGAACAATTAAACTAGGTGACTCCCTTATAAAATACGGCAAAGGCAGCAAGAAAAATATAGATGGCGTAGACATTACTTGCAAATTTTATTGCCAATTCCACATAAGATGTCAACTTTGTCAAAAATAAAACAAGAATATTCTGACAGTCATACCCAAGAGCGAAGTGCCAAGGTGGTATTGGTGATAATCTTGAATCGTTCAATGGTTGAGGGCAACTTCCTCCAGCATATAAAAACAACATGATTATTGCAAATTTTAGTTACGACAAAAAATATTCTGGAGCAGGAAGAGAAGGATGGAGGCAGCTAGGGTGATTAAGGAGGCAAACAAAATCACCAAACTTTGTCACAAACTTTACTAAACTTTGGTAATTAAATTTTCTTGAGTGTGCTCCATGTATATCGAAACCCTAATACCCAATGTTACTAATAAGGTTGTAGCTCCCCGACCGTCTATACTAAAATCACCTTTACAATTACGAATTGGACAATCCAATCGTCCTTCAATCTCCATTTCAATTGTTGAGGTTTAGATGTCTAGGTTTTGTTTTCTCTTGCGTTTGATTGGATGCGATGATGATATTGTGAATCCTAACTCATTATGAGACCTTGTTTTTACTAGGTCGGGGCTGAGTTTGGTTTTTCACCTTTCTTTTTATCGATTGATCATCATAGGACCAATGTTTTTTTTTTAGTTCTCGACAACACGGATTTGTTATAATAGTCGGTTTCACATACCTTTGGTTCCCGATGGTTCTATAACCATGCTAATGCTGAGTTTTATGATGGTATGAACCTCTTATCTTCTGATGGAAGTATTCTGTAAAAGTCATTTCAATGCTTTTTATCTTGTGTTTCTATTAAGTGAAGGAATTTGATTTGCTTTATTGGACTTTTGAGTAGATGTTTTTACAGTTTTTGTTTTATTTTTGCTACAATTTCCTTTCTGTTTTTTGCAGTGGCCAAACATTCTAAACCCAGGGCATTGCTAAGAAAAACTCTAAAAAGGATGCAATGGCGTGAAAGAAAGAGGTCTTTCAACTAGTAGAAACTTCAACTTCCTACGATGAGCTGGGTGGATTCCAAAAGCAATACAATGGATATGCGTGTTAAACATATAATGGATTCAAATGCAAACATTGCAAGCGTTTTTGTTAGAAGTAGTTCACATTTTTGAAGACTAAACTAAAATCTTAGATTAGTGCAAGTTGACGACAAGTTACAAATGAAGTTTGCAGCATAAATAAAGCCAAGTTTCCTAGCATTTCGGTCGGTTTGGATTTTGATTGTCATATTCCTCGCTTGCATTTGTTTAATCTGTTTTCTTATGAGTTCCCCAAGAATTCGTTAGGATCCAATCTAACACAACGGGGATTACTAGCCCCAAATGTGGGTCCTTGGGAGATATAGAAATATGCAACACTTTGATTAGAAATTTTCATTATTCTAATTTTGATTATTCTATATCTTAATACATAATAAGGGAACAGAAAATTCTTTTTATTTTCCTATCCTAATTCATTCTGTTCCTCTAAAAGAAGAGAAGAATTCCTACTTTTTTGTAAACTTAGGGGCCAAATGAACTTTCTGATTGCATCATTTGTAAGAAAAAAATAACATTCTGATTGCATCCAAAAACATAAAACAAAAAATAGCCCTTATTGTCAAAACAAAAAACAAAAATTAATCCTTATTAAACAAGAAGCAGTTCCAATTTGAATAATTTCCCATCATCTGGCTGATTTGTAATGTCAATCCCAGAAGATTGGTGCTCAAGTGGACTTTCTATTACAAAGGTCGAATTTAAAGAATCTGGGCCTGGGCATCAAATACCACTGATAGAAGCCTGTCGGCAGTCGCAGGGGTAAGGGCACTTTCCGAAATATGATTAATTTTCTCGAAGTGTGCTCCATGTGTATCAAAACCATAATACCTACAGTTATTAATATAGTCGTAGCTCCCTGATCGTCAAAGCTAAAATGACCTTCACAATCATGGATTGCACAATCTAATGTGCCTTCAATCTCTATTTCTTTTGAACATTTTCAGAAAGTCATTTTGCACAATTCGATATTGCATCTATTTAGGGAAGCTTCGTTCCCGTTGGACTAATAATGACAATATTTTTAAAGTTAATTGTCAGTAATTGAGGCCATATCTGGAGCTTGTTTCCTTGGAGCATGATTTTTTACCTATAGCTGATCCTTTTTATCAAGGTTGACTATACCAACAGTAAACTTAGCGTTCCTGTGAGGCAACCCAATCTTTATTTTCTTGTATTTTAGTTTGTTTCTTGTTAATTTTGATTTTATGTCTTGATTATTACCTATGTGGGGATGCTTTACTCTAGGTTTGGGGGATTATACTTTTATTTTTATATCATCAGTGCTAACTTTTCCTTATTAGTGTGTGTATACTCATTGCTATTCATATCATGAGGTACTTCTCCATCAAGGTGACTTCTTTCACATACTCTTTTTCTTTTTCTTTTTCTTTGTCTAGTTATTGTAGTATATTTTTATTCTTCGCATTGAGGACAATTTTAGTTTAGATTTGAAGTGTAGAGGAAGAACACAACCTAGTAGAAAAATCCACAAAAACATATAAAAAACATAAAAATTAGTTATTATGTTATTCTTGCAGTATATCTCTTTCTACGCATAATTTAATTCTTATAGAAGTTAATTTACATAGAAAGTGTGAGTGAATTAATTTGGGGATGGATACACTCAAATATGAAGTTTATATTCTTATACAATCCTCTTGGACTCATGTGCTTATATTTTCCAAAAACATTCGTACACATCAGTTACACATAGAAATACCATTTAGAAATTTTTAAACTGCCATTTTTAATAGAATATCTTTAGTTAAATCTATTTTTAAAAATATAGTATTCTTAGAGCTTCAATGATCATAATAGACCATCTGTTTAGCTTTATGACGGAGGTGGTTTAAAAATAGGTTGAAGGTATAATACACCTGAAATTTTTTAAAAATATATATAAAATAAAGAGGTTTGCTACTATCTCCAACGAGTAACTAGGCTTTTGAATCCACCGAACAAAATTAATTCACCCTCCGTTGTGGTTAATACAAATTCAATTGTTAAATTACTCGTGTTCTTTTCACAATTGTTAAATTCTCATACACATGCATAATTAAGAGAAATTGTACGGCCCTCTTGGATGTTGTAACTAAGACAATTAATACCAATTCAATAAATCTATCTCTTTTGAGCAAAGATCTATGTAAAAGTTTAATATTTATTCAATAAATACTTTAGAATATACTAAAATCTCTCGAATGTTAGCAATTCCTCAGCTTAATTTTACAAAAATCCACTTTATTCTCTCTCAACAAATAGAATAGAACAAAGTAAAATCACATTAAGCATAGAGAACAAAGATATATCAAATAAAAAAATTAACAAAGATGAATCAATTCAGTCATGGCTTCATCTAAGCCTTAGTATGAAAATTAACCAGATATAGAGAAGGAAAAGAAAGAACTCTGTTTTGTATTGATTGGGGCCGTGTAAAAAGTTGGCTGAATACTATTCACCTGCATTGTTCACCGCACTATTCATTGTTTCTCCAGTCGGTCTATGAATTTTTTTACTGTAGCACAACACCGACTCCAACATTTTTTTTCTCTTCTCCTCTTTTTTCACTCTTGGCCGCCGTCCTCTCTTTTATAGATGGCTCCAACAAGATCTCTAAATCAGTCCTTTTCCAATTGGGGATGAACCCAAATCCAATTCAACATCAACCATGAATCAATCAGTGGAAGGAGTCCTAATTGCAGTCGACTGAGCGGAGCACAATCCTACATGTTTCCAAGGCGAGGACTATCCATATTTCAGCCTTTCCAATCCCAGCTCGCGCCAAAACCGCGTCCTAATCCATCCCAAATATGAGCTCCAAATCCGTTTCCAATTTCAACAACTTTCCTATCCGAGGCAAGCTTCTCGAGTGACCATCGACTTTCTGGATCAAGCCCCGATGCAATCTCAGGGCCTCTTCTTCTCCGCCCAGACCAAGCACAAGGTGCTCAGTCATATGTTCTCCATGAGCGCCCAAGCAGAGCGCCCACCTTTTTTTCCCAAGCCCAGCTCCGGCCGTTCTTTTTCTATTTTTTTATGTTGAGATGAAACCTGTCTTGTAAATGTCCTCCGTCAGATCTCATCTGGACAGTTCTTTGCTCAAAATCAAAACTTGTCTTTTCAATTGCAAAACAATGGCTCAGATTATTTTCTCTGAACTTTAGCTTTAATATTTTGTAATTGAGTCATCAAAAGCCGCCAAAGCTTTCTTAACCATCGGATCTTTGATCTTTTTTCATAAAAATCCGTTCGACGTGCAATAACTTCATGATCCACAACTTGAGCTCATGAAACCTACATAAATAAAATTAAACTTAATTTAGACGCATACTAAAATATAAATTTATTAAATCCAATTAAGGCATCTAAATTATTTAATTAAATACATATTAATTACTCCCTCCGTTCCAAAATATTACGTATATTTGGAAATATTAAATATTCCAAAATATTGTATACATTTTGCCAAATCACGAACTTCCTCTTTCCAAAATTGGAGGAGACTTGGAAGGATTGACTTGAATTTGGTTTGTGAACAAGCATATGAGTTAGATGGGATATAAAGGAGAAGAAGCCATGTGACTTCTTTGTGGGCTTCATGGTCCAACAAAAATGAGAATTTTTTTAAATGTACACAGTAGTTTGGAACGGAGGGAGTATTAAACATCTAATTACCAGCTCAACACTAATAACCTAGATTTACTCCTATTTTATCAGAAAATATGACTAACATATAGTAGAAAGACATATAAAAATGTGTATATTTTGCGTATATCAATAAGTTTGATAAGTGTGATCTTACATTCGTACTTAAAATAAAATTAGATGAGTTGTAACACGAGGGGATATCCTTAAATAGGTTCCATCAGATTTGGTAGTCAACTCACCTGAGCCTGGCGCTGAGTTAAGTCTGGCACTGAGATAAGCCTGGCACTAGAGATTAGTGTACAAGATAAGCTTACTGAGATTGTGTGCTTCTAATTGGAGTAGGAGGTGTAATTGAAAAGGTGTATATGGACAGTGGAAAAAGAAACCCGCCAGGTTAGGTTTCCTTTTAGGCACTAAGGGATATCTTGATAGAATCCTTTTGCTTTCAGTTATGCATGATTTAGGATTGACTTGAATAGGATAGGGAGATTCTATTCTGCCAGGATTAGGACTGTAGAGGGGGAAGGGTGCCACCTATTTAAAGAGTGTTGGCCAGCCCTAGTTCTCCTTTAGTGACCGACCTCTCTCTTTCTCACTTTGCTTTCTCTCGATCTCTCTTTCTATCTCTTATATCTCTCGACCTTCTCTCTCTCTCTCTCGTCCCTCCATACCTGCTGGCCGACCTAAGGTAGCGACAAGGAGGAGCGTGATACATCAGGAATAAACTCAAAGCGAGAAGTTTCGAAAACGGTTTGGGGTAGGATGATTTTACATGTCTTCAAAGGTCTTGTCTTTTTACTGCACCTAGAATTCATGTTGAGTCGAATATTATTGATATTCATGCTAATGTTGAGATGAGTTCTGATCGTTTAATATTTAAACCCTTGCAAGTGCACAAGGCAATTGTACTACAGTGAGTATTTAAGGGTTGTCGAACCTCAAGGACGGATAATCAATCTACCAAACTCAAGAGAAAGTTGCAGTTTTTAATTAATCTAAGAAAATAATAAACTTTAACTAAATTAAATGAGATTTATTTATGTGGAGAAATACCAAGGCTTCAAATTACCACACAATAAACTAGTGTATCGTCTCTCTTTCTCTCTCTTGAATAAATTCCTAATTGGCTAGCATATTCCTCTCGGACATATACTTGTCAATTCAAGTTATTGTGCTCTCCTCTCGAACGTAACACATAAATTAATTAAAATATGGAATTGTAATATATCTCTCTCGAGCATAAACCAATGAAACTTTATTAATATGTGACACCTCAAATTACTCATGTTCCTCTCGGACACGGAAGTGTTCTTTCGGATTGAAACTCACAAAATTCACTTTTGTCTCTCTCGAGCATAAAGAATAAACCTCAATGAATTAACATTAAAACCATAACAAAAATTCATACACCAACTAGAATAAAGGTTTAAGATGAAAGAAAATAAAACAATACAACCAGTCTATTGGGGCTTCATCTACGCCTTGGAAAGAAGTTTAGCCTCGCATTGGAAGAGAAACCATCATCATGTTCTTCATCATTTTCTTCTTCTTCTCTCCTTTGCTCTAGCCTCCAAGGTCTCCAAAGGAACTCAAAACTCTATTCTTTCATGCTCAGTACATTCCCTTTAAGGCATATTTATCGGGTTGGAGAGAAGACACGCAAAGCCCTTCCAAATCCGACTCAAAATAGGGCTATTTTTAAGTTTGCCGAATATGGCGATCGATCACTTTGATGGCCGATCGATTGCCATTTCTTTCTTTGTTTCCGCTGCATCGCACCGATCGTTCAGTTCAACTCTCCTGTCGATGATCACTTGGTGTGCCGATCGATCGGTTACTATTCACTCCCAAACTCCAGTAGATACGATCGATCGCACTGTTCACCGATCGATTAGTTGCTGTAAACTCACACATTCTAGTAGATACGATCGATCGCAATTTGCACTGATTGATCGCACCCTTCATTCTCTTATGTTCTGGCTCTGGCGATTGATTGCTACTGCTCATTTCTGAATTTTTTTCTGTTTTTTTCTTTCTTCTTATGCCAAAAAGTGTGTGTCTTCTTTTCCTATAAAAGATCAAAAACTTATTAAAGTACCACTAATTCTAATCAAATACTAACATAAACATAAGTTTAGGATATTTACTATTCACTCGTAAACTCCAGTAGATACGATCAATTGCACTGTTCACCAATCGATCGGTTGCTATAAACTCACACATTCCAGTAGATACGATCGATTGCAATTTGCACTAATCGATCACACCCTTCATTTTCGAAATTTTTCTGTTTTCTTCTTACGCCAAAAAGAGTGTATATCTTCTTTTCCTATAAAAGATCAACAATTTATTAAAGTACCACTAATTCTAATCAATTACTGACATAAACATAAGTTTAGGAGATAGTTATATGCATAATTCAAGTGTAGATCAAGTTCTATCCATGCTTGTGTTTTGGAAGAACTTGCTTGTATTGCATGAGTTGTTATTATGTTGAAAATTGTAGTAATCAATCACAATTATTTGCTTGATTCATACATGTGTTGTATTAAGATGAAAACTCTGATTCGTAAATGTGATTCCTTGTTCTCCCATCGCCTTGTTGCAACCTTGTTGTCTGACTGTAATTGTCTTAAATCCATTGAGTCATTGTCTAGTCATGAAGATAATAAATACTATCAATTATCTAGGTTTAATCAAGTATCAACAATCAACTTGTTGTCGGTTGAAACTCTAAATTCAACTATGTGTCATCCCGGTATATATATATATATATATATATATATATGTATGTATCACGTAATTAATACTTTAACTATTAATTGTCTATGATGAGGTCTTATGAAATTGTCATAACTAAACATTACAATCATTCTTGGAATAGTATTTCATTCTCGGCCAGATTGTTTCGTGCACCAATACCCAATATGAATTAATTCAGAAATAATTCCAAAAAATTCATAAACGTATGTCATCTATTGAGTTATGTTCTAGACTCACAGGGATATCTCTAGTAAGTTTATCCAATCCTGAAATTGTTTGTATTGTTCTTGAGAGGTGTGTTTTCCCACCCTTTTGTTTTAGACAGATTATGTTTCCTTGAATACTACTAATTTAGATAGTGTTGTCAATCAGCGGTAATGTGATCAGATGAACACTAAAAACACTAATCAGATTATGGCAGAAGTGTCTCTAATTAGATATATATGCCCTATGACAAACTATTGTAGTAAGAAGGTTACATAATTATTGTCAATTTCACTAATACCCCTGTCGAACCTTGTAAAACCCTGATTAAGTACTATATACTATACAATCCACTTGAGAGACCTATTACATATAAAATCAAAATAGTTAAGAGTCTTCAAGTCTTGTAACTCTCTTGAAGTCAAGATGTGCAGTAAATCCTTGCGTCTTTCTTTGGGGTTTTCTACTTAATACAATTACATGTGCATTAGTGTTTGCCTGAACAATTCTGATAGTTATATCCAAAAAGTCAAATTCCACAAGGGTTGGCACAACACATCTGTTCTTTGAGTCATTATCTTAGATTCCATAGGAGTTGACACAACATCTCTGTTCTTTGGATTATTATTTGAGATTCCATAGGGGTTGGCACAATACCTCTACACTTTGCATTTTAATTGCTTGATTGAAGTCACCACAAATATTGGCATAGCATCTTTAATTTGAAATCATAGTATGTTCAATAAGCCATGACATAGCATTGGTCTTACGAGGTTTCTGTCCTTATTTGGGGATTGACACAACATCGCTGCCCACAAGAGACACTACAACACTATTAAATTGTTAGGCATCATGGAAGGCCTACATAGTCTCAGCCCATTGTGTCCATGAGCACCGATGGGGCCCACGTCCTAGATTCATGGTAGAGTTCTACAGGACAACCCCTAGTGGCGATTGGGTATGATGTCTGCTTGTGAGCGACAAAGGATATGAGAGCAGAAGTTCACTCACTCCTAGCACTATGGAGTCTGATTACCTTATTCGGATGTCGAGTTCCCGATGTTTATGATGAATTATGTCTCTAGATTGTATTGTAATATATTGCAGTTCATGGTACAACTATTTCCGTTGTTGCATTATCCTTGAATTATCTTATTATTCTCTATTACGGTTTTGTATCCTACTAGGTATTTTTTGGAATACTCATGCATCCTGCGATGCAAGTTTAGTGGTTGGTAAGGTGTAAGGAATAGCTGGATAAAGAGGATTAGTGTGAAGAAGTTGATAGTTAATATTAAAATTTCAGTTTTATTTTGAGAACAATTGTAATGGCTTTGGACCAATAAATATTTTGGGTTATTATTTTAACTGCTCATTCATAGTTTTATTTTTAAATAGAATATCCTTTGAGTTTTGGTCACTTTCCACCTCTCAAGGCATTAGTGTGAATGATGATATCTATGTGTCATGCCACAAGTATTCAACACATTAAAAGAAAATTGTTTCAATAAGAGCTAAAAATTTGGGTCGTGACAGGGCCTTTGTGCCTCAGTAAGCTGAAGGATTCGCTTCAAAAGTTGGAGGTTAGAACAAATTCTCTCATACTATCAGGCTTTCCAGTCTATCAAATTCAAACGTAAGTCTGTAAGGGTATCTTAAAACCTAGTGCCTTAAGCCAACTAGTTGGGAGTTAGCTGCATCTTTTGTTATCTACACGAGCTTTATAGACTGGTAGAGCTAGGCATTGCATAGTCATGATTTAAAAAAAAATGATGTATTATACTTTTATACCCTATATTGTGGACTTATAGTTGATGATGCTTAAGCATTACTTCTATCTTGATACTTTAAGATAAATATGTCATAGAATTATTTTGGGTTATTGAGCTCGACTGTAACTTGACTAATGGGTCACAATAGAATGTGTGAAAGATAAAAATTTAGATTATATGCCTATTTATTTTGCACCTTTGCTTTTTGAACAATACTTATATATCTATATTGAGCAAATATTTCTACAATAAAGGTGTGGAACAAAACTACTAATTTGTGCATCTTTGTGCTTTAATTGTTTATTTATGCAAGTCTTAGTGGTTAATCTCTTTAAACGTAGTTATATGTATGGGAAGGGATATATATGATTTTATTATTTTAGGTTATATGTTTGTGGGTAGTATGGTTGTAAACCCTCACGAGACAAAACTCATCCTACTATAGACGACTAGAGTTTAACGGCTTATTGCATATGCTCAATATAAACGTGTTCCCTACGAAAGTGACATTTATTCTTCTAGTAGTTAGTTTCTTAATTATTTTGTTCAAGGACTAGCAAAATATAGGTTTGTGGGTATTTGGTATACATAAATAATACACTTTTGCATCCTTTTCTACCTATTTGCTAGTGTAATTTTTCGGTTAAAATAAGGATAAATATGAATTATTAGTGTTAAGCCAATAATTAGGAGTTTACATTGATTTAATGGTTAATTGTGCTTAATTGATTTATTGGATACATTAATTGATTTAATAGAAATATATTTTAATATGCGTCTAAATTTAATTTAATTTTATTTATGTAAGTTCGTGAACTTGAGTTTTAGATCATGGAGTTATTGCGCGTCAAACGGGTTTTTATGAGAAAAAATCAATACATATGAGATCCAATGAAGGAGGGTGAAACAAGGAGTTTTAACTAATGAAATAAAAAAGGGAGAAAGAGCAGCCAAGCCTGCACTCGGTTGCTCGAGCGAGAGGAATAACAGAAGCAGAGTGATGGAACGAAGAAGATGAACAACACTTAATCGGGTTGGACAACACCTTGGCTCTCTTACGCTTGTCGAAGGTTTGTTCTTGACTCAACAAAAGTTTGAAATTGGCTCAAATTCGTACTGGCATGAGGAATTCCAGTCTGAAATTGGATTGTGCTTGACTTGGAAAGATTTGGGATTCATTTAAAAATTGGAAGAGTTGGGGGCTGTTTGGGAGGCCATTTCCCACTTCATTTCCCATCATTTCCCACCATTTCCCACTAAAAAGTGTTTGGGAGGCACATTTACATTTTTATTTTCTTTTACATAATGAATGATCATAATGGTCATTTTCATTCTTGAGGTGAATGTCCTCATGAGGACATTCACTTGTCAAATGGGTTTTTAAATGGGAATCTCGTGATAAATAACCATAATTACCCTTCCATCATTCATGTCTACCTTTTGAATCCCCAAAACCCATACTACAATCATCAAATGAAAATGAAATTTTTTTCATTTCCTACGGTGATCAAATGGCCTCCCAAACAGCCCCTTGGACTGAAAACTGAATCTTGGCTCAGCAGAGGGCTTGGGCTGCATGCTGGTTGCGACTGCGGATTTGGATTGACTCGAATATTGCATAAGATTTGAGGTCAGCTGAGAGAAGGAGAGGCACAACTGAGGACAGATCTGATTGCCTCAAATCTCGGCAGCCGGATTTGTAGAGGAGTTACATTCTGTTTGGGAAGGTATTTGATTTGGATTCTGATGCAGATTTGGGTTCATCCTCGTCTTGGACAGGGCTTTGCTTGGAAGCCTATAAAAGAAAGCAGAGTGATCCAAAGGAAGGAGCAGGCGGCCAACAGAAAGCAGCCAAACAGGAAAATACAGAGCCTACGATGTCCAGACGGTGGCGACAGGAAGAAAAGGGGCTGTTCATTGTTACTTTTAATTTCTTTATTTTCTTCATGGAAATAATTATGTATTCCTTCGTGATTTCCATTGTCACGGGGTTCTAGTCTCATGGACTAAGGCTTGATGATGTATAATGAAGCATACTTTGTTCACTTCAAAACTCCATGATATATATTTGCGCTGTAGTTAATTAATTTATTTTATTTAATGATATTTGCTTTTATTTAGGGTGTCATGCATGTTGAATTATTAGTAGAATCATTGAGTTGGAAAGACTTCCACAGCAATAATTGTACTAGATAATTAGCCTTTGATTGTGTGTCTTCTCCGGTTATATATAATGCTTGGATAATTACTTTTAGGCTGAGAAAAGTACCTTGAGAATTCTATAAATTTGGAATTAGGAGCTACATAGTATGTGGATTTATTACATATTCAATGCCTTAGTTTGTTCACCTTGGTTATTCTCAAACACTAAAATTAATTATCTTAGCTCTTTTAATCAATTTTTCCTACATAATTCATTCATTCTAATTTTGTTATAGTCTTATTAAATTAGTAATTAATGATTTTAGATTCTAATTTTCTCAAATACGCACTCCGTGTGGATCGATCTCAGTCTCACCGAGTTTTATTACTTCGCTACTACCGGCACTTGGGTAAACACTTTTAAAGTTGTAGCAATATCTAAGTTTGGTTTTTCACCTTTCTTTTTACCGATTGATCATAGGACTAATTTTTTTTTTTAGTTCTCGACAACATGGATTTGCTATAATTGTCAGTTTCACATTCCTTTGAATGATTTTGAATGATTCCCCATCATCTAGCTGACTTGTAGTGTGAATCCCAAAAGATTGGTGCTCAAGTGGGCTCTCTAATACAAATGTTGTATTTTAAGAATATGGGCCTGGGCATCAAATAAGCACTGATAGAAGCCTGTCAGTTGTCGCAAAGGAAAGAGCATTTTTTGGAAGTATGGTTGATTTTCTGAGAGTGTGCTCCATGTGCATTGAAACCTTAATACCCAAAGTTATTAATAAGGTCATAGCTCCCCGATCGTCAAAGCTTAAATGACCTTCACAATAAAGGATTGCACAATCCAATTTGCTTTCAATCTCCATTTCAATTGTTGAGGTTTAGTTGTCTAGGTTTTGTTTTCTCTGGTGTATGATTGTATGCGATGATGATGCAGTGAATCCCCCTGCTCTAATTACGAGACCTTGTTTTTACGACGTCGGGGACGAGAAATTTCTCAGAGACATATCTGCGTTTGGTTTTTCACCTTTTTACCGATTGATTATAGGACCAATATTTTTTTTCTAGTTCTCGACAACACGGATTTGTTATAATTGTCAGTTTCACATTCCTTTGGTTCCAGATGATGGTTCTATAAGGTATTAACCTTTTTCTTATGAGATAACTATTTCGTAAAAGTTGTTTCAATGCCTTTTATCTTGTGTTTCTCTTAAGTGGAGGAATTTGATTTGTTTTATTGGAATTTTGAGTTGATGTTTTAAGAGTGTTTATTTTTTTTGTTGCTATAATTTCCTTTCCGTTATTTGCAGCCACCAAACATTATAAACCCAGGGCATTGCGAAAAAAAACTCTAAAAAGGATGCAATCGAGTGAAAGACTGAGTTCTTTCAAGTAGTAGAAACTTCAACTTCCTCCAATGAGCTGGGTGGATGCCAAGAGAAATACAATGGATATGTGTGTTAAACATATAATGGATTCAAATCCAAACATTGCAAGCGTCATTGTTAGAATTAGTTTCACAATTTTGAAGACTAAACTAAAATCTTAGATTAGTGCAATTTGACATGTTAAAAATGAAGTTTGCAGCATAAATAAAGCCAAGTTTTCTAGCTTTTCGGTCGGTTTGGATTTTGATTGTTAACCATCATATGCATTGTTTACCCTTGTTTCAACTTTGTTAACTTAGGGACCAAATGAACATTCTGATTGCATGTTTTGTAAAAAAAAATGACATTCTGATTGCATCCAAAAACATAAAACAAAGAATAGTCCTTATTATCAAAACAAAAAACAAAAATTGAACCTTGATTAAACAAGAAGCAGTTCTAACTTGAATGATTCCCCATCATCTGGCTGATTTGTAGTGTCATTCCCATAAGATTGGTGCTCAAGTGGGCTCTCTATTACAGAGGTCGTTTTTGAAGAATCTGGGCATGGGCATGAAATACCCCGCTGATAGAAGCATGTCGGTTGTCACAGGGGAAAGGGCACTTTCGGGAAAATGATTAAATTTCTGAATGTGCTCCACGAGTCCCCAATACCAAAAGTTATTAATAAGGTCATAGCTCCTCGACCATCAAACCTAAAATAACCTTCACAATCACGGATTGCACAATCCAATTTGCCTTCAATCTCAATATCAATTGTTGAGGTTTAGTTGTCTAGGTTTTGTTTTCTCTTGTGTTTCATTGTATGCGATGATGATATTGTGAATCCCAGATCATTATGAGACCTTATTTTTTGAGTTCTCGACAACACATATTTGTCAAGAAAAATGTTTTGGGTGATAATTTTCAGCACCCCAAAATTTCTCGGTAACACCCAAGGTTGGAAAAAATCATGTTTTTCTAGCATGTTCATTAATACTCCAATGTTACATTTTGACGGTAGATGTCGACTGACAAAAATCTCACTATTTAACTGTGGCATGTCACTGGCGTAAATTATAACTGTTCCATTGAGTTCAATCTAGTGATCCTACTGTCAGGATCCTCATTATCTGACAGTGTCCTACCACCAATACCGTAAATGAGGATAGTATGATGGTACTCATAAACTATAAAAAAAAATTTGGGTTCTACCGAGCACGTGGTGTTGCTGAGGAAAATTGGGGTGCTGCAAAGTATCACCCAATGTTTTTGCATAAGTGAATATTATCATAGTCTCATTAATATGAGCTTGCATGAGCCTGAGCTACGTGCATCAAGTGCATTTGGGTTGTGCGATTTCAATCAAGCAACCAAGGCACAAGTGCATTTTTTATCCACCACCTACCTTTATTTTTTGTTCTAAGGCCTCAAGATCCCACTAGAAAGGGCAGGACAATTACCTCTTAAAGCACTGTACTCCGTCTTCAATGCCCTTTTCTCGCATACCCTCTTGAATACCCGTGTAATCAATTTATATCTAATTGTGTCAATTGAGCTCAGGATTATGTTAACTTTTTTCCTAAAATAATATATTTGAAGAAAGTTAAAAAAAATACTTCCCCTTTGTTCCATTGTTAATGCTCCCCTCCTGTTGAGAAAAAAAATTAATACTCCTTCCATACAAAATTACTTGTCTTATTTAAAAAAAATCAAGTTCGTTTTGGTTTGAAAAAAATCAGTATTGATTTGAGAAGAATCATATCATTGACAACCCACCTAATTTAGGATAAACTCTAAGTGGAAAGAAGGGATTAGGTTTCCACTTGAAATAGGACTACAATTGGGGAGGGCACCATGTATTATTCTTAGATATTCTTATTTGTTGATAACTTGCCTAATATAAGATAAACTCAAATTGGAAAAGGAAGTTAGTGTCCTTTTTTAATAGGAGTCCAAATAGGATGGACGTCCAAATAGGATGGGCACCTGGGAATTTGTAAGCTAAAAGGGTAGTTTCCTAAGATAAATACGACTTGAATTAGAATTATATTAAAAGAAGGAAAGCAGTTAAAATTCCACTTAGAACTAGGCGCCATAATTGGATGGGCGTCAGGATAAATTTCGTGAGAGACTTCTAATTGGCTAGAGAAGATTGTGATCTACTTAAATCAGGGAGGAAGATATTCTCCAACTAGAATAGAAAAGCTCTTGATTGCTCGTGATAATTAAGATTACTCAAATAGGAAAAAAAATTACGTTCCAATTAAAGAAGGAAACCTACTGGGCTAGGACTCCCTCTGGATGCCAGGATTAGTTTCGGAGAATCCTTGTAATTATAAACTTACCAGATATGGATAGCCTTCAAAAGGGATAAGGATAAAGAGTTACCACTTAGAGTAGGACTCCAATTGGGCGTGGTTGGGCGTCCTCTATAAATAGAGGAGTCGGCTTCCTCTTTTCCCATAACTCTCTCTCTTCCTACAAATTGCCGACCCCCTCTCACTTCTCTTTCTCTCTCTCGACCCCTATTTTTTCTTCTATCTTATCCTTCTGTCGTGCCCCGAATTTCAAAACCTCGAATAATGCGCCGAAGCACTAACTCATTTAAGGTCATAAGGCTGAAACCCGGGATGCGACCGAACACTCGATCACATAACGTTCTCATTCCAGAATGCTTAACCAATATCCGTTTTACAAAAATCTTGAATAATAAAACAAACTACGCTATTACAACAATTTATTCTTAACAATCATCAAACATCAAATTTAAATTTAGCTCACAGGCTGATCAGTTCTCTTACGAACAAGAAAATTAAAAATAAGGAATAGATCCACTTCTATCAACTTTCCACCATCGAGCTCCTTCGCACGTACCTTGTTAGTTCCTTTCCACTTTGAATCCTGCATCGAGAGATGCTTGAGTATTTCGAAAGAAATACCCAGTAGGAGCCAAAAAAAACCCACAACAGAATAATAATAAAAGAAATACTGTCAAAATAAAGAATTAAAGACACATTTAAGAAGATCAGGTTGAGCAAATACGGAGTTCACTTACCTGGACAATAATCATCATCAAAGACCATCAACGGTCGAAAATAAATAAACAATAACTCAGATCCCAAACGTACAGAGCATCGGGAGAAAATAATAATGAATATTGACTCCAAACATACAGAGTGTCGGAGATAACAATTTTTGCTCTCTGTTTAGTCCACTTCCCCTATGGGACATCAATACCAGATCATCCTAGAGGTTCTACAGAGGAACCCGGCCATGCGTCTGATCTATACATGAAATATGCATTTTATTATCTCCTAAACTTATGATTATGCTAGTGTTTGATTAGAATTTCTACTACTTTAATATAGTTTTTTGGTTTTTGTAGGAAACAAGAGTAATACACAGAAATGATGAGAAAAGTAACTCAAATGGTTAAATCATCATAACCTCGTGTACAAATATCGGATTAGACTGATTCAAGCTTCATGTTAAATTTCAAGAAGCCAGCTTTCCAACGCCACTAACCACGCCCAATTCGGAGTTCGGGACAGAAAGTTATAGCCATTTAAAGTTTATGAATAGTAACTATGATCGATCGGCTATCAATGCGATCGATCGCCAGAGACGTAAAAGCAGTGTATTGAAGGAAACGATCGATCGGCCTTAAAATGATCGATCGTATCTACTGAAATTTTTTATCCGCGCAAGACAGTAACTACGATCGATCGGTATCATACGGCGTCGATCACCAAAGCAATCGATCGGGGGGAAAATAATGAAGGAATTGAGATCGATCGGACAACGAACGATCGTCAATACGAAGCGATCGGATCGCCGTATACAGAAAACCGAAATAAGACCTATTTCGACTCGGATTTGGAAGGGGACTTCATGGTTTATCTTCACTATTATAAATAGGCCTTATGGGAGAACGTTTTGGGCACCACATATTCAACCCTTGGAGAATCTAGAGCTAAATTGGAGGCTAGAGCAAAAGGAGAGAAGAAGATGAAGAACATGATGAACATGATGGTGATTTCTTTTCCGATGCGAGGCTAAACACCTTTCCAAGGCGTAGATGAAGCCCAATAATCTGGTTGTGTAGTTTCTTTTCTCTCATCTTATGTTTTTACTCTAGTTGGTGTATGGATTTTATTGTGTAATCACCGTTAATTCAATAAAGATTTGTTCTTTGTACTCGAGAGAGAGACAAGAGTGAATTCTTGTGAGTTTCAATCCGAAGAATACTTGCGTATCCGAGAGGAACGTGAGTAGACTGAGGTGTTATATATCAATAAAATTTCATTGGTTTATACTTGAGAGAGATAGATCACAATTCTATGTTTTAACCGTTTTATGTGTTACATCCGAGAGGAGAGCACTATATTTTGAGTTGACAAGTGTATGCCCGAGAGGAATATGCTAGCCAATTGGAAATCTTTATTCAAAAGAGAGAGAGAGACGATACACTAGTTTATTGTGGTGGGATTCGAAGCCTTGGTCTTCTCCATATTGATTAAATCTCACTTAGTTTAGTTAAAGATCATTGCTTTCTTAGTCTAGAATCAACATTGCTACTTTCTTTTGAATTTGGTAAAATATTAATCCGTCCCTGAGGTTCGACAACCCTTATTAATACTCGTCGTAGTACAATTGCCTTGTACCCTTGTGCACTTGCAAGGGTTTTAATTTTAAACGATCAGCGTCTAGGGATGCTGGCCCCATCGGTGCTTACGGGCACAATGGGCTGAGACTGCTGACCTTCCATAATATCATACAGTCTAAAGTGCAGGCGTTGCCGTCATCGGCTGAACTACAGAGGTTCATAATATAATCTGAGATCACAGAGGATCTAGCAATGGCTCGTGAGCATACTATGATTCCAATCTAAGAGCGTTCATCGAAACTCTTAGTGGAGAAACAGTTTACATAGAACTGAATCAATCTAGAAATATCAAGAGCTCTCTCATCTAGAGACTCGAACATCAATCTTCCAAAATCTGACTCACAGAGGAGTAAAGTAATAATCTCATTGATACAATCTGAATTAACTCACATAGGAGTACTCAAGAAATACAATCTGAATTGACTCTCATAGGAATACTCAAAATCTTTAGAATGATCAACAACGGATGATTCCAATTATAATTCATCAAGAATCGGAACACTGAATCTCATCACTATACCTAGCCCTAGATATGACAATCCCCTTGAATCAGAATAGAAGGTTCTCATTATCAGAAATTGGTCAACAATAGTGCACAAGGTGCTGAATCTGTGATAGAATTTCTTGGATAAAAGGCCGTTCAAGAACTCGAACACATGGGACAAGTAATTTTGGACAGTAATCTTTAACTCACCACTCATACTCATAATCTAATATTACTGTACCCTGTACCTTCAAAGTCTTACATTATAGAAATCAGATCATTATAATATATATATATATACTTATAATGTATAGTAGTAAATAGAATTAGGGTTTTAATACGAATACAATAATCTGTCTAGTACATAACAGCCAACTTCCATCAGCGGTCACTGACTACCGAGCCTGAATCATTTTCTAAAATTTTTATCCCATATAGCCTTGGGAGTCTAGTTTCTAACCCAATCAGAATCATAATTTTCTGAGTTGTCTATATTTATTTACGATTTTCTGATCACTGCTCGTCGGTGCAGGAACAATCCTGGCCAAGAGCAAATATCATCATATACTTTGCTTAATTATTAAATATAGTCTAATTAATTAATTGATTACACTTATCAATGATGATTACACGTTACTTATGTTCTTTACAGAACCAAGAAGGTTATGGAATTATCAGATTACTTCATTAGATGAAGAGTTTTACACTTCTCGTTATATTAATGTCCCAAGGGCTACCAATGACTCGTAAACTGAAATGGACAATTAATAATGGACACAAAATTACTTTAATCAACTGAGACATGACTCCACAATCTTGGTTTACTACATCAGGGTCATGATCATATAGAAACATCAACAAATCAATAGCAATTTCATGGAATAATCAGGGATTATGGTGGATGAAATGAGATTAAATGGACTTATCTTAATATCGATGTATAACGAATAAAAGAAGTGAATAATCCAATTGGACAGATCATAAAAGCCTCCAAAGATTGAGAAAGATCACAACTTTATACATTAATCAAATCAGGGATGTCATCTAAGTGCTAGATCGGATGATGGATCGAAGTAAACACAGGGTCACGTGCAATATCTCAAACACGTATCAATATAATCATGGAATATGAACTGAAATTCATGCATATAACTTCCACATGAATATAACTCAATCATGAAGCATATACAATCATAAGACGTAATCAAAATATGAACTTTTGTGGGAAAAAGAGCATCCTACTTCTTGGTGGAACTGATACTCTTTGCGCGTTAATCGGTTCTACGCGTATTACCCCTTTTCTTCGCGAAATCTCCACGAACGAGTGCACAAACTAATGTAGAACCTTTAGAATGAAATGAGAGAAGGCTGGCTGCTCGCTCCAAGGCTGGCACGAATCCCAAGGGCGTCCAAAAGTCTTTGACGGCCTCCTCTCATGTGGTTTTAAATAGAAGATGCCTAGGTGATTACATTAAATCCTCACAGTTGATTACTAATCCATCCAAGGGCCGTGATTCACCAATCACCAGCACAAAATCTAAGTCAAGGACGTGATTTTCCTTGATTTAGATCGGTTACAAATCTCTTTTTAGTAGGGATTTAAATCAAATCAATATCTTACTCAAAATAGGGTTGTAACCCCCTAATTTGAAAAATCAATCTAAGATCTCTTTCCAAACCAAGACGTGCCAATAAATTAGCCATGTAACTGCCATGATTATCTCATTAATCACGTTCAATTACAATCCCACTAATTACTCTAATTTCCCCAATTAACTCCTCAAATAGTTAGGATTTCCTACAATTAAGGAGCTTCAAATCTCCTCTATCGGTTACACCATATTTAAGGTAATTTCTAAATTCGATTTCAATCTCGCACCATTGATTGCTACCCAATTTATGGCCAAGATTTGACTTCATAAGGAAGGAATCCACGTCAAGGATGAGATAGACGTCAATCAAATCGGTTACAATTCCCATTAATTAGGGAATTAAATTAGTTAACTAAGTTTCCATAACCAACCCAAAATCTCTTCCTAATTGATTCTCAATTGGCACGATCTCAATCATGCCATTAACTAATTTCATTCCACCTTATTTGGCGTCCAAAATAATCCCATTAATTAGCATAATTTTCCTAAATTAGGAATTTCCCGAAAACAGTCCAAATTAAATCGGATTTGCAATTTTCCCTCTTCTCCTTAATTCTCTCTCCCCTAACCAAATTTAAAACATGCCAACCACGTGCACAGTGCCCAGGGCGCTGTGTCCACGTGGCTCTAGCTCTCAGATGCTCCTGCGTCTGGGGCGTGGCACATAGATGAACGACTTCGATGTCTCGCGAATGAAGTGTGCTATATAGCACTGCACAACTCTTGTACCACATCAATAATTTAATTTAATAACTCAAAATATTCAAATGAGTCTCTACACATTGGACTCACACCCTTGCCCCCACTCCTGGCGTCAGGTGCACTCAGCCCCTGGTGCCAGGCCAGCCTCAGTGCCAGGTTGAGCCCAGTGCCAGGGCTAGTCCTCGCGCCCTAGTGTATAGCCTAATCTGATTTATCAATTCCACTCTTCTATATGCAACACAAAACTAAATCAACATACCAGATTAAAAGATTTCAAAACAGACAGCAAAACTTTCCTATTTTAGAACAGTTTCCTAAAATAGCAGTTTTGGTAAACTTACAGAATTTTTGGATGTTGAAATTAAGGAGAAGCAAGAAGATATTGACAAACGGTTTGAGGTAGGATGTTTTTACGCAATTGTTTCTATGGTCCTGTTCTTCCACAACATTTGGATTTTCTTGCGTTTGAAGTCAGATACTAGCGTGTTCCTACTGATGTTGAGTTGAACCTTATTCAGCTTATACTCAAGTGACTTTGCTTGAATTATATGCATTGTTGTCAAGTTAAAATTGTAGTAATCGATTGCGATTGCTTACATGATTCGTGTTTCTATTACATATATTGTCTTAAGAAAGAACCCTAATTTGTGCATGTATTTCCTTGTTGCTGCCATCTTCATGTTGCGACCTTGTTGTTCAAATTTAGTTATCATGATTTATAAAGTTAAGACTTATTTAATAAAGGTTATAACATTGCTAAACTCCTAGGTTTTACTAAGCATTACAATCAGTCTCAAAATAGTTTTTCATTCTCAGCCAAACTGATTTCTGCACCGACACCCTGTACGAGATAATCCATAATTTCAAAAAAGTCAAAAAATATGTTGTAAGTTGTGTTATGTTCTAAACTTACAGGGCTATCTCCAATAATTTTTTCAAGTCCTAAAATTGTCTGTATTATTCTTGGGAGGCATGTATTTCCACCCCTTCTGTTTTGGACAGATTCTGCATTCTAGAATTCAACTGATCTAGATAATGTTCGTAACCCAGTGTATCGATCAAACTCCTATGTTCAATCATTTGTCATCCGAGCCTATATTTATGTATTGATCGTTTAAATATAAAACCCTTGCAAGTGCACAAGGCAATTGTACTATGGCGAGTATTAAAGGGTTGTCAAACCTCATGGACGGTAAATACTTTACCAAACTCAAGAGAAGAAAAAGATGTAGTTTAATTAATTCTAAAGAAAACAATGAACTTTATCTAATCTAACTAGGATTTAATCAATATGGAGAAGTATCAAGGCAGAGAATCCACCACTAGACATGCAATTACTACTCTCAATTATTATTAAGCATAAGTTAACATGATATGGTAATTCGTGTTCTTGATCGGACACACGAATTACTAATGAATTCACTAACGTTCTTGATCGGACACGAAAGTTCATCCACTATTGTGTAATTAATACTATCCTTGATCGACATAGAATCAATCACAGCTCTATTATAATGCAATCAATCTTATCCTTGATCGGGCATAAAATCAATCACAATATCTAATTTCATTCATAATCAATCAAGTCTATGATCAAGCACTCAAAAGAATATTCATGAAATCGCATTAAGCATCAATCATAATCAACTATATAAAATTAAACTATCAAGAGTAGCAATACACATCTAAGGCTTCATCAAGCCTTGAATAAAAGTTTAGTTACACATAGAAAGAAAGAAAAGAGAAGCCTGTTTATGTAGATCCATCGTCATGAATCCTTCTTCTTCTTTGCTCCAAAAGACTCCTTCTCTTGCTCCTCTCTAGCCTCCAATAAAGCTTAAAAGTCTATTCTCTGGTCTACTTTCTAATGCTCAAAACGTTCCTTCATAAGGCCTATTTATAAGTTTGAAGAGAAACCACAAAGTCCCCTTCCAAATCCGAGTCGAAATAGGTCTTATTTCCGGTTTTCCGCATACGGCGATCGATTGCTCCGTATTGCCGATCGTTCGCCTACCGATTGATCGCAATTCCTTCGTTATTTTCCTAGTGTTCCGCATACTGTTCATAAATTTCAAATGGCTATAACTTTCTGTCCCGAACTCCGTATTGTGCGTGGTTGGTGGCGTTGGAAAGCTGACTTTTTGAAATTTAAAATGAAACTTGAATCAGTCAAATCTGACATTTGTACACGAAGTTATGATGATTTCACTATTTAAGTTATTTTCTCCTCATTTCTGTGTATTACTCTTGTTTCCTACAAAAAACAAAAACTATATTAAAGTAGTAGTTATTCTAATCAAACACTAGCATAATCATCAGTTTAGGAGATAATAAAATGCATAATTCATGTATAGATCATGTATCATGTGATGAATACTCTACTTATTAATTGTCTATGTTGAGGTGTTATAAATATATGTTACAAAGTTGATAAAAGAAACTTATCTTTGTCAGTTTACATGTCTTTAGTTTATTTATTCCAAATGCTCTATCGACCCTTTGTGAAGCCTTAATCTACTAATACAAATTAGTTCTACTATGATAATGTGTCTTTAATTAATTATATATGACTTATAATTAGAATTCAGTACTACTAAAAATCCTAAAAGTATTGTAAGCTTTTATTAGAACCATGACCGATCAATGTGTAAAGTCTTAAATTAGTAACATACATATATACGAATAACTGAGAGACACTATTATCTATTAAAAATATAATAGTTATGAGTCTTCAGGTCAAGAACTAGTCTTTAGGTTTAAAACCTATTGCTTCATCAACTTTCTGTGTTTCTTGTACACCTTGAACACCAAAATGAGATTCAAGTGTTCTATCTCTCTTAAAGTCATGTTGACAACATTTCTTATGTATTTTCTAGGGTTTCTTACTTAATATAATTACATGTAATGCTTCTATGTTTGCTTGAATGATTCTGGTAGTTCTATCTTAAAAGTCGGATTCCTCATGGATTGGCGTATCTCTGTACTTTTGCATTATGAAATATTCGATTGAAGTCAGGGATTGGCGTATTTCTGTAGTTTGCAGTATTGAATACTCGATTGAAGTCTCCTAAGAGATTAACGTATCTCTAATGAAAATTATAGTATACTCAATAAGCCATATCAGAAACATTGATCTTGCGAGGTCTCTGTATTCATATTTGGGATTAGTGTATTCTGTGATTAACATATCCCTGCCTTATCGAGGCACCACATGCACTTTTTAGATTGTTAGGCAACATAGAAGGCCAACACAGTCTCCACCAATTGTGTTCATGAACACCGATGGGGTCCACATCCTAGACTCATGACAGGGTTCTTATCGAGGACCCCTAGTGGCGAATGGGTATGATGTCTACTTGCGAGCGACAATGATTTGAGAGCAGAAATTCACTCACTCTTAGCATTTTTAATATTTATGGAGTCTGATTGCTTCATTCAGATGTTTGAATTTCCTGACATTAATGATGAATCATCTCTTGTAACATATTATAGATTCATGTTACAAATATTTCTGCATATTGCATTATCTTTGAATTATCTTATTATATTCTATTGCAGTTTTGCATTTTACTGGATATTTCTATGAAATACTCATGCATCTTATGATGTAGGTTTATCTGCCGATAGCTCGTAGAAGAGAGTTGGACTTAAAAGTGGATTCGTAGAAGAAGAGTTCAAAGCTTAGACTTTATAATTGTAGTTTATTTTGATGATTTTGTAATAATAGCTTTTGGATCATTAAAGAACATAACAAGTTATTATTTATTCTTTATTTTAGATTTTTATTTATAAATAGTTTGTTCTTTGAGAGTTTGTCATTTTACACTTCTCATTATGTTTGTGTAAATGAATGACGACGTAATTACTTATGACGCTTCAAGTATTCACCATATTTAAAAGATACGTACTTCGATAAGAGCTGAAAATTTGGGGCATGACACACATAACATAACAAAAGCTTTGGTCCAGTGGAGTAGCTTAGTTATGCCAAATCGAACTATTATATAGAGCAATTATCCGGTGGAGCAGCTTGGTTATGCCAAATCGAACTATTATATGGAGAATTATCTTCCCAACGTCTAAGTATTAACAATCAGGGGACTAACATCTAATAGACAACCTCTAATTGGATGGTCTAAAGGGTTATGATGATTTTATACTCCCTCGGTTCTGGATTAGGAAAACAAAATGAACTGATTTTACTTCCAACTTGATTTTCTAATCCAGATAGGCAATTTTGGATGGAGGGAGTAGTGATTAAGGTGGTTTTAGTATTGATTAATGTTGAGTTAATCAGATGGCTTGAATGCGATCTATTCTCTCTGTAATTTTGAGTTAAAATGGATAATGTGGTATGTTTTAATTAAATCAAACTCTCACAATTTTATAGTTTGGTAACATCGCCATCAAGTTAATCTTTGCAATAGTCATGAAACTCCGTAGGGAATAATGCTTTATCAGCAGCCAATTTTTTGTTGCGCACGTAATTCCAACTTACACTATTGGCTTTTTTTAAGGCTAACTTACACTAAGGGCATGTATTGAAAAAGAAAATTTGCACTATAGACAAGTCCAAGTGAGCTGAGCATACGAGCATTTAACGTTTGAGAATCAAAATTCAAGTCTAAACTCTAAAGTGGCACTCCTACTTTAAACCCCCCAAAAAAAAGTCTAGAGAAGTAGGTAGATTGACTTTGTCTCTCTAGCCACGTGTTCAAATTATGGCTAGTTAATGGTAGTGGACTATTGGGTCCGATGCATATGTAATGTTGGTGATCGTACATGGCAAAGCAAAATTTCGTCTCATAACCCTGAGAAGTTAATGTTGTTTAGTTTAGTTTATGTTGTTTAGTTTGTCATAGGTTTTGTAATCTAAAATAAAAGAAGTAGATATATACGCCTTTGATCTTCAAGATGGATGGCTCCCCAGGTGCCCTGGCATAAGAGTGATGCGGTCATGCTGTTGTACCCAATAATTTCTCTTTTATTTGCCGCTTGTGGATATAGTTGTGAACGACAAGAACTCTGGTAGACCCAACAACTTTCCAGAATAATCCCTGCAAAATCACGGGTAGTGCCTGAAAATTTCAGGCCCACACCATTTGACTGATTGTTGGGCTACGGACCAAGCCCAAGGATCGTCTCCACCCACCTTTCCGTGATCTCCATCTCGAAGTCGTATTTCAGTCAGTTTGGTTCAACTGGGGGAAACTCGGGTAAGTTTAGGAGAAATTAGAAATAAATGACACTAATTAAAACTTAGGCATAAACAATGAGATGACCAGATATATGATAAGTATCTAGCCAAATATATGAGAAAATGGGGAATTTTACTATGTTGCATAAGAACACAAGATTTTGTCTCCATCTGTATAGGGGGGAAATAGCTCCTACGGTACTCAACCAATCCATTTGGGAGAATAGTGGTTTTTATTGATTGTTACCCAACAGCTACTTTTCACCAATTGTAAGGTACTCAACATTTAAATCGTGCCAAATGGAGCTGTTAATACGAGACAATTTCTGTTTATATGCAGCAGGTGCACAGGACCTGATCTGCAAGCTGGGCGTATATTTTCTGAACATGTTAACCTTTTTCTCGTTCATTTCTCAACAAATTTACTAGGATCCTTGTATGGAAGTTTGTTTGTTTTTTTTACTACTTCTTGCATGGAAGTTGATTGAATGCTCCTTAATGTACATTATGTTGCCTTTTTATCATAGTGTTGGCCCATTACTATGACAAATTAAGAAATAAACCATGAGTCATTTAAGCTCCTTAATTGTTTTTGTTTACCTTTTTATCACAGTGCTGAGCCATTACGAAAACTCATTTAAGTGCATTGAATCAACTTCCATGCAAACATACTAGTAAAGTAGTAATCAATCCAAACGTTAGAATGAGATTACCTCACTTCAGTTGGCGTTGTTAAGAAAGAAATCCCAAAGCAAACGGATGGGGATCATATGTAAGACCAGGTATACCCTGTATTCCGTTGGACCTCGTAGACCAACATTCGCACTTGTCATTAGCTACATGCCCACTTCTGCGACACGTCGATAGGAAAAGACTCAGTTTTTGAATTGTGAAAGGCTCAAGGGACCCACCATTTTCGCCTTTCGCCTTTCGCCTTTCGCCTGTCGCAAAAAAAAAAGTGTCTTTCGCCTTCAGGTCCCGTTACATCACGGGGCTGTTTGGGAGGCTATTTGATGATTGTAAGTTTGTAACATCCTAATCAAATATTATCGTACAAATAGAGCTTGTACAAGAACTACAACATTAAGGATAAAGTATTTCACACATACGTCAGTCTCAATACATAGTTTCTTAGATAGTATTCTAGCAGGATTTGGATTTCAACTCAATACATAGTTCGGTTTGGAAAACCAAATGTGTCTACTAATCTGGACAGGGGGAGTACATACTTTTACTGATTCAAAATCTGAAGACTATTTTAAAAATGGAATAAAAGTATTTTTTTAAAAAAAATTAAAAAAAGTAGGGTCGGGTCATTACCCGACCCGACCCGAGCCAAGTAGGGTTAGGGTTGGCCATTCTCGACCCTACTCATGACTAGGGTCGGGTAATTACCCGACCCTCTTTAGGTAGGATAATGGCCCACCCGACCCTATTTTACCCGACCTATACGTCATCAATACCATAGTATTTCAAAACCTAATTCTTCTAATCAATTAAGCAACCTTAATTTAAAAGGCTGGGAAAATGGCAACCCCATGTGGCTCGCACCCAATTGCGTTCTTTTCTTTTCTTTTTTTTTACTAAAAGTGCATTGCTAGGCTAAAGCTAGATTTAGACACTTCGGAACAATAATATGGAAAATAATTATAAGAAAAGACCGTGTTTTAGAAGGTAGAATTTTGCATCCTCCTAGTTGTATCCTCCCTCATATACTCCACCTATAAAAAGCCTCCATGTCACATAACTAGGAGGAAATAAAATACTTCCATTTTAGAGTAATTGTTGTAAAATGATAATCTGCCGACCTACCTTTTTCACATGCTCTAAACATGTCCGAATATGCATGGGGCTCTTCAACATTGTTCAATTCAATTCAATTAAATGAGAGAAACCTAGTAGGATGAGCCACCCATTACACCCTCGATGGATGTCTACAGTCTGAAAATACACTGACGGTGGACATCCGTAGTCTGTGTATTGGGGGCAAACCTAGTAGGAGTAGGTTCTCAATAAAGCAATTTTAGTAATTTAATATAAAACAAAAACAAGATTAGGGGTGTCAATTTTAAGGGCCGGCCCGCAAAAATGAGGGCTAGGGTTGGGCCCGTCTTTAGGGCCATGCCAAAAATAATTTTATTTTTTATAAAGAGAATAATCCTGAATCGCTAAGAGGAGAAAGATTAATGAAGAAACTCATGTATTTAAGAGGTGCAAAGTGTTTACACCTTTATTCTTTATTATTAAAGACTCAAACAAAGGCTAAATACTCATTAGTATGATCCCTTTTAAGGCAAAAATCTAAATAAAATTATATTTTTTTTAAAAAAAATATTTTATTAAAAAAATTAAAGCCCGAAGACCCGTTGGCCTGACCATAGCCCGCTTAATTTTAAAGTCGGGCTTGATTTTTAGAAGCTATGTTAGGGCTAGTAAGGGTTTCGGTAATATGGACAAGCCAGGGCCCGCCTTTGGCCCGCAAAAGCCCGACCGGTTGACTGCCTTAAACGAGACGTCTTCTCCATAGCAAAAAGCGACGACAGTGTGGCGGATATTGTGGGATCACCCACATCATCATCTTAACGGTGACATCGTCCCCCAGCTAACGGTGACGTCGTTTCGACGCACCCCATTTCACGAAACTACAATAACACTCCTACCCTTCTGTCATTATTACTACTGAGCCCCTCTTCATAACCCCCCGTAACAGACGTGGCCTGTTCTTCCGCCAAACACAGACGGGGCCCACTAAAAGTCAGGGACAAAAACGTAATTCCACTTCCACCAGGGGCCAAATTCGTGTTGCTCACCAAAACACTCCACTGGCAGCTGCCCCTTTCACAAGCCGCAGCAGCCTTTTTCTTTTCTACATCCCCAAATCACCCTCACCATTCCACCCAAACCCCCACGATCCACCCCTCAACCCAGGATTATTTCCCTAGAAGACAAGATCAAAATGGTAAAAGCACACCTCAGCCATTGAACTGGAGCCGTTGGCAGTACTCCGGGAGTTTCATTGCTTTCCCTTTCACAAGCCGCCAGCCTCTTCTTTTTCATATCCCCAAAATACACTACCCATTCCACCAAAACCCCCACCACCCACCCCTCAGACCACTACAATTTTACGAAAAGGCAGGGATAAAATTGTAAAAGGATACGTAGCCATTGAACTTGAAGAGGCGTTGGCAGTGCTCCGGGAGTTTCCAGTGCTTTCCCTTAAATCCTCAAATACGTTATTCGCATTTCTTCGCAATTTCTGTGTGGTTTCTTGTTGGACTGGATTGGATGATCGATGGCTGCCGGAGTGGAGGTGTCGGAGATGGGCGGAGGAGCGGCGGCGATAGCGTTCGAGTTGCCGGTGGAGTGCGCGTCGTCGTTGCCGGGGAAGGTGCCGAGGAGAATTCGGGAGCGGCTGATGGAGACCAAGAGTAGTCCGCCGCTCAGCGTGGAGGAAATCGAGGCCAAGCTCCGAGAAGCCGATCTTCGCCGTCAGGTATTTGGTGTTTCTTTGACCGGTTTCTTCGGGATGAAGGGATTTTGGAGGAATTCCGTCAAGTTTCCTGATGATTGTCAGTCGTGTATCCGATGAAGTTCTATCTCTTCTGATTCTTTGATTTTTCCACGTTTGGAATCTTTTTATTGATTCTGATTCCTCTTTGTTTGGTCGCTCAAACGGTTGAATTTACTCTGGAATTGAACTCTGATTATTCGTTTTGTTCTGTTCCATGAATTTCTTCCTTTACGGACTTTTTGATAATCAAATTTCTGATCATACTTATGAATTTTGATGGAATAGCTCTCTCTATGTGCTTGCTTGGACCGTAATTCTTTGCTATTTCTGATTCTTTTGAATTTTGATGAAATAGTTCTATATCGAATTACTATAATTGTTGATCAATTTACTTTTTCCATAGCAAACTGATCGATTACTTCCTGTGCTTGTTTTCTTGTCATTTTTTCAATTTTTTTTAGTAAGTCCCTTGTTCTTGCTGTTAACAGACTCTGCTAACCCATTTTTTTTTTTGGAAACACTAAAAAACCAGTTTAATTTGTGTTTTTCAATGAAACAGCTTTCTATCGAATTAACAAATCTGTGTTTTTTGGATTGTAATTTGTTAATAGATTACTTGTTGTACTTGTTCTTGTTGTTTACCTTTAAATTTTCGGCAACTCCTGTTCTTGTTGTTTCCTTTTTTTTCCAACAAGTGTTGGTGTTGTTTTCATGACAGCAACAACAAATAGGGAAATTCGGCCACTCTTTTGCCGTGTTCTCATCTCCCCAATTTTGTTCCCACCCCACTAATCTGAGCCGTTGATTTGTGAGTCCCTGCGTGCTTTATCTGTTTGGAGCTTCGGAATCTCCAGTTGCTTAGTTGCCGAGTTAGGCCGTTGTCTGCGAACACGTGTTGGATAAAACGATGTCTCATGATTGTTGTGTACAATTCTCTAATTGGGCTTGCTCGATTGGAAATCCTGCGGCCCATGGGCCTGTGGGACTGTTTCCGGCCCAGTGGTTGTGCTGCTTGCATTACGTATGCTCACGTGAGGAAGGGTTGCTGCACGCGCACAATGATGAGCGGGCCCCAGTGCCCCTTATGTGCCTTCGTAGTGCCTTTATGTGAAAGTAGTAAAGATTTTCAATGTAGTTAATCCTTTTTTTTATAATTAAAATTCATTATTTTGACAAGGAAAAACTAACTTATAAAAGGGAGATTAAAAAGGGAAATTGAAAGTTGCTGACAATTCGAGAGGTAATTAAAATGGCATTTGCATTTTCGCTAAAAGTCTGACTTCTTTGCCTAATGGGTAGAAGATTCTTTGACTACTTGACTCTTTGTGGTTAGAGCATAGTGAATTCACTTAATTCTTGTATGAATAAGTATTTTGATATTGTGGAAGAAAACATAAATCATAGTGATTGGCTCTAATTATTATTGCTTGTTGTTGTGATTGGTTCTTTGACTACTTGACTCTCTGTGGTTGCAGTATGCTGAATTCAATTAATTCTTGAATAAATAAGTATCTATCTTGATATTGTGGAAGAGAGAGTGTAAATCATAGTAATTGGATCTAATCATGGTTGTTTGTTGTTGTGATTGTTTTCTGAAATGATTTTTACTTGGTAATATTGGTTGTGCTGAATATGGAGCTAATTGAAGATGGGTTTGCGTGCAGCAATTTCACGAGTGGCTGTCAAGTAAGGCACGCCCAAAGCCGAGAAGTCCTTCATGGTCTTCACAAGATGAAGTCCTTGCTCAACGTCTTGAAGCAAAGCTTTATGCAGCTGAACAGAAAAGGTGTTATTGATTGCATTTTCATCATTATTATCTGTACTTTTGTCCTGTTTGTTTATTTTTCACAAGTTGAGGTAAGGTAATATCTTGATGTTCATGTTAATGTCAGTGTGTTGTATATGCTCTGGTGAATGGGAGCAGTAGGAAACCTAGGATCTCAATAACATTAATTTACTGAAATTGAGTTTCAAAATTACGCATACAAGCCATTTTGTATGTATAAGCACAACCGTGAAGGTGAAAGAAAACAGAGTAGAAAACTTGGGGTACCTAGCTGACGACATACTACTTTTTCTGTTCTATCATTGCTTTCGCATTTTTCATCATCATACGCCTTATCCCAGCTATCTGGGGTCGGCGGCATGGCGTTTGACTCTTATCGGAATCAAAATGGTACAAAATTCATACAAAGAAACATAGTGGCAAGTTTTTACGCCGGATGCCCTTCCTGATGCAACCCTCTAAAGAGGGGACGATGATAAGGAGACTCAACGTCATCATATTCATCATACATGTTTCCAAATATGTGAATTGGTTTCATGACATGATGGTTGCACATGAAATATTAATATAGCCATCTTCCATCACAAAGCTGGGAACAATGAAAACCAGTCTGCTTTTGCATTTTTGCATTTTTCCATCTTCTTTATTTACACAAGATTTGTTTGAGGTTATTTCACAGTTGAATACAGAATTAATTTATAGTGTATTCAAACTATAGGCTTGATATTCTGGAAAAGGCCCAAATGAAATTAGCTCGAGTAAATGAGTTACGGAAGGCAGCTAAAATGGTTGTTGAGATGAGATGTGAGAAGGAGAGGAAGGAGCTTGGCACAAAAGTCGAATCACGTGTAAAGCAGGCTGAGTTGAACCGCATGCTGCTTCTTGGAGCCAAGAGACAGAGGCGAGCATTTGCTCGAGAAAGGACAAGAAAGTCCCTTTCACAAAGGGCTATCCGGGAGTCCAAGCGCAAAGAGCGAATGCACATCTCTATCTGTCAAAAGCGTGCTGCTGCGGAGAAGAAACGGTTAGGCTTGCTGGAGGCTGGGAAGATGCGAGCTCATGCAAGAGTGACACAAGCACGCCGAGTGGCCAAGTCTGTTTTTGATCAGAGGGAGGTTGAGAGAAGGAAGATGAAAGATCAGTTGGAATACAGGTTACAGAAGGTATGCCAATGAACAATGACAGGTTTGGACTATTATCATCACCACGACAACATTGTCATACATTGACACCAATTATCTTTAATTTTTCTAGTTGCATAATCTAATTTTTAAGTTGTATTTGACTGATGTTTCTTTGATAGGCAAAGAGACAGAGAGCTGACTATTTAAAGCAAAGAGGAAGTCCTAATAGCTCGTCTCGAGTTAATTGGAACAAGAAGCATGGAGATTTCCTTTCTATAATTTTAGCAAGGTACATTTGCTCTATGTTGAGACATGTAATATTGTATCTTTATGATATTTTGTGTCATCACTTATTTTAGGCCGAGAAAGTGCCTTTTCTTCATTGTTAAGGATGTAATGTGACAGGTGTTGGAAGCAGTTTCTAAAATCAAGGAGAACAACTTTTGATCTGGCTGAAGCTTATTATTCCTTGGGTATTAATGAAAGTTTTATCAAGTTGGTGCCATTTGAGCAGCTTGCTCTCCGAATTGAATCAGTTGGCACCATTCAAACAATAAAGGCTTTACTTGAACGCCTAGAAACTCGCTCCCAGCTCTTGCAGTCCAGGCAGTCAACTTTGCCCAACATTGATCATCTGCTTAAACGAATCACTTCTCCGAGGAGAAAAGTGGGATCTGTTAATTCAAGTAGGAAGAAAGGAATAAAAAAAGGTCCAGGAAAGGAGATCAAGTGCTCAGATCTAAATAAATTGCTGAGGTATCCATCAAGAGTAGTTCTTTGTGCTTATATGATATTAGCCCACCCAGATGCAGTTTTTAGCGGACGAGGAGAGCATGAAGTCGCACTTGCAGAGGCTGCACAGAATTTTATTCGAGAGTTTGAGTTGTTACTTAAGATTATATTGAAGGGCCCTGCAGGAACTAGTGTGGATTCAGCAAGGCAGTCATCTCCTGATATTAAGCCTGACAGCTATGCCACACAAAATTGTGTGCCACTGGCAAGACAATGTACATTCAGGTCCCAATTGGAAGCTTTTGATGCTGCATGGTGTTCTTACTTATATTGCTTTGTCGCATGGAAGGTTAAGGATGCTAGACTGCTTGAAGATGATTTGGTGAAAGCTGCTTGCCAACTCGAGCTTTCTATGATGCAGAAGTGCAAAATTACACAAACAGGGAATAGCAGCAGTCTTTCTCACGACTTGAAAGCAATCCAAAAGCAGGTACTTTTTAAAGTTTTCTTGTTCTTACTGCATTTTTCTCATATTCTTTGGAAGGCCAAGAGATATGAACTATTGTCAATCTGACAATAAATTGTCAAATTTTCATCTAACAAGGATGGCTGAAGTTTTTAGCTAGTGACTTCAGAAATTCATAGTCAACCTTCAATTACTCTGTTTATTTTATTGGCTTCACGTGTGCCACAACTATATTTAACTTTGATGGTATTTCTTAGCTGTTACATCATGCTTTAGGATGTGCAAATTCTTTTTTGAATTGCCTGATTATGCTGTTCTTCTTAATTTAGTTGGATAGTTGCTCATCTTGCTAACCATTTATATGGCCAACAATATATTATTTAGCTTATATGGAGACTGACAAATGTTTTAATTTTCGGTTTAAGGTTCTGGAAGATCAGAAGCTTTTGCGGGATAAAGTAGAACATCTGAGTGGCAATGCTGGTATTGAACGGATGGAATCTACTCTTTTGAACACAAGGTCCAAATTCTTTGAGGCACAGGAGAATGGGTCCCCAGAGATGACACCACCGGCCCATATCTTGTCTTTAACACCAACTTCTGCCAATGAGCATTTATCAGACAAAAGAAATCTAGCTCGAGGAGGTGAAAGATCAAGTCGAGTAGTACGTACACTATTTAAGGAGAGCTCTTCTAATAGCAGAACTTATTTAAGAGCCTCTTCTGGAGAAGAAATTGCAGTCGGCCAAATAAGTTCTCACACAAGTGAGAGATTAAGTTCTGAGAATGTCCACCTTGTAAATGAGATTGTTCATGAAGGCCATCTCACGTTTCCTGAAAACTTAAACGGCAAATATGAAGATCACAATGCAATCAAGGTTGGTTGATGTTTATTTGGGCGGAATACTTGTGAGTGTGTTACGTGACTGATACTAAAAAAATATTTCATAGTTTATGCACAATAATATATGAGGCACTGCATCCTGATTTGAATAACCTTTATATGTAGCTGCCTTCTGAAAGAGTAAATTGTTTATGTGATTCTTTTATGATGGAATTGTATAACAGCAAACTGTTTATGTGATTCTTTTAGAATGTAGGGTTGATATATAGTGTATATTTGTCGCATGTGATGTATTATGAGCTATGATGGGTCAATATAAATGCTATTGAAATGAAATTTGATTGAGATGGTATATAGCAGCATGTACTATATACATATATCTTATGTGATTGAGTTTGACATTCTCTGTATTTGACATTTGATATAAACAGGCAAAAATCAAAGAGACCATGGAGAAAGCATACTGGGATGGCATTGCAGACTCTATGAACCAAAGGGAACAATTTGATTATGGGCGGATAGTACAACTTGTGGGGGAGGTGAGGGATGAGCTCTGTGAGTTATCTCCTCAGAATTGGAAAGAAGAGATTGTTGGAGCAATTGACACTGTCATCCTCTCTCAGGTACAGAACTACAGAAAAGTTGGATTCTTTATCAGTGTAAAAAGATTCTCCCTCCGGTCTTTTTTAATGGACAATTGTGTCTATTGAAAAAGACCGGAGGGAGTATGTGAATTTTAATATATGAATGCAATGGGCATTCTGCTTATGTCGTTGAAGGGAACCCCTTTGAATATAGCTATCTTTTAAAGCATCTTGTTTTTACCACCCTAAATTGTTTTACTTAAAAATTTGTTGATGTATACTTAAGTTTCTGGTTGTTATTAATGCGGTTAACTATGTGTGACACATTTATGTCTTTGTTTTGTTTGCAACTATTTAGTTGCTTAAATCAGGAACCTACGACCCAGCTTACTTTAGAGGGATCATGGAATTTGCCTTGATAAAATTGCAGCAGCTTTCGGCTCCTGCAAAAGCTGTTGAGATGGAGAGAACTCATGGCAACCTACTTAAGGAGTTATCTGATACAGCACACTGCAGTAGCAAATTGGAATCTTCTTCTTTGTTAAGCGCAGTGATTAAGGGTCTGCGTTTTGTTTTGGAAGAGATTCAGGTTTGTAATTTAATCACTGAATGTTGGCAAAAGGGGTTTCTTTTTCTTTCTTGTCCTTAGTTGAAGTTATTATGAATTTGATCTTTTCCTTTGTAGACACTTAAACGGGAGGTGAGTCATGCACGTATAGAAATTATGGGGTCTTTGATCAAGGATGCAGCTGGGTTTGAGTATCTCCAGAAAGCTTTTGCTGATTGCCATGGACTGCCTTTAAATGCTGCAAACACTTTGCCAGTCACAGTTCAGTGGATTATATCCTTGAAGAACCACATGGAGCAGGAATGGCATGAATACATAGATTCATTGTCAACATTGAGGACAAGTCAAGGTTCTTTACACTCCACCTCCCAGGGTCTTCCTGCAGCTGCCCTCAGAAGTGGAGGAAGAGTACCCTTTAAACGTGCCTTAGATTCTTCCGAAGTTATGCAACCAGGTTTGTATGGTCAATTTCTTTGTGAAAATCAGCCACAATTTGTTGAACTTGTTATTATGTATACTGGTCGATACAAAATCTGTATTTTACACTTTCACATCGCAATGAATATAACATATGCATGCAATAGTAATATGCGGTTATTTCTGGTACAGAACTAGATTACCCACGTTGCAGCGGAGAAAGAATTGATGTATTGGTGAGGTTGGGTCTGTTAAAGTTGGCATGTGGAATAGAAGGCTTAACACAGGAAAAGGTTCCTGAGACGCTCAGCCTCAACCATGCAAGGTTAAGAGGTGTTCAAAGCCTATTTCAGAAGATTATAGTTGCCTCCGCAAGGTGATTACAACCAAAAATAAAGTTAAAAACACATTTGATCTTTCTAATGTTTCACTTTCAAATTTGATCGACATGTTCTGAATTGACTTTCTCTGGTGTAATGACGTGCAGTATGTTAATTCTTCGGCAAATCCTTCTCACTGAAAACATGACTCAGGATGTGGAGAATATAGTAGCAGATTCTGTTGTAAAACTATTTGAGCTATTTGATAGCTCACCAGATGTGGGCATTGTTGAAATCACTGAGACAATCAGCAGTCTGGCATCTTTAGAACCTGATGGTGGAAACACTAGCAACACCAAAAAGCTCCAAGAAAGAAAAGAAATGATGGCTAGCATGCTGCTAAAGAGTCTGCGAGCTGAAGATGCTGTTTTCTCGAAGGTCAACCAGGCAATATACTTGGCAGCGCGTGGAGTCGTGCTTGGCGGGTGCAATGAATATGGTCGAGAGTTGGCTGAGAGAGCTTTGTTGCGAGTGGGAGCCAGTGTCCTAACAGAGAGAGTGGTAATGGCCTCAAAGGTGCTCATCAGGTTGGCCATGGTTACAGGCCAGGTTCACAAGCAGTGGTATGCTGTTCTGATGGAAACAGTGTAAATCCGCATGCAAGATCCCTCTCTCATTTCCTTGCACATAAGCTTCATCCTAGTGCTTGTAGAAGTGTAAAAATGCTCAATAATTAATTCTAGGTTCATTTATATATCTTGAAAGGGACATGTAAAATAATTTATCTTGGATTTGTGTAAAGGGGTGATGTGAATATGAACAATAAAGATTCAATGAAATTGGTTTTCTGCTGCTATTGTTGTATCTTTTGGTGTCCTTTCCAGCCCATTTGGACGAGGCCCAACCATAAAAACATTTTCGATTAATCTTGCCTCCCACGGTCTATGAGGAAAATTTATCCACAATTGCCTTTTGTTTTTTCACAGTGACGTTTCAAGCTCAAAGGTCAAGAGGCAAAACAGAGGATACAACTTACCTCGATCCCAGAGAAAAAACAATATTGGAAACAAAGAAAAACCATTCTAAAAGAGGAGAAAATATAAAAGAACACCTGGAGGTAGGATGAACAAAGTAAGATCAGCATTTAATCCATTTTCAGCATATATCCCCGTTTCTTCTTCTGATTCTGTGAGTTTGTCAAAATCATTGCAACTAAACCTTGAAGGGCTCTGAGTAGATGTCTCACTAGATTGCATTCAGCTTGCAGGGCAAAGAGACATGAAGAACGACAAGGGCCAGCAGTGATAGAATGGATGGCTTGTTTTGCCAACCCAAAGAATAGAGAACAACCAATCTTAAAAGGCTGATGTCATCAAATCAAATGAGTTAGTTTTTCTCTCATTTTTCTTCTAGAATATCCACCCCATTCAATAAAACACCTCCTCCATTACCCTACTACCGTTCAAGCAACTTCTCCCACACTGACGACCATGATGGAGTTCATGCGATGGCCTTCCTCTTCTTCTACTTCTTCTCACGCCAGTGGTTGCCCTCCACTTGCTCCTCTTTTTCTCTCTTCCTCTTCCTCTTTCACTTTTTCTTTTGATGTTTCCTCTTTCACTTCTAGATAATCTTATCTTGCTAAAGCTTTCACCAACGCCCTCGCCAGATTTGGATCTTCTCCTCTAGAAGTTCTCGCTGGACTTAAATCTTCTCCACCACGAATCCTTGCAATTTAATATCTCCACCTGAGAAATTGCTGATTTTTATGACGATGTGTAGGAATAGAGAACTAGTGGTCGATTTGTCCTATGGTAAATTGACCATTTGTGTTGAGCTCTGTAGTTGAACTGTGATATGTTAATCATCTTGTTTACGCTATGTAAGATGTGTTTTTGATGATTGATGTGATAATTTAAATGCATATTGGTGTAAAGATTGCCATCGAACAGTCAAGCCATCGGACAACCGACAGTCAGCCGCCAGTTCGATTAGCAATTTCTATTAGATATCGATAATTCAATGCCTAAATTGCAGAGGTTGTTAATTAGGGTGTGATACCTATTTTAGGTGAATTGGGAGGTATTTCGATTTGAGCTGGAGTCACAATTATTATATTACATGTTTCTGCTTTCGATGTTGGGTATAGTGAGCAGGTTACCTCAACCTTCGATTGAGTAGATCTATGTGAAGGCATGGTTGTAAGTGGTGGTTTGTGATTAGTTTGATAGAGAAAATGGTCCACGTAAGCAGCATCATTATCTGCCCAATAAGGTTTTAAATACCATTAAAATGGGTAAGTTTGAGGCATTGTGTTTTTAATGCCATTAAAATGCTATGAAGAATGCAATTTACTGCTGTTGTGAATGCAGTAAGGTTTACCTCGAATATACAAAGGGTACCAAGCAATCATTAGACTATGGAATCTTCAAATATTTGGAGTTCAGGTGCTTAATGGTATTTGAGATTCACTAAATTTATCTCGACTGCACACTACTATAAGCTTATTCTTTAAATAAATTAGACAAGTGAACTATAATTAAAAAGATCTTGTCCATACTCTTAAGTGAAGAGGAGAAATAGTTGTGAAACAACGAGGAATGGGGAGACTCACCGAGAACCAAGGGAGTTGTGCTAATGCATAGAAATCTCAATAATTTTGGCTTGTGACTTGGATAGGCATTGTGTTCTTGTTAGTTTGTAATCTAAATAATGAAGGGAATTTCGATAATTCTTAGCTTTCTCTTATAAAGGTTTATGTATCATGTGTTAAAAAATTCGTCATCACGTTTTGGGGTAATCTAGCCATGACTTTATTTTGTAAGCAAAATGCACGAGCTTTTATCGATTCCGCGAATTCATTGAATATTTCTATTTTTAGAAAACCTAGGAATATGTTGTAAATCAAAGGATCTACGGGTAGTTCCATCGGAGAAATGAAAGAGAGAGTAGGATTAGGGCTAAGAAACTAATACTAAACTAGTAAATAAACTTCATTGATTTTTTTGGTAATGAATTAGGGAAGACCCTTTACATATTTATAGACACTAAACCATAATCCTAATTGATATAGGAGACTAGTCCTATGAATCCAACTAATGAATGAAACTAATCCTAATCTAATTAGAATAAGGTCATAACAGAATATGACATATATTATGCATTTTTTTCAGCCTAACCTTTCAAAGGCTAATTTCTTCACTCCGAGTTAAATATCTTTTAAACTTAGTAAAGTACGTGTGATCAAATACCAATATCAAATTGAATTCCTAGATCACTTGAATCTTGACCTTGGTGTAATGCTTATTTATTAATTTTGTCTTTATGTTGACGACATTTTAATTTTTTCAAATGATAGTGGTAAAATCATGGAGGCCAAAAGTTTTCTTAATAAACATCTTCGTATGAAAGGATCTTGGAAATGAAAATGTTGTGTTGTGAATTAAGATTTATAGGTCTTAAGAAGGCATAATATTGAGACAGTCACATTATGTTGAGAATGCCGAATGTTCAGACGTTTCAATTGGAAGCATGCAAGTACCTTACATGATTCTAGTGTTAAACTAAGGAAGAATTATGGGGATAGTGCTCATGTACTCCCAAATTATAGGAAGTTTGGAGTATTAGACTAATTATAGTAGACTAGATATTTCTTATGTTGTGGGGAGACTGACCATGTATAACTAGACTGTCATTAGGAGGGTACTCAAGTATTTAAAAAACACTATCTCTTATGGGATATAGTACCTTTGGTTTCCTCCTATAATAGAATGCTATAGTCATGAATTGGATTTCAGATTCCGAGAATACTAGGGCAACTAATAGGTATTTATTTACTTTGGGTGGTGGGAAATAGCTTGAAAGTCAGTCATACAGATATCGATCACCCGATCTACCATAGAGGCAGAATGGTAGCACTTGATTTGACGGGAAAGGAGGCAGAGTGACTTAGGGATCTTTTTTAGAGCTACCCAAGCTAAGTAAACCAATCTCTGCTATATTTGATTGAGTGTGATAATCAAGCAACTTGTAATGACCCAAATTTCCATTTGGAGTTAAAACAGTAATTAAAATTAAATTGAATTGATGTAGGAAGTGTAAGTATAAGCCTTAATAAGTGTAAAGGCTATGTGGGCCCCATTGATGGTCTATTTAAGAAATCAATACCTTACTGGGTATGTATGGATTGTTCATCAAGACCTTCACAACAATTTTAAAAGCACGTAAATTGGAGTTCATGAGAGAAAGTTATGGGTATTTAAAGTTTGGAGTAAAATGTAGGAAAATGCATTGTTGGTTACCGACACCATACCATCGGTGAGCTATATGCTAGCTAAGGAGGTCATCAATGAAGTGTATTCAGTCACCTCACTTTGAGCCCTTTCCGGTGGTTATAAAAATGGTTTTTTTCATCAAATGAAATCCTAGGAAAATGTAAGAGATATTTAATGGAGGTTGAAGCTGTTGGAATGGAGATTTGAGGAATTCAAGGGAAAATTCATGGAATTGAGTGAGATGAAATTTAATGCCCTAATTTTCAAACACTTTTTTGGGTAAATCATTGGAGAAAAATTCTGGTGTGAAAGACTTAAATTCAACATTCAAATACGAAATACTAGAGTCGAAGCTCGAACCCATTAAGCATTCAAAACATTTGATTAATTGTATAATCAATGCATTACTGAGCATCAATTTCGAACATAATGATAATTAAAATCATACGACTTATTTGATGTAAATAATTGATTAAAGAGGATGTTGCGTCGATGCAGAATATGAACCAACATAAACGAATATCCTATTACAATGAATTATTCTCAGCACATAAACGAATATCCTATCCTAAATTGTTTCTTAAAAGAAATAACTCCTATTGCAACTACTGCTCTCTAGATATCGCCCTTGTCCTGATACTGTGAGCTTACTCCTCAGAACATATAGACAAAAATCAAAGTTGAGTATGGACTACTTAGTAGGAAAGGCTATAAATACATTTTAAATGCAGCATTATACAATTCATTCAAGAGTAAGCTACATTAAGTATTAACTTATTACTTTAATTCTTACTTTTTCGCATTTTCTCTATTTTATATTTAGAATTATTCTACTTCTTGCCCCGGCCTACTTTCAAGGTTAATTCATAGGATTATTCTCTTGTGGAATCTCCCTTAGCACATATTTTCTTCTTTTTGGCTTCCATTGGCCATGTCTAATGGACGAATCCAAAAAGGAATTCATGGTTCCCCATGATTTGCATATACGAGCACCATGAACTTCGTCGTAACCCTGCATGTATTCATAACTTCTTGTGGATTTTTGGGCCCCTAGGATGATCAATCATGGTTTTGGCATTCTTCTTATATTGCTTTTGTAGCAACATGGATACTGTCTAATTCTTCTTCTACTGGTTCATGCTTTGAACCATATTACTTCTTTATATCCATCATCTCATTATTTCTTTCTATTGTGTATATTATAATATATTATTCATGTTTATACACATTAGTTCATTGTCTTAATTCTTGTGGTTCTAAGACAATTCCCTAATTTCAATGTCATGTTAGTTGCTAGGTATTATAACCTTAGAACTATTCCTCATTTAAGGTCCTCCTATCTGCTCCGTTGTAATTCCCATTGACATCTGTAATAACAAATTTGTATGTCCATGGATTTTTTCAATGTTTCACAAAACAAAGATTATGCTTTCTTCTCTATCGTATTCTTCATACTTACATGATACAACCTTATTATAATCATAGTAAAGCAATTATATTATATCCAAAAAGAGAATAGAAAAAAGAGAAAGAAAACTAACACGGTGAATTAGAAGTACAAATATTAAGTAGTGACAGAGAAGTTGGATAACTAAAAAATGCAATTGCTGCCATCAATAATGGAAAATCAAACCTCAACCTTTAATAGAGCATCTCTTCTAATGGAATAAATAACACTCCCTTTGTCCATAATTAGTAAGTACATTTAGTTTTCCACGATGAACTAATTTTAGCTAATTTTGGAAAACCCATTTTACCTACTAATTCCAGACAGAGCGAGTTGTTTTCTTGGCATGGTCGATCGACCAGATGGTGAAAAATATTTTTTTTTCCCATAATGAAATCAAATCAACAATGATGCAAACTACACATAGCGAAACTAGTATGCAATATTATCCCTAGCCCGAAAACATACACAACTATAAACTAGTATGTGATATCCTCCCTCCCTCTGTTTTAGATGCTCTATTTGGAAAAGAGGACAATCCTGTTTTAGATGCTCCATGTGGTCAATTTATGTGGACTTTGAACCTCTTCTCCCCCCACCACATTAGATGGGGTTTCTACCATCCAATAAAGATCAACATTTTTTGAGATGGAGCATCTAATAAAGCAGGATGGAGGGAGTACATTACTATCTAGAAATTACAGGTGTTGTGGCCAAGCTTTACCTTGTCATGATGTCAACTTGAACATTGAAGTAAAGAAAAATATAATTCGGGTTGACAGATTCTTGCACACCAGGAATAGATGGACAAATTGTACCTCAGAAATGCAGGTGACGAGTAAGGGAGATGTCCGATGAGATTAGAGCTTTATTAGGGCATTGCAGAGCGGATGTCCGTGGACTTCGACAACAGCGTGCCCGCTTCTGCAAGCCCCATTATGACGGACAAATAGCTCATGCCCTTGTCCTCCACAGATTGAAAATTTGTCTGCTCAATTCATTGAGGTATGCGGATGAGAGGTTCGTCTGCCATATTTCTATTGACTGACTGTTTATGTCCACATCTGTCTGCAACAAAAAATTACGTCTTTCGGCATATTCTGGGCTATTTTTTAGAAAGGAAAAAATTTAAATGAGATCGCTCTCATTTGGCTTATATATGAGGCCAGTTTAAATCGTAGTCGTTGGATTTTGATATCACGACTACAAGGAACTCACCTATCCACTGATTTAATACGCTTACCTACCAATTGATTAGATATCTATCCTTAGATCAGAATCTAACAACCCAAAAAATTGGCCTCATGCTCCTTGTATGAGAACGATCTCATATAAACCATTCTCTTTTAAAAAAATGCTTCTTCTCCAGCTTTATTTTCATGGCCACTTGATGTGCCCCTCGTGAAAATGTTGTTGGGCTCCATATTTCATTTCCTTTCACAACTCTAACATGTGAGGTTGGCCGTGATAAAAAAGCGGGATGAATAGCACTATTCTTTTTTCAAGTGGGGCTAGCCTTCACTACAGCCTGGTGACTTTGATCCCTCTAACCAAAATTACAGGTAGAGGGTTGGGGGGGATCTGCCTAACCTCCTCCTAAGTCATAGACCAAAGCTTGTCATGTTCATTTTCACTCTTAATTCTGGAATTTTGCTATGGAAAATGTATGGTAAGCTCCTCAATTAGTTGTCCAGGTACTAGTAAACTTTTCTTTTACAACTTGTATCTACATATGGTAATTTGTTTTTTTCCATCGTTTGTTGAAACATGGGTTGTAGGAATGCATGTCTCTGGAACATGTAACATAGGTCTAGACTTGCACCGGTGTCCATATCTCCATTTACCTCACTCCTCTCTCGAACCATGCACAGTCCAAAACCGTCTTCCCGTATGAAAAGGAGGAAGCCTTGCCTTGCTTCTTCAAGTTCTATTTCCCTTTATTAACAGACAAACAACTTCAAAATCTGACTACTTGGTTGGAGGGAAAACTCAAAACTTGAGTATTCAAATTGCCACATCAGTAGGTAGGTACTTAAATCTAAAATTGAGTACTTAAGATTTGAGAACTCGGTTCGAGATGCTCTAACGAGTTGGCAATGGACTAATGGATGGAGAAAAGGCTACAAATTTTCTTTGTACTACACTAAATTCTAAATTGATCCTACATTTTTGTTAGACTAAGGGGCCGTTTAGGGCGTGATTATTGCAAAATATCCAGACTGGATATTGGATATATACTGTAGCATCCATGTGAATTTTTACATCCAGCTAAAACACCTCATGATATATAAAATATCCATATGCTACAGTGTAGCTTTTAATCACGCCCCAAACGGCCCCTAAATCTTTGCATGTATATTTTAGGACAATTGCAACATTTCATTTTTTAGTTGCTTCAGTTACATTTAAAGAAAGAATTTATCCTACGTTTTTGTTAGACTAAGGGACCGTTTGGGGCGTGATTAAAAGCAAAACATCTAGATGGGATGTTTTGCTACACTGTAGCACCTGGATATTTTATATATCCAGCTGAAACACACCTCCTGGTTGTAAAAATCCACATGGATGCTACAGTATATATCCAATATCCAGTCTGGATATTTTTGCAATAATCACGCCCCAAACGGCCCCTAAATCTTTGCATGTATATTTTAGGACAATTGCAGCATTTCATTTTTTTAGTTGCTTCAGTTACATTTTAAAAAGGGAAAAGTTTATATGAGATCGCTCTCATATTGCTTATATGAGGCCACTTTGAATCGTAGCCGTTGGATCTTGATCTGATGGCTACAAATATTCATAATGATCTCACCCACTCTTTGATGTGACAAACTTACCTACCCACTGATTTGATATCCACCTTCCGATCGGAATCTAATGACAATAAAGATTGGCCTCATGCTCCTTATATGAGAACGATCTCATGTAAACTCATCTCTTTTAAAAAAGAATTTATCCTACATTTTTTGTTAGACTAAGGCCATTTGGATCATGAAAAATCCGAAATATCCACTTCTAAAAATCTACCAACTAGGTGGATTTTTGAAATTATCCAGTAGTGTTAGTGGATAATTCCAAAAATCCACTAAAATTCACCTGGTTGGTAGATTTTTGAGAGTGGATATTTTTTATTTTTCACGCCCCAAACGGCCCCATTCCCACCCATATCATCTCTCTAAAATTCTAAATCCGCCATTTCTCTCTCTCTCTCTCTCATTTTTCCGTTCTCCTGCCGTTTTCCGGCGAAGCACGATCGGCGAAGATGCCGGAGAAGAGGCGGAGCCAGAAGCAGCAGAAGGAGGAGAGGGGCGGGAAGAGGAGGCTCCGGCGAGAAGAGGAGGAGTACGTGCTTGTGGAGGAACGGTGCTTGGAGGAAGAATAAGATGAGACGGAATAGAGTGGGACTGTGGAGAATGAGGTGCTGAATGAGGTGTTTCTTGTGAAGAAGGCGTCGCGCAAGGGGGAGTCGTCGAAGCGAGCGAAGCGGGGGGGTTAGAGCAGGAGCCTCGGTTCTTCGGGATCCCGGTCAAGCCGGAGGAGGGGCGGCGGAGGTGGCCGGAGAGATATGATATGAAGGTTTGTATTTGGGAAAACAAGATGGGTTACTTACCTGTTGTTATTGATTTTGATATGAGATTGATGTATGTGATTTTATCTTTTCTTTGGCAGAAGAAGATCCAGAATGGCATGAAGTAAGGATTTTTACCGCCTACAGTCATTTATGTCTATATCTGCTTCAAAAATTTTTGTCTTTCTTTTTTAAATAACGAAGGGTATCCGAGTCCGTAGTACATTGGACTAGAAAGGGCAGGAGCACACTGGTTTAAGTTGGGATATAGTCCTTGTGGATGGCCAATGGAGTGGGGTTCAAACTCAGGACCTCCGCTGCAAGGCCACCCACAAGATCATTACATTAACACCCAGTTGGTTCAAAAGTTCTGTCTTTATATACAAAATTGCATTGAGTTTTCTTCCATTTGGCTGGGTAATCCCATAAACTGTTCATATGCATGGAAATCTATTGTAGATATGCGTTGTATTATGAAAAGAGGCTACCACCTTAATATTCTGGGTGAAGATGTTTTTACGTGGCCGGACCCCTGGGTGGCCCCTTAATGAATGAGGTTTGTCAGACAAACCATTCTTCATATTGGAGGACATATAGATCACATTTTGGTTAATTCTATTTCTGATGGCACTTGGGTTTATGAGGATAGTACTCTTAGATTACATGTGACTATGGAGTTCTTAATGGATCATATTCCAGCAATTGGTTGTGAAAGCCTGAGAGGGATGATTATGGTTGGCTATCACCTTTGGGTAATTTTCTTCTAAGAGTGTATAGAACTACCTACGGGATCATAGTGCTCTGGTGTCTTGGTTCAAACTAGTTTGGCACAAATACAGAGTAAATAGATATGCTCTATTTTCCTGGTTGGCTTTTAAGGACGGGTTACTGACTCAATAGAACCTATGCAAGAGGGTTTTTCAGCTTGATAATATGTGTTTTTCTGTTGTCAATGTGAGGAAATTCGTGACTGTTTATTCTTTGAGTACCCTTATTCCAAATCAGTTTGGAAAGGTATTCTTGCAAAATACAGAATTGCTCATATGGTCTTGGACTTCCAAGCAGAAGTGAGATGGCTCATTGATGTCACTGAATCAACCTGTTACGCTGGTATCTTGCTTAAAATCTTCTTTAGTAGTATCTTACCTTAATGCAAAATTTCTCATATAGTCTTCAGTTGGTGAAGGCAATTAATCGTCAAGGATGGTTTGTTTCAGTGGCTTTAGTCTAAAGAGTTCTTTTCGGCTTAGATGCTCATTTTTAGTGATTTTTTGGGAGGACTAAGCTCCCTTAGTAGATTTTTCTTTAAGTCCTCAGGTTTTAGACTTTTAGTTTTGCTCTTTCGGCGACTTATTTCGAGTTTTTGTTTTGGGTGAGAGTTAGTTGTAACTTGTTATTTGTTCCCTCGTTCTCTTACCTTTTTGGTGCTTAATAAAACCTATTTTAAATAGAGGGAAAACCTAAACAAAAACTCATAAATATTCATCATCATCATCATCATCATCATCATCATCATCATACACCTTATCCTAGCTATCTGGAGTAAGCGGCATAGATTATATACTGTATTTGACTTTGATCAGAATCAAAGTGGTACAAAATCTATACAAAGAAACATAATGACAAGTTTTTACGCCGGATACCCTTCCTGATGCAACCCTCTGAAGAGGGGATGCTGATAAGAAGATTTTGCTGGGATAAGGTGGCATGGATTATATACTGCATTTGACTCTGATCGGAATCGAAGTGGTACAAAATCCATACAAAGAAACATAGTGACAAGTTTTTATGCCGGATGCCCTTCCTGACATAACCCTCTGAAGAGGGGACGATGATAAGAAGATTCAACATTATCATATTCATCATATTTCTTTTCATATATATGGATTGGCTTCATGACATGATGGTTGCACATGAAATATTTATATAGCCATCTCCATCACAAAGCTGGTAAAAATGAAAAACAGTCTGCTTTTACACGGGGGAGCATGGCACAATAGATATTCATCAAGAGCAATATTTATTACCAGACTGCTGCTATTCTACTACCAAGAATTTGCTTATACAGAGACTGATAAAAAACCCTTGTTGGGCCTACTTTGCATGGACAGAAGAATTAATAGTGAAAATTACAATCAAAGCTGGTGCTAGCAAATTTTATTCAACATACTTTGTACTTCTTTCAAACGATAATATATATTCTTCATGGCAAACCATAGACCCTTTTCTCCCTGTAAAAAGATTTAGACTAAGCATTAGCACACGCAGTCAAATGGCAGGCTAGGATGAGAATGGAAGAGTTGAATTTTCAAGGAAAGTGAAAAAAGTGGGTAGATTTGCAAGGTAAACAAAATTTAAAAGAGAAATAAAATGTTTCCCCAACAGTTAAGTTGAGTTCTTGAGGTCTTCTTTCATCCTTCTTTTATTTTTAGAGCCAATTCGGGATAGGGTAGGTTTCAGACATGTTTAGGAATCAAGTAGCTACCTATATTGTAAATATATTTTTTTCCATACTCTATCCCTTATTTTTTAGATGCTCCATTGGAAAAAATTTTAATTTTTATTGGACTAGGCCTTTTCCAGATGGAGCATCTAGAACAAGACGGAGGGAGTATTTTATAATAATGTACAGTTGATTGTATGGTAACATATTATTCAAATGCTAATTTTAAAAAGTCTCGACCTTGATATGATTTACACTATCTTATAAAACAAGAAATGATTTACACTCTCTCTGCCTAATTACAAAGTTTCCTTTTTTAAATAATAAATAAATAAACACTTTACACTGTACAACCATTTCTTTTTGAATGACACTTACCAGAGAAGGCTAGCCAACAGATTTATAGAAGCTCGACACATGGCTAGGGCACCATATTGTTGCGCAGTTGCCACTGTAAGGGTATCACGTTCAGCTATCGAAATCTGGGAGCTGAATGGCAAAGTTTTAAGTAGTCCACATGGTCCCATGTTATAGAAACATCAAACATTAGGAGGGGCCATGGCCCCCTTAGCTTTGTTCCTGTTCGGAAGCAATTACACGGTTTTTCGATCTCCTAACTTGAGCTTTTATGTAACGACGAATTGACTTGTCTTAATGTGGTCATGCTGAGGAGGAAGCACCCATTCTTGCCCAGTGCCATTACTTGCAGGCAGAGGTGGACGGTCATGTCTACAGTCTTGATGGTACAGCATATGTGCGGGCAAGTTTTGCTTTTCATTTGTGTTTCCTGTTCGTGTTAGGTATTATAGTTAGTAGAACCATCACTGTCCGCTTTTGGTTCTGTCAGGCTGAAGAAGGGAAGCCTGATTACATTTGTAGAATCATTGAATTTTTTGAAGCCACAGATAATAAGCCATATTTTACAGCTCAGTGGTTTTACAGACCAGAAGACACTGTGCGTTGCTCTTGACACTTAGTATTTTTGTTTTTTTTCTTCTTTTGTGGAATCTCATTCCCATGATGATTTATTTGTTGCTTAGATTATTGAAGATACTACGCTTAAGGGGTTGCATGATCCAAGGCGGGTTTCATTTCAGACATCAAGGACGTAAAACCACTTGATTGTATCATTTTGAGAGTAACAATCAGGAGGATAACTCCTCATGTAACATCAAATCTCACTTATGTAGCTTAATTTGTGCAGAAACATATTTAATTAAAAATTAGTGAGGTAGTTAAATCTTTTCTTTTTACAGATTCATCTGAAGGAAAAAGAGGAGTATACTGCCTTGTCAGTTTTACTATGACATGTCATACTCCGTGCCATACTCGGACATTTTTGTATTTACCAGCAGGTAAATTGTCCACATCAATTTTTATTGTCTGTGCTACTCATAATGTATCATCTTTCTTGTAATGTTTATGTATTTGCTTAAGTTGAAAGATGTATCCTTTGCTGTTTTAGACATTTCATCTGTTCGAAGTGAAACATCATCTTCAATATCAAATGAGGTATTGGTTGAAGGAGCTAATGGGGAGACAAGGTGTGACTCCGAAGAATGTTCCATGGCCTGTGGATCTCCAAACTCAGAACTCTCGTCTTGATCTATATTCTGAATGTGGTGGCATGTCCACTGGATTGTGTTTGGGTGCGAATCTTGCTGGCGCAAAGCTTGTTACTGTATGTCATTTCATTATTTTTTATTCCTAATATATTATGCGCGATAATAATATATCATGCATGTAATGTACTCAACTTTTTTTCTTCCCAGAGGTGGGCAGTTGATTTAAACCAGTAAGCATGCAAAAGTTTAAAGTTAAATCACCCAGAGACCTAGGTGACTTGTTTCATAATTTGGGAATTTAATTTGCAGCAAAATCTAGTGTTGCTAGTTATGTGCAAGAACCTGACAAGCTATAGTTTTTAGGTGAGAAATGAGTCCATCGAGGATTTATTGGCTCTGTTAAAGGAATGGGAGAACCTTTGTTCAAAGTTCTCTTGAATTGGAACAGAAAAAGGCTAAGTTTCCGATTCAACTTCTGAAGATGAGGAGCCTCATGAAAATGTTAGTGGAGGCTCTTCTGAAGAATTCGAAGTAGAGAAATTTGTTGGCATCCACTTTAGTGAACTTCCAATGAGCAATAAACGTGGAGTTAAGTTCAAGGCATTATCTAATTTCTTAATGAGGATACCATTGCTTGCATATTTCTCTATTACATATGAAATAATTTGTAAATGTTGATGAAGCCCATTTCAGGAATCCAATAGATTTATTTTTTTGCTAACTAGGAATCTATAGATGATTTTTCTTATAGTTTCTACAGGTTTGAAAGTGAATCCTTATGTCCTGAGACCATGAGAATACTCTTACATTAACATAAACTGTGCTGATTAAGTAGGGCAAAATACGTAAAGTATTTAACTTTTCAAACTATTTAATAGATCCATCTGATTTTTTCTATCTGGTGTGCCCCCATGTTATTATTTTATAACTCTTACATACACTTAAGATGTATAATATTACACCTCTAAGAAAGTTGAAACTACCTTTTCCCCAACTTTTATTCTTCTTTTTCGAGTATTCTTCTTCCGGTCTCACTGTCTATTGTGTGAATTTTAATTGGAGGCATGGTTCTGAAAGACCCAGAAAACCCAGACACAGATGGAATACGGGATAGGTTTTATTGATGAGAAATAGAGGCCTTTTTATTGACAAGGATGAAATGCTTGATGACTTGTGAGAACGAGTTCTTAAAGCCAAAGTCTTTCTTTTTCTCTTTTTTGTTATACCAGTTACATTGCGTTTCAAATTAAAATGGAACGTTGGGCTTTACTTTGTTAAATTTATGGAGTCCTGATTTGGGTTTATAGTGGTTGGAGGTAAATGCTCCAGTAATATTTACTTAAAACAGAGTACATTATGCAGCAAGGTTAAATGCTCTGAGAGATACTTGAGTCATGTGTGGGCCCAAAAATCTGCTGGTTATGAAATTTTGCACTTCTAATTAGCTGAAGTGCTGCTGGAATGGAATTAAGTGAGCCTACGTGGTTTTTCATTCTAGTTTCTAATAGAAACCTTTGGATGAAAATGAGGGAATGAATTCTGGCCTTCTGCTGAATTGCAAAGGGCTGGAGCTGAGCTTAATCTGTATCCTACTTTGAAAGTGAGGAGGTGACGGGAGAATATTCAAAATAACTTCCTCACAATTTACTTGTATATACTATTATAAGAGTGTGAGTTACATCCTAATTCCATAGTTAACATCATGTCCGTATAGGACTGTTTTATTAGGGAGGAGTCTTATAAATGGAGAATATGGGGAATAAGTCAACATATGGAAGAGGAAGGAGGTTATAATGGTGACTGTTATAATAGGGGTAGTTTTATGTAGAGAAGTCCATGAAGGGACCAGGCCATAAAAGGAGTCTTATAAATCGGAAGTGAATTTGCGGAGTCCTAATTGGATCACCTTCCTACTCTGAGCAGTAGTAGAGGATATCACGTATTAACAAACTATGAGTCTCAATATAGATGTTTGTGAAAGAAGAATAGCCCATAGCTTTATGAAAGAGCGCAGGCTAGCGAGGAGTCACCTGGCAGCCTCCATGGACTCTTGCTCTTGATTTCTTTGTCTTTCTAGTGCTTCACGTGTCAGAGCTCCTCGACCTCCTCTATGGCCAGGTTATGATTCCTGCTTCTTTCACCTATACCAGTACATTGGATAAAGAGCTCGAACAAGTGACGTAGCATAAGAGCTCTAACAAGTTATTAACTGCTGAAAGATTTCAGCCTTCTTCAAAAGTGTAACTGCTGGTGATACGTTGAAGAAAATCTCATTTAAAATTTTGAGTTGCATGATGAGAATGGAGTGGGCCAAGCATAATATTTGTCTATACATGGATTATCCCAATGGAGGACTCACAATGCTCAACTAGAAATATATGATAAATTGATAAAAGAAACTACGTGTGGAAATAATCGTTCTAAAGATACGAAATAATCTTTACTAGGGTAAAAAACAATTAAATTAATACATACCGTATTTATTTCCAAGAGATGCTGCCCATACACAATAACTTTGAACAATTTTTTTTGGAAAAGTTTATTTCAAAACTTTTTGCTATGATTTAATCTAATCAAAATAAGAAGGTATAATGTAAGAAAGTAATTTCGTGATGAATTAGGTCACACGTTCACGTGCATTTTTTGCTAGTATGGAAAAAGCAGTCAATTCTAATGCATACTCTAATTTATTAGCTTAAATTTGCTGAAATGTCTAGATATTGAAATGTGATGTTGGATTATATTGGGTTCTTAAATTTCTACGTTGAGCCGGGTAGGGTTAGAAGGGTTTGTTGTGAAAGATGACGAGAGGAAGATGAGGCTCATATTAAAGAGTACTTTTGTCCTCTTAATAAAAAAACTGTTACTACTGAATTTGAGCGGATCTTAAGGATATGGTAGATAGATTGCTATTAAATAGGGGGATACTTGGATAGAGAATATTATTTGAACTGTAATAATAGTTCAAACCTTTGGCTACTGATAGAGAAGAATAAACTGGAATATATGAACAATGTTTTTGTCCAAATGCTTATTGTTCTCTGTAAGTGGATGATATATCTCATTATTCTAGACCAAGTTATCATTACCCCAACTTAATATACTGTCTGTAGGTATAAAAGGCTAATTAAATTGAATATCTTATCTTCATTCTTTGTTTAAGGATATTGATTTTATTGGTTTAAGCATTACATAGTAATTATGGCTAGCTATCATTGAGTTGATACTTAAGTTTGATGTTGTATTTGATATTGCAAGCATTAAGTTGTGTTTTCTAATTTTTATAAGAAAGACTGCATGCAACTTTTTTGTCGTGCGGTAACGGCTGCTTATAGCCGCTCATCTAGTGATGTAGTTGCTGCCTGCTGAGTGCTGAGTGCTGCAGCTGCAGGCAGGAGTTGTTGCTGCAAGTGCAGCTGCGACGTTGCTGGTGCCTGGAGAAGCTTTTTATTTTGCGTTACTGTATTCCATTAATTGTTCTTTATTTCATGATATAGCTCCAGATTATTCGGATTCTCATAATATTATTTTAATGGCTTATGGCATACAAAGAAACATCATATGAAGAAACATAGATATACACTGTTTGTGCAATATTATTTTGTCTTGAGTCATGTAGGTTTAATTAGTTTGTGAACCTTCTTTTTGCTTTTTCTGAGGCCAACAGGAACAAGCAGGCTTGTGTATTAATAATCTGTGTTATTTTTGTTTCCATTCTATTCATCTCTTCGAGTAGCCGCTGATGGGTTCTTGCATTACTATTTGGGAATGTTTTAGATTCGTTGTAAGGGTTATGATGAAAATGAAAATACTTGGGAGCCTGTCGATGGACTTGGGTGTGTCCTTTGTTTCCTCTATTTTTTTTATATGAAACTAGGAAGTCTAATCTTTTATCATAGTCTTATTTGACATTGTTCTTGACATTAATAACCAGGAATTGCCAAGAGAGAATCAAGGATTTTGTGAATCCAAAATTGGGATTTTGCCACTTTCGGTATACATATCTTTGAATGCTTATTTGTCAATTTTTCTTTATCTTGCTCTCTCTCTCTCTCTCTCTCTCCATATATATATATATATATATATATATATATATGTGTGTGTGTGTGTGTGTGTGTAACGCTAACCACTTTATCTTCGTGTAACTAAGTGTGTTATCACAATCACGTTTACATACCAGTTGGTAATTGTGCTTGTTTTTGCAGGGTAATGTTGATGTAATTTGCGGTGGCCCCCCTTGCCAAGGTATTAGTGGTTTCAATCGCTTCAGAAATTAAAAAGAGTCCCTGAAGGACTCAAAGAACAAACAAATGGTGGTCTTCATGGATATTGTTGACTTCATCAAGCCAAAGCATGTGCTAATGGAGAATGTTGTTGATATCTTGAAGTTTGCTAACGGTTTTCTTGGCCGTTATGCTTTTAGCCGCCTAGTAGCAATGAATTATCAAGCGCAGTTGGGTATTATGACAGCTGGTAGTTATGGCCTACCTCAGTTTCGAATGAGGGCGTTTTTGTGGCTCTCTTGTACCATCTTCCATAAAGCAATTGCAGTATACTGAAAATGTAAAACTCAGTTTCTTCCCAAATTCTCTCTACCAACCCACGATGTAGTCATTAGAGAGTGAATTATCAAACTGATTACAAGAATATAAGATAAATTCTTTGGACAAGAGATAATACCTCCAATGACGCAAGGCTTGTACAATAGTGTAGAGCTCCTTTTTATAAGTTGAATATCATTGTCAAGCCTCATTGAGTTTCTCACTGAAGTAGGCCACAAGATGGCCTTCTTGACTCAAGACACCTCCAATGCCTACTCTGTAAGCGTCATAAGCAACTTAAAATTTTTTAGATAAGTCAGGATGACGCAACACTGGAGCTTTGAGTCATAAGAATTTTAATTTTGTGAAAGGCCTTAGAGGCAACTGGGGTCCATTGAAACTCCCTTTTTTTATAGCAATTAATGATGGGAGTCATGATGAAACTAAATCTCTTAATGAACCCCCTATAGAATATGACCAAGCCATGAAAACTACGAGCCTTAGTAATGGAAGAGGGCATTGGCCATTCACGAATAGCTTTCACTTTCTTTGGATCAGCAGCAACACCTTATACGGAGATAATGAATCTAAGGAAGAGGACTGTCGCTTGCATAAAGGAACATTTTTTGAGATTGACATACAACTATTCAACACGAAGTGTGGTAAGAACCTCATGAAGATGGTGCAAGTGTTCCTCTTTGGACCAGCTGTGTACCACCATAAATTTACCAATGAAAGGGCGCAGGACTTGAGTCATGGCCCTCATAAAAGTACTAGGTGCATTAGAAAGCCCAAAGGGCATGACTAACCACTCATACAATCCATCTAGGGTTTTAAATGCAGTCTTCCATTCATCACTGGGGCGGATGCAGATTTGATGATATTCACTACGCATATCAATCTTAGAGAACCATTGGGAACTAGCTAACACATCAAGCATGTCATCAAGACAGGAAATGGGAAATTGATTGTGATTTTGTTGATGGCACGACTATCAACACACATTCGCCAAGAGCTATCCTTCTTTGGGGTCAACACAGCTAGAACTGCACAAGGACTAAGGCTATTACGAATGAAGCATTTATGAAGCAACCCTTCAACTTGCTTAGTGAGATCAGCACACTATGTGGGGTTCATTCGGTCATTCGGTAATGCGGAAGATTTGGTAATTAGGATCTAGGAATGAAGTTAATGGCATGTTGAATATTCCACATTGGTAACTCATTGGGTAACTCCTCAGGTGTGACAACATGAAACTCTTCAAGCAATGGAAGGACATCAAGAGGCAGAGTCAGTATGACCTCTGGTGAACTGAGAGAAGCATGACTTTTGGTCACCAACGCAAACACGATACCTGACTCTCGGACTTCTTTTTCAAAATCTTGACGAGTAAGAATGTGGAAGGGTTTCTTATGGGAAGGTTGAGGGGTAGGTTGTGGTGTGTCAGCACTGGCCTTTGTTATGGGTCTAGCAGGGGTCAACATGATGGACTTTCCCTTGTGGGTGAAGAGATATGTGTTGGCCTGACCATGGCGAGTGATATCATTATCAAAGAGCCATGGTCGACCGAGGATGATATGAGTTACGTCCATAGGAAGGACATCACACCACACTTTTGCAAAGTAAGAGCCCATCTGGATAGGGACCAAACATCTATCAGATACAGGTCGGGATGTCTTATCAACCTAGGCTACCCGATACGGCTGGGGATGGGCTCATCCATTAAGTTCATCTGGGCAAGACTAGACGTGGAGACGGCATTCATAGAACTCCCGCCATCGATGATGAGTTTGCATATGGCGTCACCACATTTGACAAAGGTATGGAAATGGACATGCGTTTCCAATCATCTTGTCGCTGGGGTAAACAGGATACACCTCATAATAGTCATGTGTGTATGTGCATCCTCACCTTCCGCCTCAAGTTCTTCGGGGAAATCGACAAGATTAGTTAAAGGATCAAACACTTCATCAATCTGTTGGGGGGCATCTTCCGTAGTGATATTCAAAGTGCGGTTTGGGCAGTTAGAGGCGACATGACCAGCATCATTACAAGAAAAACAACGAATGGAGGACCCACGAGGTTGAGATGAGGCAGTGTTGGATTTAGGAAGAGAAGCATTTCTGCTATTAGACACGGCTGGCTCGCCAGAAGAACTAACAAACTGTGCGAGCGTATGGGCTGTAGAGAATGACCGAGACTGCTCCAAAGGAAAACCTCTTGTCCGCTGATAAGGCAGTTTGTAGAGCTTTTCTATTTTCAGGGATTTGTGGTAGGCCTCCTCAAGGTTATCAGGGGAATAAAGGTTGACCTCTCGTTTATACTCGGGCTTGAGGCCATTGATGAACCTGGTGACAACCTTCAAAAGATCATCCATTACATGACAACGTGCTTGTAACTCTTCAAACCGAGTCATGTAATAAGTTACAGTACCAGACCCTTGTCTCAAATTTAGCCATTGGTCAAGCAATTGCTTCCTATGGTTGGTGGAAATATATTTTTCTTTTAATTTAAGTTTCATTTCAGTCCACCGTGTGATAGAAGGTTCATCCAAATGTGCTAAGTAGTTTTGGACCATTTGACAATAACGTTTGGTAGAACCAGTAAGCTTCATTTTAGCAAAACGAATGCGTTCAATATCTGACATTTCATACCAATCAAAGAAGTCTTCAATATCGTCAAGCCATTCAAGAAAGGCGTTGGGATCTAGCTTACCGTCAAAACTAGGGGCATCAACTTTAATCTTCTTTGTGATGTCCCTATTGTCATTCTGGTACCTAGCATGACTATTAGGATAGTGATGCCTATCAAAATACTGTTCACGGTTGGAATGAAGTATATCATCATCAGATGGACTATAGTACCCTTGTTCACTATTGAAAGACTCATGTCGCTGATTAGGGTTAAACCTCTGGTTATTAAAACGTTCTTGATGCACCCCTAGGATTTGGTGGGGAGTGAATGACTCATGACTAGTGTCATTGACATGTCGCTTCCCTAATCGAATGAACATTTGGGACATCTCTTGGGTTAATTTAGTCATTGCCTCATTGAGAGTTTGTACCTGGGCATGGAATTTAGTGCGCACAGTTTGAAGATCATGTTCCATTTGGGCTTGGATCTCCATAAGACCTCTAATGGTCATAAGGGATGCAAGGCTGGGGATGTGTCTATCAGGGAAAAGGTGCAGATCTGTGAAATACTACTGATATTAAAAATAACAAGGCATAAAGCAATGCAAACTATAATGAACTACACACATGCAAGAGCAAGGTAGATAAGAAAGGCGATTATATGTGAAACATGCACATAGAGCATTCAAGAGGCAGCAAAGGGTTATAGGAAGGAAAACAAACTATCAAAGCAACAAACGGTAGTTTTTTTTATTTATAAATAGATATTTAGGCTTAAGACAGGTGAAGAACAAATTGTACCTCAAGGTGGTGCAAACGTTATATTGTGTGAAAAAGGGAAGACTAGAAAACTAACCTCGTTGTGAAGAACAAAAGGCAAGATAGTGCCGAGTTCCCATCTTTGTGGCAACTAGCAAAATGGAACAACTGACGTCGAACAGCGGCTGAATGAAGCCAAACGAGAACTGATGAAGCACCAGGCTGGTTTGATAAAATAAAATTTGGTTCACTAATGTTATGTTGGTTCAGTTGGAACAAAGGACCGATTTGGTTGTACCAGTCTGGGTTGTATCTCGAAGCAAACTTTCCATTGCGAAATTGCAGGACCAGTGTGGTTGTACGGTCTGGGTTGTATCTTGAAGCAAACAGTATGGACGATATCTTTTCCAACCAATCGGGATCGCTGACTTAGGAAATATTTCTAAGGAGGTGCCAGAATTTAATGAGCATTTGAGAGGGGTCGCTATTGATGGCCAGCGGCAGGGCAGATGTTCTGGCCCGACATAAGCGACGGATGGCGGGACAGAAGCGCCAGGAGCAGGCCTAATTGGCTGCGACCGATGTCAAAGGCTGCTCGAGCGTGACGAAGAGGACGACAGTGAATGGCTCCACTTCCAATGATGTCGATCTCAATTTCGGCGAGCGAAAGGTGACTGCTTTGCTCACTGGTCGAGTCGTCGTGGCTCACACCGCTGCAACTGTCTTCAGCAAAAGGGCTTTAAGGATCTGGGGTGGAGCTTTGGGTTGACTAGAAGAAGTAGTGACCAGATTCGTTGGCTCGAAGAAATAGAGTCCCGTCCCAGCTCAATGACTTCGAAATGCTTTTGATGATGACGACGAACGTGGCAATGGAAACGATGGCGCGGACTTGCGGTGCTTTGATACCAAATGATGGAGAACTTCTATGATGGAAGGTCACCTATAACCCGACAAACACCAAACAGGGAGATCGAAAGCAATGGGAGCAGTATGCTCTAGTAGAGAAAGAGTTTTTAGAGAGAATATTTTATTCCAATTTCAAAAATTGACAGCTACAGGACCAAAGTTGGCTTTATATATTAAAACCATATTGTTACAATTATACGAAACCCATGATTACAAAACCCAATAATACTAAAGAAAAATACCCATAAATAAAACTACTAAATCAATGTTTATTACATCATTTATAAACGCAAAATCCCTCAACTGCATCTGCATCAAACCCATACATAATTCGGTGTCATGACTAGACATACCCTCTCAACTTTTTCTCCAACTTGTAAGTCAAGCTTACACCACATGCTACTATATTTGGCCTTTTTTTAGTCAATAAATACTCATTAAACAAAAAAACACATTACGTTACATCCAATCTCAACACAAGTTGAATGACAAGCATGCACGTTCCTTCAAGAATACACATTTGTCCTTCACCAACGTGCTGGTGTCGACAATAAACTGGCCAATGCCCTTTGCTGAGTCGTTGTGGTCTTACAGTCTATGTGCACCCACGTGATCGGTTTTGAACGACTGAAAGATGAATACCTTGACTGTCCTGATTTTGGTGATATTTTTTGGGAGACTCGTGTGGGCTCGTGACCATGTGGATTTCATTCTTCGTGATGGCTACCTTTTCCGCGGTTCCACATTGTTGACCAGATTGACACTGTCCTTGATCATGAAATTGTTACCTCAAATGGTGGTGGTTATAAACGTTATCTTGTTTGTTGGAAGGGGCGTCTTGCTTCTGACGAGTCATGGATCACAGAGGATGAGTTCCGCAGCCTTGATCCGGCTCTTCTAGAGCAGTACTATGCTTTTGACTCTTCGGAGGCGAGTCCTTTTCAGCCAGGAAGGATTGATGCAGATGCAGTTGAGGGACTTCACGTTTATAAGCAAAGGAACAAACATTAATTTAGTAGTTTTATTTATGAGTACTTTTCTTTAGTATTATTGGGTTTTGTAATCATGACTTTAGTATATATAAGCCATGAGAGTATTTCAGTAATTGTAATAATATAGCTTTAATATATAAAGCAAAACTTGGTCCTGTAGCATAGTAGTCAGTTTTTGGAATTGGAATAAAATATTCTCTCTAAAAACTCTTCCTCTACTCGAGCATATTGCTCCCATTGCTTTTGATCTCCCTTTTTGGTGTTTGTCGGGTCATCTTCTACCATAGAAGTTCTCCATCAGGGTTGGTTTCAATTATTTTGAAATAAATTTCCTTTAACTTTTGTTAGTATATAAAAGGTAATAAAATCCCTCAAACCTATTATAAACCTAGCTAATGCTTGACAAATATAATTTCACAACCTAGCTAATGGACTTGGCATGGATGAGACAAGCATGTTGGACATTTGCATACATAACATTACGTTTGTGGCTAAAGGCCACAAAACTCCTAAACATTAAGGTTGAATTAATAGACTTGTTCAATGTGAATCTGAAGTGAAATATAACCTAAGTGATAATGGGAAGAAGAAGGAAGACGTCGAGAAGGGGACACTGGAAATTGAGGAGTAGAATATCTTTTTAAAATTTTCTCCACCCTGTTAATTCTAAGCAGCTACGCTCCTGGTTGGAGGACTGGAGACACCCTTAATAGGATCCTTTAAGTTGACAACCTGAAAATTGTGTGGACATAAACCAAATTGATACTGGAGCCAGACTGATTCCACCAGCCAGGCTGAGAAAGTTTTCAAAACAATGTTTCTTGGTCCATTAGACCTTCACTAGCTTAGATGATCCTTGGTACATTCTGTGATATGTCAACTATTTGTTTTTGTGTAAGTAATATATAGGTTAGAAGTATAGCATATACCAATTTTGCTGTCATAACCAAAAGACGTTTGTTTTTATAGGTATATTCAAGTGGGAAAAGTTGTTGCTGTGCCAGTGGCCCATGCATTGGGCTATTCTTTAGGAATGGTCATCTGCTAGATTATGGTGTTAGATAACCAAGTTTCCCAAAAGCTTGAGTTGTTAGATAAGGGAAATCTTTATTTATTTATTTTATATTTTAACATCCCCCTCAAGTGCAAGCGTCCACAAAGCGTGGCACGTGGAACATAATTGGGATATAAATGCCTCCAGCCATGGAAAATCGTCTCGCCGATATATCGGCGATATATCGGTATCGGCCCTAAACCGATACATCGATACCAACCCATCTCGTTTTTTTGAAACCGATATATCGGTATTTTTTGAATTAAAAAATTATTTTAAAAAAAAAACCTTTCATGTTTGTTTTCTATCCTAATATACGTATTTTGAAATTTATTCTTTGTTTAAATTAGTATAACTCATTTTAGAAGCTAGATTATGAAAATATACGGCAAAAACTAATTTTTGACTACCGATATTTTTTTACACAATATCTCCGATATATCTCCGATATTTCGTCTCTTTGGCCGACCGATATTTTACCGATATCCGATACGACATTCCATGCCTCCAGCGAGACTAAAACTCAGGACCTTCCACAACCTGGAGCTTCGATACCAGGTTAGATAACCAAGTTTCCCAAAAACTCGAGCTGTTAGGAAAGAGAAATCTTTATTCATTTATTTTATATTTTAACATGCGGATGAACAACCTGTGACCAAATTGCCTAAGCACTTCCCATTAAACAAGTGAAGCGCATTTGTATATTGCGACCGTGGATTATGAGTATGAGTCATTGGTTGTCTCTATTAATCATTTATTGTCTCTATTGCTCATGTCATGTATATGTATTAAACATTTGTGTATTAATTCTTCAGACCATAGTGACCATACTTGATGTGATGTTATCACCAAAATTGAATTATTTATGAAGATGCCAACTTGTTTTTGAATAATATTTCTTTGATGCTTCGGGGCCATCTCATGCTTTTATACGTGAAAATTTTGATACTATTGATGTGCTGCCCAAATAGGCGGATGGGAGTGGAGATTTGTTTGAAATAATTGTAAAGCATAGTAAGCAACTTGGATGTAAGTTGGCGTAGGTAAATCAGGCTGCCGTAATAGAAAACTCTGATTTGTTTGCAAGTGGTAGATGTGGGTTCATTCCAAAATGAGAAAAAAGAATAACGAAGTGATTAATAGATAGATCAATTTCATAATTCATACTCTAGCAGATTGAATCGGAAGCCAGCCTTCTAATGTTTCTTATGATTAAGAGGTACGTTCACATTTCAGAGGGCCTGGTAGTCCCTCACCCCTTAATCGACTTATGAGTTTTTGTGTGTGACTATTGTAAAATCATTGTATGAAGTTTGTAATTTTTTTTTTTTTGATATAAAGAAAGATAAGGCCACTACAACTCCCGAACAAGACGCAAGAACCAATGACCCGAGAAATCCTTAAACAAAGCTTCCTTGATGAAATCCGGGAGATGCTTCATCCAGTAACAAGAGAAGTCATCTGCACCAAAGTTGGCCAATAAATTTGCAACCTGATTTTGTTCTCGATATACATGCACAAATCGAGAATGAACATTTTCAGCCTTAAACTGCCGAATATGCTGTAGATAACTTCTAAGATACCATGGTCCTCATAAGTCATGATAGTGTATGAGTTGAACAAGGGACTTGGAATCACCTTGAATAATGAGTCTTGAAATTTGAAGGTAATTTGTTAAGATGATTCCAAAAAAGCATCCAAAAGCTTCTGCATGTAAGGCATTATGTGCCAGCACTTGACAGGCATAAACTGCTATGAATTGTCCATGAGAGTCCCGAAGTATACCACCTCCAGCAGCTAAACCAGTTGAACATTTATAAGAGCCGTCAAAATTTAGACAAAAAAGTCATGCGGGGGAGCTTCCCATCTGATAAAGCTCTGCATCATGACCTTGCTCATAGAATTTTTAAGATGTTTCCAATGACCTATTTGAAGGTGTTTCAGGAAAAGCAGACATTGTTTCTCAGCTGTTGCCAGATTGACAAGCTTCTGTTCAAAATATTTCTCGTTCCTCAGACGCCATAAGACATACATGAGCACAATGAAAATTTCAAGGCTATTGATACTTATACCGTCTTGAGAACCCTGAGTTTTCTGAGAGTGAAACAAAATAATCTGTTGTTGGATATGCCACGATTCTAGAGTTAAATAATGACCCGTGAGACGGAACCAAATCGCCCTAGTGAAAGGACACTGCAGAAATAAATGATCTATTGTTTCATGGGGATTTTATATAAAAAATCATGAAAAAATTTTTTTACCAAAATGTGGCACTGTAGCAAATATTTACCGAAATGGTGTTCTGACAAGCCACGCAGGCGCCCGCGCCACACGGGCGCTTGCGTGGCTTTTTTTTTTTAAAATTAACCCCAAAGGCGTCGGTTCAACCGACGCCTTTCGGGTTAAGAATAAAGGCGTCGGTTGAACAGACACCTCCTGAGAGGCGTCGGTTGAACCGACGCCTTTTACTACCTTAGCGAAACGCATTCCTTTATAACAGAAAGGCGTCGGCTGAACCGGCGCCTTTCTCTTGGCATCGGTTCAACCGACGCCTTCCTTTATAACAGAAAGGCGTCGGTTGAACCAACGCCTTTTCGACACTTAATTCAAATCGCTTATCCTTTGAACGAAATCTACAATTTTTCACAACCTAATAATACACACACATCACAACCTGACAATACAACCTAATAATACACACACATCACAACCTGACAATACAACATCACAACATGATAACAAGATAAATTTTTTCTGATAATACAACAGACATGACACAAAATATATTACACCACATCAAACTATTACAAATGTATTTATAAAATTACAAGAAGTGTTTATTCAATTCTCCTCAACCTATTCCTACCCCGTCCTCGTTCTCGAACTGGAATATCCTCAGGCTCAACGTCAGGTAAAGCATCTGAAGACGAAGCTGCCTGACGTTGAGCACGAAGTGCACGCTGTCGCCGAGTATATACTTTCGAAGAAAGAGGCCTCTCAACTTGCTCCAGCGGGGCATCTGGAACAATGATGGGGTAAATCTTCTCGTGTCAGCTGATGATGTCAGAATGTCGGGTTCTGGACCAACCTCCAATCCTGGAATCTCAGTAACAACTGGGCGAAGCAATGGCAAACTCGCAAGAACATGTCCAGAGCGTTCGTGTAGCGTCTGACAGGCCGCTAGCAAGCTCTCATATGATCGGTCCACCAAAGCTCCCTCCGTCTGATCAAATGTCTGTTGTGCAAGAGTAAGCTAGAAAGAAAAACACAGGTATGTTATCTACTCACTACAAAACACTAGTGAATAAAATCAAATATGAAGTTAATGATACTCACCAACGCCCGCTCAGTGTCGCCTCTTGGTTGATATAACATCTCCGGCTCATGCATGGGTGGCATGATAAGTCTCCTAGTGATGCTCAAATACCATCTCATGTATGCATCTCGCTCAGTCATAGCAGGCTCCCCTTGAACGAGAGTGATCGTCCGGTCGTCCCATCTAGTAATGTTGGCCGCATGATGCGACCTCCAATCAAAACTACCTCGGCCTCGGCGCGATACTCGTTCATTGAACTCAACCAGAAGAGGGGGGAAAACTTGTTCCAATCCAAATTGTAACATGACCCGATCCGGAACATGCATCTCGATGATGTCCACACATATAAGCGGCGTCCTAGATAGCCACACATGTGCTCCATCCGTACAAATTCTAGGTAACTGTGCTAACACATCATCATGATATGGTTGCCATATTACCTACACAACATATGAATTTAATCCTCTACTTTTTGGTGAAATGTACATTTGTCACATTCATAACGCATGCAATATAAAGGAGTAATACCTGGCCGGATCGTTGATAGTCCAATTCCGATCTATACAACGCCAAGACACTGTGAGGATTCACAGTTTTTGTCTTCTTCGCATTCCACCTAACATAACGAGGATGAGGAATAAATTATCTAAAATATAACATCATCAAATACCTTTAATAAATAACACATACCGAACTCCTAACGGTGATAAACCATCTAGTAGAGTGCTCCTAATGTTTGGATGACCGACATGCAATCTCTCCCACGACCATAACTGTTTGCCACATACACACCCAACATGAATCAAATGTTATACTTATGAAAAATATACTAGTCAAAGATAATTGATGGTTTACCTGGACAAGGGTGACGCACCCGGCAATCCCTGATGTGCTTGACTGACAAGCTTTTCCCAACTCTCTGTACAGGTAAGCGAGGGTGGCACTACCCCATGCATACTGTCCCGCAGTGTATAAATCCTCTAACAAAAGAAGATACATCGGGTGCACATGGCTACTGCTGCTATCGGCAAATATAGTGCTACCGAGCAAATAGAGTAAATATGCTCGTGCGTGTTGCTCGACTTCAATCTCTGTGGCATCTTCCGACAGGTGACTGAACTGCTCTCTCAACCACAACAGACTTACCCTAGTTCGTCCTTTCAATGATTCGCGTGGAGGTACCCGTCCAAGAAGGTGCAAGTACACTTCATTCCAATCAATTCCCACAGTCGAGCAACACACAGCAATGCCATCAACTCGGAGTCCGAGAAGTACTGCAACATCCTGTAATGTGATCGTCATCTCCCCAAATGCAAGTGAAATGTCTGTGTCTCCCTCATCCATCTCTCAACTAGGGCGGTGATGAGAGCCCTATCAATCCTGATGTACTGTAATCGTATGAAGTGCTCAAATCCAGCCATCTCAATGTACGGCAAAATGCGCGCATCAACTAGCCAATGACGCACATTTTGCCAGTGCTCGGTGCATTCAATGCACCCGGGATCCTATACAATTTACATGGATGGAAAATTGTTAAATATATGTACAAGTGTAAAACAAAGGAGATAATGATTATGCACATACCTCTCCCCTCCAGATGCCATCAGATCTGTGCGTGCTCTGCTCTGTCAGGACGGCAGGATCAATCGGTCCTGGATCCATAATTTCTACAAAGCAACGAACAATTAATCACAACTTCAAAGAATGTGTAAAACAAGTTAAGTTACATATTAAGATCATTGTATGCAAGTACCAATCAGCAGAAGGTGTGTTTTGGCAATGACGCCTGTTATGACCAACTTGGTTGCAATTCCCACAATGGTAGTGAGCTCGACCATCTGCTCTCATGCCCGCACTATCCATCGCATTATGTATTCTCCTACTGCGTGGACGACCGGGTTTTCGTGTTACCCTTGGGGGCTTCACCACATACTCAGGTGACTTTTCCTCCCAAGATCGTCGATCTGGAGGCGGATAGAATTTGGCTGCATATACCTTTCTATATGCATCAGATGTATACCAATATCCAACTAAATCGCCGATGGGTCTTCTTCGCCTCGCTTGGACAACAATTAGATGACGACATGGGTGTTTGTACACTTGAGGGTAATTGCAAGAACATGTATGATCGCTTACATCCACCGCATATTTTCTACCACGCATTGTTTTCACTTCATACAAGTGAGAATTGATTTGGTCAGCCCACATGCTGCTGATTGATTAATTTTTCTACTATTTTACTCGCAATCGCACGAGACTCAGTATAGTCTAGCGGTAACGAGGTCGAACCCAAAGGACTTGAACTGATTCAACTTAATTCTAATGAAAGATTTGATTTTTTTATGAAACTATTTATAACAGAATGAAAAGTTCTAATTTAACAAAGCAATGAAATTTATGTGAAAATAATACGATGAGAAATATACTAAGACTTCAAATCCACCCAAACCAAATAGCTAACATCTCCGTTAAACTCGTACAATTCCAAGTGGTCAATTACCCGTGCCCCTCTCGAAGTCACGAATAATCGTAATGTGTGCAGCCCTCTCGAACATGCAACTAAACAATTAAATCTAACTTAATTAATCTCCCTCTCTCAAGCAAAGATCAATCATAAAAATGTAATCTTTATTCAAATAATACCTTGGAATTCGCTAAGATCTCTCGAACATTAACAAACCCTTAACTAAGAATTACTCTACCCTCTCTCGAGCAACAGAATAATCATAACAAAATATTAAGCACATGGAATAAAAATCACAACTTTAGAATTGCAAATAAGTATTGAGAGTCAAACAATCAGTAAGGCTTCATCTAATCTTAGTACAATGAAATTTAGCTAGACATGAAAAGAAGGGAAGAAAAAGCCTGGTTCATTGGATTGGTCGCAGGAATACTGTTCACTATTCATCCGGCACTGTTCACAGCGCACTGCAGCACTGTAGCACTATTCATCATCTTCTTCGGCGAGACGCGCACTGTAGCAATTTCAAATCCGACCCAAAAATCACTGCTTTCTCCCGGCGTTCGACTCTCCTCCCTCACTTCTCTTCTTCCGGCCAAAGGCCTGCCGGATTCCGGCCAAAATCACGACGAGAAGGCTCTGTTTTTGTCTGTCCCGCTCTCTGTTTTTCTCTGTGTTCGCTGTGCTTTTCCTTCTGTCGGCGGCTCTCTCCTCTTTTCTGTCTCTCTGTTGGCTTGGGTTTTTATAGGCCTCCCAATCCAAGTCCATTTCCCAGTTGAAATCGAATCGATTTCAAGCCTTTCCAGATCGAGCACAAACTGCCTTTTTTAGTTCCGGCGAGACTCTGTTTTGATTTTGGTTTCCAAATTGAGAACGCCTCCCTGTCATTTCGCCGTGATCTCCTTGCCGACTTTCCGCCGGAGTTCTCAGTCACCGTCGAGCACTTTCCACACCATCTCCGGCGCCGTCTCGAGCTCCGTCCGCCGCCATCCATGGCTCGGGTCCATCCTCGCCACCGTCGTGAGATCTTCCTAGCTCCTCCTCCGTCGCCGCCGTGGACGTGCCGCCTTCGATCGTGACCTGTCGCCCTCGCCCAGGCCGCCGTCCGCCGCCCCAGCTCGAGCTTTTCCGGCGATCTCAAGTAAACAGAGCACCGGCTCTGTTCTGAAACAGACGAAGGCCCGAGCGCCCGAGCTTCGGCTCGGGCCGGGTTTTCCTTTTTTTTTTTCTTTTTTTTTTTAACTGAACCGGACCTCTCTGAACCGGTTTAAATTTCTTTTCTTTTTTTTTTCTTTTTCTTCTTTATAACCCGTCGTATTGCTCTCGTTCATCGGATCTCATCTTGACGGTTCTTCTCTTTAATCGTCTCTTTCGCGCGTGATATTTCAAATGATCATAACTTTTTGCTCAGAACTTCGAATTGCGAACAGTCAGTGGCGTTGGAAAGCTGACTTCGTGTACTTTAACATGAAGCTTAAATCAGTCCCATCAAAGATATGCAATCGAAGTTGTAAATATTCAATCATTAGAGTCGCGTTTTATCCCATTTCTGCGTTTTGCTCTTGTTTCCTACAAAAACCAAAAACTATATTAAAGTAGCAATAATTCTAAACAAATACTAGAAGAAACATAAGTTTAGGAGATAATATAATGCATATTTCATGTATAGATTAGCTGCCAATCAGGCGCGTTTGTTCTTTAATCTTCAATTCAATAGTAGGGGTGTATGGGGTTGTCATAGCCAACCCGGCCGAATGTCGCTTCACAAAGAATTTGACAATCCTGTAGAATGTGGCCGACACTAAGGCTTGCACAGGTAATGATCGAGCCCCCTTCAACACGCTATTTAGACTTTCAGCCATATTTATTGTGGTCATTCCAAATCTTCTAAAACCATCATGAGCAAGCGACCACAATTGAGGTGATAATCCACCTTCCTCACTGAGTAGCCATTTTGCCTCTTGACTTTCTGCAACGATAAGTTTCATCTTTTCATCAAACTCGTCTACAGTAAGCACATATGCAGCTTCCCCTATCAACCTCGTCAATACATCATTTTTAAACTTCTTATGAAAATTTGCCTTGATGTGTCGGATACAATATCGGTGACAAAAATGCGGCTGTGGAAACACCTCTGGCACAGCCTTTTGCAACCCTTTATGTCGATCGGATATGATAGTGATAGATATCCTATCAAGGATAACATGCTCCTTCAACATACGTAAAAACCATCTCCAGTTAGGATAATCCTCACCCGAAACAAGGGCAAATGCAAGAGGGAACAAACACAGGTAATGATCGTCGTTTGCAGTCGCCACCAAAAGAGCTCCTCCATACTTACCTGATAGGAAAGTAGCATCAACACTTATGACGGGGAGACAATGTTTAAAACCCTCGATACATGGCCCAAATGCCCAAAACGCCTTCTCAAACCGTCGATATGTAGCATCTTCCATTTCGGTCGTCACCAACCTACACACGGTTCTCGGATTGGCATTAACTATTGCCTCCATGTACATTGGCAACAATCGATAGGACTCAACCCAATCACCATACATTGCTTTAATGGCCATATTCCTTGCCGCCCATGCTTTTTTGTATGAAATATCAACATGAAAAATCTCCTTAATCCTCTCTTGAATAAGCACTGGTGGGATATCTACTTCTGCTCTAATAGAGGGTAATATATGCCGACAGACAAACGCCGCAGTACATTGTCTATGACCTGTGTCTAGCTCGGAATTTCTACAAGTGTGTTCGCTAGCATATGTCTTCACTTTAAAATCATTACTCCCCTTCCTCATTGATGCATGTACTCTCCATGGGCAGTCAGGGTATTGACATCTTGCTGTGTACTGCGTCGGATTTGTACGCAACACTTTATAGCGAACATTATGCGCTATTGAAAACTCCCTCAATGCGTGTACAAATTCATCTTTATTGTGGAATATTTGCCCCACATATATTGCTTCCTCATGATATGTCTCCTCATGCAAACCCCGATTTATTGTCCCATCTATTTCTTCATCAGTTAGTCGCGCCCACGTGGGCTCCTCCTCGTAAGGCAATTCTTCCTCAAAATCATCCAAGTTATCCGTAGCAATTGCGATATCCACCAAATCATCTCCCTCATTTTGAACCATCTCTTGCACACTATCCTCTCCTCGTACATCTTCAACATTAACCTCAGGTGAATTAGGCACCCACTCATCATTTTCCCCATCCTCTTCCTCATTAATATTTCCCTCTTGCCAACCACTTGAACCAGGGTAAGTATAGGGGTTACGAAATGATGTTTGTGTGTCAAACCATTCACCACCTCGTGCCATGGCAAGATTCATCGCTTCATGAGCTTGAGATGTGTGCCTAAATTATTCAAAACAGAACTTATATCATAAATAAACAATTCACTTAATCGTAAGTTGAATGGTCAAACTACATTTTGTAAATAAACTTACCTCCAACTCGGCGAAAGTTGAGGTTCGTTGCACGCTAGTGATATAGACAAATCATCTTCTTCATTATCTTCCACACGCCTTCCTCTAGAATTTTCACTCGACCTATTTCTGCGAGCACTCCTACTTGTGCCTTCGCCGTCATTTGCAAACCTAGGCATGCGCGCCTCTTTTTCTATAAATAGCTCGAAGCTAAACACACGAGGCGCAAAATAGAGCATGACATGCATAGAATTATCATCATCAATTGGTATTACGGTAGTCCTTGTTCCCAAAACAGGCATCTTGTACTTCATACGAATTTTCCACAATCTTTGATCCCATCCCAATTTATTGACCACTTGCATCTCTAGTTCATCATAAGTACTTGGCTTATTAATCAATAATCCTACGCTTTCACCGCCTTCGTATTCACCTCTATCAATTCTACCACCATACATTAACACAAACGGAACCATTTCTCCCGCCATCTTTTCTCACAAAACAATTAACAAACACTAGCTAATTATTTTCAAACCATACAAAAGCTAAATCAATACATCAATATGTATTTTAAACGGATATTAAACGTATATTACCAGTGAGACGGAGCGACGAGACAGTGGCGAGGCGGGGTGACGACTGGCCGAGGCGTCCGCGGAGAGAACGGCGGCGACGGCGACGGCGTCGGTGGGGCAAAAACGGCGGCGGCGTCGGTGGGGCAAGAACGACGGCGGCGGCGGCGGCGAGAGAGGGCGACGGAGACGGCGACGGAGACGGCGGCGGCGAGAGAGGGCGACAACGGCGGCGGCGAGAGAGGGCGACGGCGAGAGAGGGCAACAACTGCGGCGGCGTTAGGGATCGGTGGGGAGGAGACCGAGCCGAGCCCGCGCGGGCTATATACGAAATGAAAGGCGTCGGTTGAACCGACGCCTTTCTGTTATAAAGGAAGGCGTCGGTTCAACCGACGCCTTTCTACGTTATAAAAGAAAGGCGCCGGTTCAACCGACGCCTTTCTGTTATAAAAGAATGCGTTTTGCTAAGGTAGTAAAAGGCGTCGGTTCAACCGACGCCTCTCAGGAGGCGTCTGTTCAACCGACACCTTTATTCTTAACCCGAAAGGCGTCGGTTGAACCGACGCCTTTTGGGTTAATTTTAAAAAAAAAAGCCACGCAAGCACCCGCGCCACGCGGGCGCCTGCGTGGCTTGTCAGAACACCATTTCGGTAAATATTTGCTACAGTGCCACATTTTGGTAAATTTTTTATATAAAATCCCCTTGTTTCATAGTCACAATCACACAAGGCACATCTGTCAGGGTAGATTTTAAGTCGTTGAGAGAGAATATCCATTGTAGGTAACCCATGCCTGCATACTCTCCAACAAAACTGTTGTAGTCGAAGAGGGAGATGTACTTTCCATATTATATTCCACAAGGGATCTTGTGGGAGAGATGAAGACCTGAGTAATTGATAACCGGAACCAACGAAATATGTACCTGAGGGATTATGTAGCCATATAAGGGAATCCTGAGCATCCATGGATATCGGAGTCTGAAATATACTCTCCACAATGGTGGGAGGCCATAAAGAGCAAATTAAGTCCATATTCCACTGTTTATAATTAGTGATGAGACAATCAACTGTAGCATGAGGGTGTAACTTGTCTGTTAAAGGAATTTCAACCTTATTGACAGTCCATGTTGACCTGAAAATTTGTACATGGCGTCCATCAGCAATATTCCAAGAGCAGTTTTCTCTAATAAAATGAATGTATTTAGCCAATTGCTTCCAAAGCACTCAATCTTGTGATCTGACAGTGACTTCAAATATATTTCCACTCTTCAGATATTTTGAATTCATGCAAAGAGACCATAACAATCCTCGAGGCGTAGAAAGGAGGTTCCATAGTTTTTTTACTAACAAAGCATCATTAAAGACTTTTGTCTTTCGTATACCCAAGCCTCTACATTTTTTGGGGGAAGCAATCGATGACCAACTGAGTGTATGAAATCCTCTAGATTTGGAATGCACCCAGAAGAAATCCTTTGCTGCTTTATCAAATAGTCCTGAAATTGAACGAGGTAGTTTGTGGACGGACATGGTATGAATTGGCAAGGAACTCTGAGTGGATTTAATCAGAGTTGCTCGACCAGCTTGACTGAGCAATTGAGATTTCCGACCTGTCAACCTACTTTGGACCTTGGTTACATGGTATGAAGTCTGTAATGATGTCTGGTAGAATGAATATGTTTATAAAATGTCATTGGTTTTCAAAATGTCCTGGTGAAGGATGGTGGCATTGCTAAATCTGTTTTTTTCGGAAGGAACATATTCATACTCATTGCTTTAAAACTTTAGTAGATTACCTTGTATTGGGATTTTACCCGTCTGATTCTTTTTCACTGTGGTCGGTGTATGCTAAGTTAGAACATCTTGCTGGTAGTTATCGGGATCATGGGGATCTTAAAAACTAGTGACTTTACTTAGATAAGAAGTGGTTGTGTACGTTAATGGTGCTATAAATGATTTTAACGATTGTTTTAGAAATCTGCTGCTCTCCATCAATGCTGGGTTTTCTGGAAGTTAATCTACTTGGGGCAAAGGAAGGGTGAATAATAAGGAAGCTCACATTGACAAGGTTTAATTCATTCTGATTGGTTCTCTAATATACAGTTGCCTAGGCATATTGTTGCTCTTTCTGTTTCAGATCATGCTCCTTTACCTTTTTTATTGTCTTCTAATTCTAGGTTGAATTTAGTTTCTTAGATCAATTTGAATTTCAGATTAACAAAATTCATGTGGAACCATCATGTCATGAAGCCAATCCACATATTTGGAAAGGTGTATGAAAAATATGATGATGTTGAATCTTCTTATCACCGACCCCTCTTTAGAGGGTTGCGTCAGGAAGGGCATCCAGTAACAAAACTTGCCGCTAAGTTTCTTTGTATGGATTTTGTACTATTTTGATTCCAAAAAGAGTTAAACGTGGCATATAATTAATGCCGCCGACCCCATGGGATAAGGCTGATGATGTTGATAATGATGATGTTTTTAACAAGAGAGTTGGTGGAATCAACTGAAGGCTTTTCATTGGTTCAAACTTATAGGACTAAAGGTGTGCTGCAACAGGGAAGTTTAACTTCTTTGGTGATGTTAGTAGTGGAAGGGCGTTAGAGTGAAATTGAATTTGATGTCCTTGGACAATGTGGAAGCCAAGGAAAAGTGATAGGTGTTTGGTCAGCATCCTAGAAAAGAAGATTTATAATATTAAAATGCTTACCTCTCAAAATGCTCAAATAATGGGAACAATTAAAAGCAGTAAAATTCTCTGTGGAAAGTGGATGTCCTAGGAAAAAACACTTCGGGCGGGGAGTTCGTCGAAACATCTTACCAACAAATGCCCATGGGCTTTTAGGCTTCTACTTGGGTTCTAGAGGATGCTTGGCTCCCCTTCAAGTTTGAAAGAAAATGGGCTTTAAGGCCTTTTCTACCTTTAACCCTCCTGGGAGGGTTGGCTTTTGAACGAAGGAAAGGGCTGATGAGACGTATAGTCTTGACAATAAACCAACCCTAATGCAAATCCTTTATTACTCAAATGATTCCCAAACAGTTCCCTAAAGTAAAGCAGCTTAAAGGTGCTTTCCAACTTAAATCTCCTTTGGAGGAGGGTTGGCTTGTATTGGGCTAAAAAAAACTCTAAAAGCCCTTCACTTTTAGCACTTAAAGTGGGAGCCAAATAGCCCCACACATTAACATAAATTGGAGATGAGGTTTACAGTGATGCAGAGATATACTACTTTTTCTTTGTCTTTCAAAATCCAGGTTTGTTGTTAACCTAATTTACAAGATTTTGTTTTGTTTATCCAAAAAAAAAAAATTTTGCTTGGGTGAGGTTAGTAATCTGATTAATTATTTTAGATTTTTATATAATTTAAAATAAACTTTGCTAGCAATGGAGCATCTAATTTTATCCCAATAGAGCTATTAAAACAGGACGGAGGGAGCTGTTTACTCAGAAGTCAGAAGTCAGAACCTGACTAGGCCTAGATCCAGCCCAGTAAGCAAGTAATCGCCAAGCGGACCTAGGCCCAGCTTGAGTTTCCTTGTATACACACCCTCTGAAAGAGTCTTTTAGCTGTGGTTTTTACCATTCAATAAAAAAATCAGCAATTTCCTGATGGATCCATTAAAACAGGACGAATGGAGTATTAGGTAAATGCTTAAACCTCACTATGAGGCTCACCGGCCCTTTCTTGGGTACGGCACTACAGCTACCTCTGTGATCCTTGATAATTGAGGATGTTGGGTTGGGGGTGGGCAGAAGCCTGCAATCACTTGAAGATGTTGGGTTGAGGGTGGGCATAAGCCTGCAATCACTTACCATGGTAGAGGAGGATGAAGCATAGACTAGATCATGGAGGAGCTAGGCAAGTTAGGGCATATGGTAAGAAAGGGGAGGGGAAGAGGCCTCTCTTGGCACAAGAAGACTTGGATGAAAAATCTCAATCATGTGTCCCTTGCTTCTATTTTACAATGTCTCAAAAATAAGAAAATCATAATTTGGATCAGATAAAGGGAAATAATTTGCCCCCCTCTTTTGGTAGCTCACCCTATTAACATGAACATTGGATATCCATCGTCTGTGTGATTATTTATAGAGCGTTTGAAAAAATGGTTGGATCATAGTCGATCCATTTTTTTTCAATTTCAAAGCTGGGACCTCTGTTTCGACAGGGAGAGGCCCTATAGTGCACACACTATGGCTGGATTGGCTAAGGGTGTACAATTTCGCATTGTTATCAATAATCACATGTGAGAAGGTTTTTCAACTGTGGATTGCGCATTGTTAAACTCAACATTTCCAACAATCCTTGTCGTTTTTCACTAGTTTTTTCAACTCAAGTAAGATTGTTGGATTCCTTTACGAGTAATTTAACCTAGGGGACATTTGCATTTTTCACTAGTTTTTTCAACTCAAACAAGATTGTTGGATTCCACTAGGAGTGATTCAACCTAGGGGACACCAGTGATGAAAAACCAAACAGGTTGGGCTACTTTTTGTGATTCAGGCCGTTTGGGGCATGATCAAAAGCAAAACATCCAGATGAAACACCTCAGGACATGTTTCAGCTGGATGTAAAAAAAACATGGATGCTACAGTGGATATCCAAAATCCAGTCTAGATGTTTTGCAATAATCACACCCCAAACGGCCCACCGTTACAATAGGGGGGCATTTTTATGCTTTTGAACTGCCACTTTTGTCCAGGCCAGAAAATTTTCTTACTCTAGCAATCTTGTAACAATTTCGAGAAGCTTGATAAGTATACACCAAATCTGTACACAAACCCATACAACTTTCTCTGTCCAACAAAAATATGGGTGTATGAATTTGGTTTAAAGATGCAGTGTAGCAATATCATTTTCCAATTTGATAACTGCATTAAGAAGAAACCAAACAACAAAATCCTAGTAGCACGACTGACATGGTTTTTCTTTAGTCAGTTGATGAATAACTCAACTAATGAAAATGCCCAATCCAACAATTATATTACAATTTAGATTTATCATTCCATTATGCGACCGTTGAAAATGAAATTGATCATTTATTTTGAACATATAATTTCACTAAGAATCTTATTGCCAACCGATTCAAACAACGTGACTACAATGATTGGCTTCAATTACTCTATGAAGTAAACACCAGAAGCTCATGAAAATCAAAAGCTAAAGCGACTGCATACTGTTTTGATTTCCTTCTTTTAAAGTTTATGTAATCTAGTAAAAAGAAATTGTTCAACTGCAATTCTATTCTTCTCTTTTTTAATTTAGGGAATTGTGTCAAGTTATAAGATCATACATAAATGTCTAAATTGTTTCCACTTAGGGGCCATTTGGGGCATGAAAAATAAAAAACATCCACTCTTAAAATTCCACCAACCTGGTGGATTTTTGGGATTATCCACTAACTGGCCTAAAACACCTCATGGCTGGTTAGTGGATAATCCCAAAAATCCTTGGTTGGTGGATTTTTCATAGTGGATTTTTGGGATTTTTCATGATCCAAACGGCCCTAAGGTGAATTTCTGGTTTGTTTATTCTTCTTAGCTGTATTATACTTTTCTGTCATATATTGGAAATTTAAATAGATGACTCTTTTAATTCCTTGATACTCCAACTCGACTCAACTTAGAGAGCTTCGGAACCGAGCTTGAGTTTTAAAACATTGTGGCCAACTAGAGAGGATCATACAATAGGGATAAAGTATTGGAGTGCAAAGGACCTTTTCTTGGACATTATAGTTTAAACCCAAATTCTAATTGTTTTAATGATTACTACACCACTTAAGTTCACATCAGATCAAATCATAGCGGGGAATTTGCAAGATGATAAACTAAGGTGAATATGCACTGTCGTAAACCATAGTTGTAGATGAAAAAATACCTTTTAGATATTACTCCCTTTGTCTGTCTTTAAGAGTCCTATATTAAAAAAAGTCAAGAACTTAAGTCTCATGACAATTGTTTCCCATGTTGCCATTTCTCCCTCGAGATTCTTGGGCATGGACTTGTATGTCGCAGGCATGTACATACTTTTTTGAGCTATCATGGGATGGACCCTCAAATAAGACACATAAAGAAGGACAATTTTTCCAAAGCGGGATACTCAATATGGGACAAAGGGAGTGTTAAATTGTAAAGTGCATACTCCCTTCGTCCAGAATTATTATCACCATAAATATTAGTTCATCTTGAAAAACCTTATGGTGATAATATTTCCGGACAGAGGGAGTATTATTCAAGTAAAACCTAAACTTAAAAAAGGAAAACCCAAGTTAACTGACACTAGACAAGAGGTATGGAATGAGGCTCGACCTTGACTTTCGAACTTGGACCCGCTCGATTTGCTTATGGCCAGTCCATAATTAACCATGGTACATAGGGCTTAATAGACAATGGCCTAACATTGTGCATAGATACATATCATGGTCTTAAGATTATCACCCAGTAACCACACAGCATGTTAGGCCTCTGTGTACCATGCTAGGACCCCTATGCACCACAATTCAAACCCAATTACGAAAACATTTTCTGGACCTTCGAACTTCAAGTCGAAGTCAGAAAACTCGAAAGTAAATATTTTTGTGTCCGGCAACCGTGACCAAACTCCGTGATCATAGTACATAGGAGGTTAATGTAGTAACTACATTGGGGTTAAGAATTTAACACCCTATGTACTATGGTCACCAGGATCTGTTGATACTCTCAATTCTTAATTCCTTGAATAAATAATTACCTAATCATTAACTCTGCCAATTTTTCTGATTCTCTCCTCCCTTCCATCCCATTGTTTTCTGTGGAAGAAAACACAGCCAACAGCTCTGCAACTGTCAGTAGCCCTCACACACCCCATCACCATTGGAAAACTTCTACATTACATATCTAGCTAGACCTGGGAATACCGTCAAAGGAGGTGGGCTCTCTTACAATCCCTTCTATTTAATAATTGAGTATCACGTTGTTGCATAATGTAAAGATTTTTCTGTGTTTGTATTTTATTTGGTGGTATCTTCCAAGTTTGAGCTTTGAACAGGTATATAGAGTTGCATTAATTGGGCTAGCAGTTGCAGTTCTCTTCTTTGAGATGTGTGGGGGCAGTTTGTGGTCAAGCCAGGGATGTTGGAGAAAGGTGGTGGTTAGATCTTGACCACAATTATCAGAACTATTTATTAGCTCACAAATGTATTATATAAGTCTAATTAGTCACCGCATTAACCTAATTTCATGAGTTTGTTCGATGTTTAACATTGGTTTAGTAGATGAAATAATTTTCTTCTTTTCATGTGCACTAGGTGTTTGGTGTGGACCAATAGTTGCTTTTTTTATTGGCACATACTACTAGATGAAGATTGGCACGAATTCAAGTAAGGAAAATGGAATGGAACGAGACACCATCTTTGTAGACTTGGAGTGTAATGGCTGTTGGTGTGATTCATATTTTTCACCAGCTGATAATTTGACATTGATTTTCCTCATTAAAAAGATTCTTGGAAAGAATATCAAAGTTTAGTAGCATGTGTTGGTTGGTATATGGAAAGAAATAGTTTTTTACTAAGTACCCTCAGCCTCATCTTCTCTGAAATTGAAAAATATTCCTTCAGCAGAACAGACCTACCAAGGTGTCAGGAGCCAATCAGCATTGGAAATCCTTCTCTTTTAACATTCAGTGAATTTGATGGAGATGGCACTTTTAACACTGTGTGCACTTTAATGAGCGGGGGCATCTTAAATATGGAATAGGGAGATGAATCTAAAAAAAAAATTGTCTTGTCATGCAGGGAACTTTTTGATGGAATGAATGAGCTGAACCTTGGAGATAAAGAAGATGATGCTTAGTCTTAAGGAGTCTAGCCCTGAAAGTTAGATGACAAAAAGTGTCAACTCATTTTCAAGCCATGTTCATGATCATTTTCCTACTCTCTATTGTGGAGGCCCTTATAAAAAGGGAGGATTTTTTTAAGTGTTTTGGTAAATTTTTATTGGTTCATATTAAATGTCTAATTTGTGTCAGAAAAAAAGAGGAGGATGACACAAAAATATTGGCTGAAGATTCTAATAAGGAAATTGCTATTTGGTGAAGTATTAATCCAAGTGACATAAAAGGCAAGTGTTAAATGGTGAACCGATGAGTAACGATTAAGGGAAAGTTTTGGGTTACACGATTATTTTGTTTGAATATCCACAACATGACTTGTCCATTGGCAGCCCTACTGGTCATACTGGGAGCTTTCTGATGTAATGGATGAGCAAGATGGAGACATGATGCTTAGCCTTAAGGTGTGAGTAATACGAAAGTTACATGACCAATGAACGTCAACTCATTTTCAAGCCATGTTCTTGGTCGTTTCCCTACCTCTTATTGTAGAGAGCCTTGCAAGGAGGGTAGTACTTTATATTCCTGCTTAATGGCCCTCCTTACCATCTCTCCTCACCTTGCCAGCATCAGATTATGTGAGGAGGGGCAAGAATGCATATCCACTTGGTATAATACATCTGTAAATAAGGCTGGATGTATGCTTAACATTTGAATCATATTTATGAGTAGTCCATATTTTAGGTCATTTTCAAATTGATCACACTGCACTTGTTGAACAGGGCGAACCGGATTATTGGGTCCAATTGAAACTACGTCAAGAGACAAAAATCTTGCTATGTGGAGTACCAATCAAAGTTTTTTTTTTCTGAAAAGATCATCACATAAAGCAATCTTTTTTTTTTCACACTCTAGCTTAATAAAGAAGTCAGCACTTCCCAAGCTTGAACATCACTAAGCCACGCCAGCTAACACTATATTTATAACAGTTATAGTGGGTGAGCATATTACCTAGCCAAACGGTACTGGGGGGTGTAATGTCTGTCATCAGTTTGAGAACCATGGCCAACAAATGGAAGATTAAATGATTTAGTTTACAAAAACTTGAGGCATAATTATAAAGTTATAGTGAGTACTGGCATCCATGCTAGTCTATAGAAGTGAAACAAAATCAACCGTTCTCTAGTAGGCAAGACACTAGAGTTAGGGTTTGTTCTTTAGTAGCCAAGGTACCAGAGTTAGGTGATACCCCATAGAGAATCTGATTTACTTTCTATAGGCAAACAATTGACCTTACTAGGTAGAGTTTCACCAATTTCAGTATATGTTAATTAGGGTGGTTGATCTTGTCGGCCACCAGAAAGATTGTAATAGAGTTGAGGTTCTCTTTCAACGAAACTTAGAAACTAATAACTGCTAAGATCTTCAAGGTGGACAGTAGTCGGAAAAGGAAGAAAATATGTACTGTTTCACATATTACAAGAGGGGCAGGCAGGTAATTCAAATCCTGCTGCCCCTTGATTTGTAGCCCACCGCCTGATTGAAATCGACCGTGTGGTCCAAAAGTGCCTATCACGGCATGTGCGACAGGTCGCATATAAATGGAACGTATATGAATTATGTTCCCTAAATGATATTTTGGATAAGTTCTAGAGCTCATCCGGCGCTGTGTGTGTGAGAATCGTGTGGCCTCGATGAAACCTGATGTATTTAATAAGGAAAAATAAACAATGAATAAAATACAAGAACACCAGCAAATTGGTATGGATCGACCAAACTACCTCTCCAGTAAGAAAGAATTTTCTTTCACTATGTCGTGGAAAAAAAGTAGAATAACTCTCTCAAATTTTTTAGAGATACAAGCTCTCAATACTCGAACACTTCTTTGACCTTGAGCACAAGCAAATCTTGGGCATTAAGCCTTTCAACAACTCAAACCCTTGAGTAAACCTAAAAAAATATAAGAGATAAATCACATTAAAAACCCATAAAATCCTCATTTTATAGGTTATTGGATATCCATACGTCCTTTAACCTAATAGGAAAAAGAATTTAAACAAATTCGCCTTAGAAAGGAAGTTTCCCGCAACAACCCATAAGAATCGGTCTATCGAAAGTCACATTCCATGGGGTCCATTCTACAATAAGAGTGAAGCGGTTTATCGGATCCCCGTCTGTAATCTCCAGAAGACCAATTGGTTATTGCCAGACCGGACATGCTTATGTCTGCTTCATTTCTCCGCATCTTCTTTTTCTTCCAAGATTCAAGTTATATTTCTCAACAGTGTGAAGGGAAGAGATGAAAAAGCCACCTGCCCCTTGAAATGACAAGGGGAACCCATTGGTGTTCTCCCCCATGGATATGGGTCACGTTGATGGGCCCATATAATATGATCTATATGGAGACATTATTAGGTACCGGCATATAGGGGAATAGTCATGCCCATCACCAATGGGTGATGGACACGACTCCCCTGTTTGTCATGATGCCAAAGGGACCCATAAATTAGAAATAGTGTCTATCACCCACAAAATAGGAATCAGGTATGTCTTGCTAATTATCCCTATAAACTCTGCTTCATCCCGAATTCCCATCTATATGAGGTATATCATGACAATCTTCACAACCAGAGGTGATAGTTTGCCTATCAAGGATCCCCAACAAGACTTGGATGAAGAAAACTGTGGATAGGATTGGAGAGTGTCACTTGTGAGTAAACAAACACACCTAATCTCATTAAATGCCTTATTTTTTTAAAAGAAAATAACAATTCATGTTTTGCAATTGAATTAGGCCTGAATGTCAAAGGAGGAATGAACCCCAAATTTTGATGTTCCTTCAAGTTGAATTGTAGAGTTGCACAAGCAGGAACAGATACATTCTGTTCATTCAACTAGTTGATCAACTTACATCCAAATTAAAATCGAAATTAGATATGCTGACATACATAGGAGGATCCTAAATCTTGATGGAGGTGTGGTTGGGAGTCAATTGAAAACAGTCGAACAGTTGGGTGGCCAAGCCAGTGCATTGAAGTCTCATCTGCTCACAACAATTTGGCCATTGTAATTGAACAGATTGGTACACATCATGCACTGATAAAGCTTTCTAAAAGGTGATAGTGAGCTCTGTTCGAGTTTTCTGTTCATGGGTCCCATCTGATTTAAGGTGCAGGAAATTTTTGCTTTAATGTCGGAAATTATGAACAAAAAGTGGAGAATTTATTGCAAAACAGCCTTGTGCCTTATCATGCAAATACGGTAACTTTGCAATCAGTGAGAAAGTATTTATGGCCACATATAATGCACTTAAAATACACTAGACTTTCCCGTATATTTGAATCCACTGTCACAAGCATCCTAGCAAATATAGAGGAAAACAAGCAAAAGAGTTAGTATCAACCCCAACGAGTTGCCTGTATTTTTATTCAGAGCCGCAGTTTTGGATGAAGCAGGAGCTCTGAAGCAATATAAAGGAAGCGGGTTTGGGGATACAGCTGAATTGAAACTGTGGGATGCATGCGCCAAACAAGGCCACAAAATTGTTGTCAGGTTGTCAATCAAACAAAACATGAAAATGAAAATGATTCATGAATTATTTCACAGCCAAATGGTGCACAATATGTGAACAAAAAAAGGTGAAATGTGGTTCAACCCTGCTTATGATTTGTGACATGGAAGGTTTTATCAGCAGTATGAACCTGCATGGCTATATGAACTGGGAATCTGGGGAGGACAGGGTTTCCTCGGGCCGGACGGAGATTGGCCCTCGAGTGCAAAGGCAGAAGGGAGCTTAACTGCGAGACCCATCCGTCGAATTGAGACGGAAGTCGGCTTTAGTGATTCGACCGTGCCGAGTGGAAGATACATGCCATTTTTCAGTTATTGAAAGTATACAGCATTGTAAAAACCAACTAGTACCATCTTATTGATTTAAGCTCTTCTTTCCAAGGTTTATGCTCATTTCAATGCATAAGCATGTCCTCCCTCTGTCCCATACTGAAGTGACAAAATGAACTAATTTTAGTTTTCTGGTCTACCAATTATCCTCACTGCAATATACTTGGCCAATAAGAAATGAACACTTCAAGACCATCTTGGTTCTTTTCCATTCCCAAGTTGGTTTCCAACTTGGGACGGAAATTTCAGAACTAGGCAATGGAAAACAACCACCATACACTTGTTTCGTTTTCCATTCCCAAGTTGGTTCCCAACTTGGAATAGAAAAGGGCCAAGATGCTTTCACCTTCCTATTTGAGGATTATGTGATGATAGACGGGTAAGCAGAAGACAAAAAATTCTTCAAATGCAGACATGGATATGGCAATCCTCAAGGGGACCTTTTGTTTCGATAAAATCGATCTTGATTAAGACTCCCCATTAAGCGATTTGTCACATCCTAATGAATTTTCTTGTTATGTTAAGAGTTAAATATTAATTGGTCCGTCCTGTTTTAATAGCTCTATCTGTGAAAATGTTGATTTTTATTGGATGGTGGAAACCCCAACATCTAAAAACAATCAGCATTTTCCCTGATGGAGCTACTAAAACAGGACGGAAGGAGAGCTTTTGGGAACATCGGATACTCCAAGTGAATTTTTCTTCCACGCACTCTTGGATAAAAAGTAGTACTGACAGGATATTTTTCTTCCATACCAATAACCTTTATCACTTTCTTTATGCGTTGGTAAACACTTTGTTCTCTTTGTATGCCGTGGCAATTGCTCCTACTTGCCTCCAATAGGAATGCAGCTAGATGATCTACTATCGACATTTTGTGGTCATATCAAAAGAGAGTCAAACGAATTCAGTAGTTACATATATGTTCATTCTTGTGATCATGAGAAGATTAGATATTTTGATCCTATTGCTATTTTTCATCCTCATCAAGAAACTAGAAATTAATTTCGTCATTTATGCATTATATAGAAACTTACTTTTTATTTTTAGGACGAGACCGGACATCTAAGTCCTTAATTTGGACCTATACCATACGGTTAATCAAGATCTTCAGGGTGGACAGACTCGCAGGGGTTGAGTCCCCCAAATGTTATTTCTAGCTATTTTACAGCATGTTTATTTGTCCGGGTCAACTTTTTTGGGCTGGTCTAGACTCTAGACTTCAAAGTTCAAATTTCTTCACTATAAGCCAGATCTTTTAAGCTGAAACTCTCTTCTTTTTAGTACCTACCTAGTCAAGACTTTTCATCCCTGACTGTTTGGGTGGACATAGTTTTGTACCCAAAAAACAAAAAAAATTGCTCTTTGTATTTTTTTTTTTATCATTTCAAGTTTCTTTTTGTAAAGCCACATGATCATATTTCAGTTATTTTGCATTTACCTTCAAGCATTTCCTATTTTCTTATATTGGTAGTTCTATTTATTATCTTTTAACATCCAATTAGGAATAGCAATTAGGTAATAACCTCTTCTTTGCTAACACCTTGTCTGTTTATTGGGCATACCTGTTCATTTGTCCTGCTGCCCGGATGTTTATAAAACATGTCCATCTTGTAAGACACATACAAACAATCCTCTTCAAGTTCATTTACAGTTTTAAACCCCAAGTCATTCCTTTCTTTGTAGTCTGCTATATTTTGCTACTGAATCAATCTTAGTTTCTAAACTTCTACTTTCAAGAGGAGAGAAGAACAGGATTGTGATATTAGTATTGCACATGGTGTATACAGTAAGATATTAAAAGGGATTGTACCAAAAAAAAGATTTAGTAGGAAAACCTGTGGATGGTTGCAGATTACCCTGAGTATCGTGTACAAAAATAAAATTCTTGCTATTCCAGGAAAAATTATGTGAATTTGACAGAAGACGAGTAAACCAGAGGTATAATAACTCAAATTCAATGATTGACTTTGGGGCCAGTAATATACTTATTTTCTGTAAAGTAAACTATTTTTACAACTAGACAAAGCATGATTATCAATATTAATCTCCTTTGACTTTTTTTACCTTTAACTTTATTTTTTTTCCTTTTTCTCTCTCCATTGATACCAATCATTGCGCAAGATAAAAATCCAATGACCCAATTCTTTTACCTTGATCAAACCTCAAGTAAAGGGTGTAAAACTAAAAAATTAAGTAATTTTTGGGTAAAAAATTGGTTATAAGGTTACATTAAAAAAATTTATCTTGGGACAGCCATGTGCTATTGTGCTCATCAGCAGCAATCCAGAGGCAATTTTTGCAAGATAAGGCAATCACCATTCTGATAAAATATCTGTAAGAGACAAAGCATGAATATTTTTCTTCTCATTTGAACTACTTAAATATAATCCGCATCACTTATTTTTCTCATTAGCCAGGCAGCTTCCACTTCTCCTACCCAACATCAAAAGGTCAAAGTTAAAATAAAATGTATGCTTGTCACTCCTCCTATGGTTACCAATTATTAATAATGATTCTTGTTTATAAGCATCACGGCTCAAGTGCGTCGACATGCACTAAGACGGACCATCAAATTTTGATCAGGCAGCACAGGTTTAATACGAGGGTAGGCAGGTTTAAATCCCTGGCCTATTGCAACACTATCCGATCTCAATCCGACGGCTCGCAACACCTCGACGTACACTGACACCATGATCAGCCACGCTTGTAATGAACAACAGAAAAAAGGAAAACAAAGTAGAAGAATCCATTACCAGACTGTCTCTGCATCTAACCTTGCATTAGGACAACATAAAAAGTTCATCTTGCATTAGACAAGATAAAGTAAGAATTAGTTATGGAAAAGGATAAAAATTTGTTAGAAAAAGACAGCACTCCCCCCATCTTTCCTCACCACCATCAATAAAGCCAAGTAAAGAAAAAAGCAAAGAAAAACACCTCTCTCCCTCTCTCCTCATTGATCAGTGATATCACTGTACAAGAAGCTGTCTGCTGGTTGGGACCAGTAGCAACAAAGATAAAATCCCATATCCCCTCACACTCTTCATTCCTCTTCTCTCATCATCACAAACAGAGCCTTGAGACTTGAGAGAGCTTCTGCTGCTTGTCTCAGCTTTTGCAGAGAGAAAGAGGAAGAGACACACATTGTTTGACGTCCAAGGCCCGGCATCCCACCTAACAATAACAAGGTCAAACCTCCTCTTTCTTCTTCCCCTGCTTCCCTCCTAAGCTTCTCTTTTTTATTCTGCCTCAGCTTTTTAGCACCACCATTGCTTTTCTCTCAGCTCTTTCAACCATTTGCAGCTTCAATCACCACAAGCTCTCATCTTTTGTTAATTTTCCATCTGGGTAGTTTTACTTTCTCCTCTAACATCCAATTTAGCTTGTACTTGTTGCATTAAGTGATCTTCTCTGTTTTGTTCTGCCTTAGCTTTTTTCCAAGACCACCATTGCCTTTTCACTCATTTCTTTGAATAATTTTCAGCTTGAATCACCACAAGATTTCACCTTTTCTGTCATTTGCTCTGTCTTTTGCTGAATTTCCATTTGGGTAGCTCCATTTTTGCCACTTGATTACAATTTAGCTTCTTCTTGTTTGTTGCAATGGAAAAGGAAGAATTTTTTGGCAATGAGACTGGCCCCAATTGGCAATCTTCTTTGAACACTGATATGCAGTTGGGTGAGCTGAATTGCAGCTCTGTGCAATTGCAAGTGTTTTATAATCCCAGCTGGGATAATTCTATGGACCAGACCACCCAGTTTGAGTCTGCGTTGAGCTCAATTGTCTCCTCGCCGGCGGCACCCTCCGCTGCTGGCCTGGCCGACAGCGTTGTCATTCAAGAGCTAATTGGAAGATTGGGGAGCATTTACAACTCTGGGGAGGTCTCTCCCCCATCTTATTCCTATGTAGGTGGTACTAATAATAATAGTACTAACACTTCATGTTATAGTACTCCATTGAATTCACCACCCAAGCTCAATTTGTCCATGACGGACGATCAAATCAGGGGAAATTTGTCCATGGCTGTGAATGGCCATCACAGCTTGGCCCCATTTCCATCCGATCCTGGCTTTGCTGAAAGAGCAGCAAGGAATGCCTGTTTAGGGAGTCCAAACTTTGGTGGATTGGATGTGGCTTACAGATCAGTTCCTAAAATGGAGAGTGGAAAGCTCTCAAGAGTGTCCAGTAGTCAGTCACTCAAGGCTGGAGTGCAGATGCATCCCCAGGATGGAGTAGAGGTGGAGAGGAAGTTGAAAGGTGCATTAGGTTCCTCTGGAACTGATGAGGCTGAGGTAGGTGATGCTCGAGCGAAGTCGTCGGTTTCGGATCAGATCCCGACTGCAAATGAGATGAATGCCAGAAAGAGAAAGGCAATTCCAAAGAGCAAACCAAAAGAGAAAGATCCTAAGGTGAGCATAATTGTTGAATTCTTCAACTGAAATGTTTATCATGCCTTACTGTAGGTATATATGTGAAAAAGAGAATGGTGTGCTGGGACTCTGTAATTTAGGATGAAGAACTTTGACTTTTGCAGTTATCTTTGGATGATGACTCTGATGCCAAGCTAAGTAAAACATCTGAAACTAATGGAACTGAAAAGGATGGCCCAAAGCCAAAGGTTGAACAGAAGCAAAATAAGGATAATTCAAAATCTTCAGAGCCTCCAAAAGACTATATCCATGTGAGAGCAAGAAGAGGCCAAGCCACAGATAGTCACAGTCTTGCTGAAAGGGTAAGAAGCAGATACGCTTACTTATACAGGTGATTGATATTTACTTATCATTTGTAGTTAGAGAATAACACGGTTGTGATCTCTACCAGGTCAGAAGAGAAAAAATTAGTGAAAGAATGAAGTTGCTACAAGATCTTGTACCTGGTTGTAATAAGGTACTAAAGCCATGAACTCTGCCTTACTTATCTTCTTTCAGCTCTTGTTTAAGTAAAGTTGTTCTCATTGATGGTCTAAATTTGATCTAAATTCTTATTAAAGGTGACTGGTAAAGCTGTTATGCTAGACGAGATTATAAATTATGTTCAGTCACTACAACGCCAAGTGGAGGTAATTTGAGTTGTTGCATTTACCATATGCTGTAGCCTTCCTGGCAGTATCAGCATCTTAAGTTAAATAATTTTATTCTTCCTTCAGTTTCTGTCAATGAAGTTGGCCACCGTGAACCCAAGACTCGATTTCAACGTGGAATCTCTCTTGTCGAAGGATGTAAGTTGTTTGATTGCACAAACCGGAGTAGAAACTTTATTATAAAGATCCTCTTACTGAACTCTTTATGGTCCTAATCTAGGTTCTTCAACCACATGGGTCTTCTTCATCCCAAATTGCTTATTTATTTGATTCATCAGCACCAGCTTATCCATTTGGACATCAACATCAACCAGGACTCCAAAATGTTATAGCAAATGACATAGAGACAGGATGCTCTGTTAGTCATTTAGAAGCCTCCCTACGCCGAAGTCTCAGCATGCAATTACCAACCACTGATAGATTTGAACATGCTGGTTCCCAGGTAATTATAGTTGCCATTATCCATAAAGTTACTTTCATCAGCACAGTAAGAAAATAGGCTCAAAGGAAATGTTCTTTCTTCAGTTTGCAGGTGTTTGGGATAATGATCTTCAAAATGCTCTCCAAATGGGTTTTGAACAAAATCAAGTTCCAGGATTTGAATACCAGGGCTTTCATGGTACATCAGATAGACTTAATCTTTATTTTTTTGATATATAAATAAACTCCAATCTTCATTGCTCGGAATTTGTGTTTTTTTATCATGACTAATTGCCTACTTCAGATGATGCAGGATCATTGCCACCAACCCATATGAAAATTGAGCGTTGAGAATCCCATTTGCGCTCTTAGTTCCCAGCTTGAGTATGGAAAGCTATTTGTACAAACACTCCACTTGGAACTGGGGAGATGGAAATGCCCAAACAGCCCATTTTATTCCAGTTTTCTGCCATATTGACAAAGATTCTTTTGAAGATTCTCACCGTGTCTTTTGTAAAATCCAAGACTAACTGCGTCCTGTGGTGCAAAGATTAATTAAAGCATCACATGTATGATGTAGACGGTTTAGGGAGAATTTATCCTGGGTGCGTGCTTGTTCTTAGTTCACTATTATTGATTCAATTGAGATATTCTCATTGTGTCCGAATTTTCACATCAAATCATGGGTGTGATTGTTCTCACTATTATTGATTCAATTGAGATATTCTGATTATCTTCAAGTTTGCACAGCAAATCACGGCTCCACTTCCTGACTATTAATACTTTTGGAGCCATGATTGACTCTTTAACTCTTAAGTCGGCATAACAGCGAAATTCAGAGTATCATTTGTAAGCTTACCAGCTGTGAATGGGACCTTTTACATCTGCTATTTGGCTGGAGTCAGCTGATGGTTTTCTGCCCACAGCCCCATTTTCTGCATCTGTACCTTTTCTTGGCCAACAACAGTCAGAAAAAGGCAGTGCGAATGTTGGTTCCATTGTAAAAGTTGGAGCATCATTATACACATTTTACCTGCCATCAAAGCTGTATTGACTTTAATGAAAGGAATGTTATCAAAACATCTGATTTGAGGTTGACTAGTCTGAAATGGATGAGAATTTAAGAAAAGCTTGGTGCACTTCCAGCAAGGAAAAATAAGGCCCCTTTCAAAGTGGCAATGAGCTCTTTTTCTTTTTCAAGCTGGCAATACTTTTCTTCCCCACAGCGTCTTTTCCAAGCCACTGAAAAAGTGGATAACTGACGTGAGTTGGAAGAATGTATCATCAATTTTCTCTTTTTCAGAAGAAATTTAAAGGAGTAATTCTATATCTCCCGCTTCCTTATCACGGCCAACCTCACGTGCTAGTGTGGAGAAAAGAAGGGGAAATGAGGCCCACACATTGCAATACACTAGCACGTCAGGTGGCCGTGAAAAAAAAGCAGGAGGACAAGCATTTTCCAATTTAAAGTTGGTGAAGTCTCTGATCAATGATCAAGGAAAAAATACTTCTTCTAGCAATCAGTCAATCTTACCCAGATTTTAGCAATCTTGGCACCTTGATTGACGGCCTTGAACTCCTACCATAGGATTTCTTGGAAACATTGGCTTCAGGTCCACAGAACAGCTCTTTGATGTGTGGAATGTGGTCCACTGTGGAGGAACATCAGTTAGTAGAGGTGAACCAAACAAGTATTGGGATAATCACTGTCATGGGGTCCATGATCCATTAACCTCCTTTTTTTCAACCTTTCCTTTCACCTCTCAGCTGGCTTTTGCTTGAACTTTGGTTGGAAATATACTATTGTTTGTTAAAACTTAAAACACAAGGTTCTCCCTAGTCTTATCAATAGTCATTCTTACATGCCCTTCCAACTGTAGTAGGGTCATTTCATCTGTCATTAACTAACTCGAGATTTTCTAAATCTTTTTTTCAAGTCACTTTCAGGCCGTTAGGATAGTTTTCTAGCACTTGGATCTGGGCTTTTTACGTGTGACCTGACGCCAAATACGGGTTTCTCATATTACCCAGAATCACTTTCTTTCTTCCATATGACCCAGAAAGTACCCAAAATGCCCTTAGGTTAGGTATAAGCCACCCACTCTTCGTTTTTCCATATTACTCGGAATGGGAGCGACTACCCGGAGAAGCTCGCGTTAGTCGGAGAAGAAGGCGTTCCGTCCGGCCTCTCCGCCCATATCATCACCGGTGCCGGCGCCGTCGAACTCCGGAAAGGTCATCTTCGCGGCAAAAAGTGGGAAAACGAGCGGAAAAAGATCGGGTATTGGAAAACAACTTCAACGGAGGCAACGTACATCGAAAAACTCGTAGGTGAAGTTCAAATACGATGATTTTTATCATGAAAGTTGGTTCCAGAGAAGAAAGTTGAAAACTTAGCAAGTTTCAACTATTGTTACAGTCGTGTATTCGACAACACGACTGTAATAATAGTCGTGTTTGATGAAACACGACTCATAGACGTTGCTTTTCACTCATATACGGTTTTCAATATATCGTGTCTCACGGTTTTTTAACTTATTTTGGTATTTAAATGGCAGGTACGGACGGAGAAGATAGTTCTTTGTTTACACTACGATGGAGTTTTTACAAATTCTGATAAGTACGTGGGCGGGAAACGGAAGCTCCTGCCTATAGATACACGAGTAAAGTACCAGGAACTGTTGCAGCAAGTGGAAGAAAGATTACCGCTTAAGTCTACATCTAGTACATTAACTTTGTCATATCGTGTTGACTTTGAATACACATTTCTCCTTGAAGACGATAAAGACGTGGAGTCAATATTTATACTTCACAAGAGCAAGCAAGGCACAAATGGACTACTCCGCCTGTACGTGGAGTGGACTTCTACGGGCAATAACATGGAGACTTCGACTCTCAATAAAGAAATAAATGCCAATGCAAATAAGGAGGAGGAGAGGCTACCAGAGGTAGAAGTGAGGCCGGCCAGTAAGACACTGCCGGAGAGGCCGTCCAGCCCGGGCAATAAGACACCTGCATCAGCAGTCGAAGGAGGAAGAGATGGAGACTATGCGAGGTGAGACTTCTAAGGCGCGGATACAGGCAAGTTGTGTGCTATTATAGTCGACTATAATAGTACACGACTAAAAATTTTGTCGTGCCGTATGCAACACGACTATATACATAGTCGTGTTTCATAATACACGACTACAAATCAATTCGTGTTGCATAAGACACGACTTCACTACGTGCTATCGTTTTCTCAAGTCCATTCATACATCTTTTTTCCCGCAGTTTGGGAGATGGAGAAGAAGGTGAAGATGAAGAAGAAGAGGAAGATGAAGATTCCAGTCCAGATGAAGAAGAATTGTTGGATGAAGATGAATTACCGTGGTCTGCAGATGAGTGGGATGAGCCTCTTACAGTACCACATTTCAGCCAGCCAGATCACACGGGAACATCGACTTCTAGAGGTCCCACGGCAGGAGACAAACGTAAAGGGAAATCTATCGCGTCGGAGGACGATGAGTATCTCAATATTGAGGGTGATGGTAGTTGGGATTGGGGTACCTATTCTGCACAGGCCGGTCCTTCAAAACATTGTGAAGAGGAGACGATGTTGACCGAAAGTTTGCAAGCAGAAGACTACGAGGCACAACTTACCTTAGGGGCTAGATTCGAAAGCGTCAAGCAGTTCAAGATGGTTCTAACTGATCTGGCAATCAAAAGGAAGTTCATGTTCAAAGTAGCGGATGAGAGCAAGGACACATTCGCTGCAACGTGCAAGGTTTCGGGGTGCAAGTGGTACATACGAGCGTCGAACAGACTTGATGGAGTCAGCGTAACAAGGAGGGAAGAACGGCATACATGTGACACTTCTCTAAGTTCGAAAGATCATCCATTGGCTTCTCACCTCTGGATTGCGATGAAGTGTCATGGCCTCCATAAGGATTCAAACTCCATAAAAATCTCAAATATCCAACAATACATTGAGAAGCATTGGGGCGTGACAGTCAACTATAAAAGGGCATGGAGGGTGAAAGAGGAATTGATCCGATTGATCGATGGCAACCCTGAAGACGCATATCGTATTATGCCACATTACTGAAGGGAATTAGAGCGGTCTAACGCAGGTACACATGTGGTCATAGAAAGATCAGCTGATAAACCTGATATCCCAATTGAGTTAGCCGGCTACGACTTCAGACGTGTGTTTTGGATGTTCGGCCCGGTCGCAAGAGTATTCCGAAGAACATTGAGACCGTTGCTCACGCTTGATGGAACATTCCTAAAAGGAAAGTACCCTGGAGTATTATTGGTTGCTACAGCAATCGACGGCAATCAACAATTAATGTGTCTTGCATATGCAATTGTCGATAAAGAGAATATCAAAACGTGGTAAGTATAGAAGCAGGAAAGACGACTATTCTAACAGTCGTGTTTTGGACGACACGACTGGGCACACATTCGTGTCTTCGAAAACACGACTACTCATACAGTCGTGTTTTGTTTATACACGACCTTCTAACAACCTGAAGCATTCTGTGTTTAATATACTTGTCTCTCACTTGTACAGGACCTTACTAAAATGTTTTCTCTTTACGGACCCCCCGGCCTCCCTGGACACTATTGTCTTTGATAGATGATCGGTTAAAATTAAAACCCTTGCAAGTGCACAAGGCAATTGTACTACGGTGAGTATTAAAGGGTTGTCGAACCTCAGTGACGGCTTAATCTTTTACCAAATTCAAGAGAAGAAAGTTGCAATTTTTGTTTAATCTAAATAAAGCTATGAACTTTAACTACTAAGTTGAGTTTTAATCAATGTGGAGAAGACCAAGGCTTCGAATCCACCACAATAACTAGTGTATCGTCTCTCTCTCTCTTTTGAATAGAGATTTCCAATTGGCTAGCATATTCCTCTCGGACATATACTTGTCAACTCAAAATATAGTGCTCTCCTCTCTGCAATTCCCTCGCGGAGACAGTCCTCATTCGCTTCCTTACCACTACACCAGGGGGGAATAGGTCCCGTCTGTACGTCGGACGGGACTCGACTTCTGCACGCTCCTTATCTTCGTTGGATTCTGGTTGGAGCTTCTTCAAAAACAACTTGGCAAAGGATCTCTTTGTAGCCCGTTCAATCTTGTCTTCCTCATCCGCGCGTTTGATGGGAGCTAAAATGACATTTTACTTATTCGTGTCAGTAGTAGCAGCACAATAAAAAACATAGTCGTGTTGTATGAAACACGATAAACCACATAGTCGTGTATCATTAAACATGACAAATATAATAGTCGTGTACTATGTGGCACGAGAAAATAAATAATCGTCTACAACTTACCTTTACCCCATTTCGTCGAATCCAGATGTGACTTCCTTGCCAGCTCCTTTGTCCGCATACCAATCGGAGTGTTCTTCATATGCTCCTTGTCACGGGCCCGCTTCTTTGGCTCCATCTGATGCACCGATGACTTCTCTGGCTCCATTTGGGGCTGCTTCTTTGTCGTCATCTGATGCACCGATGACTTCTTTGGCTCCATTTGGGGCCGCTTATTTGGCTCCTTCGTTGGCTCTTCAGTCATCTCCTCCTTGGGATGCTCAAAGATCTGACCTTCTAACAGCATTGACGCTGAGGCGGCAGAGGCCTTATAGAGTGGAGAACCTCTCGCGGAGGTCCGACTCTCCTTCCCATCTCCTCATACGAAGACAGAGCTATCTCAATTAGTGACTGTATGCCCTGAAGCGCACCCTCCAATCGCCCCATTACAGTTGCAGTGGACTGGCCAGCCGTCCTCGAGGAAGTGGATGCAAGTTGGTTGGAAGTCCTCTTGATTTCCGGCCTCTCCGACCTCTGCCGTCGTGGAGGAGGGGCCACTGAGGTTGACGAAGCAAGGAGAGATGTCTCTCCGGCCATGGGGCTGATTACGTCGACGAGTTCCTCCCCTACTTGAAGATTGTGGAACACTCCCGTCCAATAGTCGGCCATACGGTGCTTCTTCTGTACACCTTTCTTCACCTCTGTAATGAGGGCCCCACTTCCTGGCCACCTTTTGGCCCGTGGGCTGGTAGGGCCCATGACAGGATGGAAGATTGTCGTGTGCTCGAAAAACCAAATCTGCATAGTAAACAGATGAAAACATTATTACAATGCGCGGTTGCCTTAGTTGACTATAAGTTGAACACGAATTGAACTATGGTCGTGTCGTAAACAACACGACTATATACCTAGTCGTGTTGCATCATACACGACTATAAATATAGTCGTGTTGCATAATACACGACTATATATATAGTGGTATTGTATAAGACTTTTTCTCGATCGAAGACTATGAATGCTACATACCTGAAGGACATATGCGGCGCCATTTAGGCATCCACCGCCCAGGCACTCTCCTTGCGATCTCGCACCCACTAGTCTGCTGGTATGGGTTATACCAGAAACCAACATCTTATGTATAGCCCCAGCCCAATTGTATGACCTCAATCTTGGGAGGTCGTCAATGTAACGGTACAAAGAGGCATGAACCGCTCTAGTGCTGTGTGGAAACAGTACCGTGCAGAAGAGGAGGCAGATGATCATCCTCGCAATGTCCTCCTCTTCCATCTTCAGTTCGCCCGCGCTAAGCTTGTCTATAATTTCCTCAATGTGTGGAATTTCCGCTCTCCTCGCGGCGAAGTGCTTTCTGAAGAATTGACCTTCCGGTCGGCGTGTCAAGGAGGGGAGGACCTCAACTCTTTCGCCCTTTGCGGGCAATCCGGTGATAAGTGCAACTTCTTCCTCTGTGAAATGTAGCGTCCTGCCCTTGATATTGAAGACCTTCGCCGACTCATCCCAGTACCTGACCAAATGGTCGAGGAGGTTCCGAGATACAACTACGTCCTCACTTTAAAAAATGACAGCGAAACCAGCATCTTTGATCACTTGGGCACATCTTTGGTGACGCTGTAGGAGGGCCGCACACTTTTTCATCGCTCCCGGTTGACAACACGTCTTTAGCGCCGGTTGCGCATTATATGTTCTCTTCACTGGTCGGTCCATCGGAGCCTTCCTTTTCCTGCCCCTCTGATTTCGCTGTCGAGGTGCAAAGACAAAATCATGATCCTCCTCCTCTTCCGATGGTATTTCCTCCATAGACTCATCTCTTTTTTTATCCATTTGCAAGGAGTGAGGTATAGTGATCAGTAGAAAAGTCTCCTCGGTGAAACACGAAAATATAAAAGTCGTGTTGTCGTGTACACGACTAAATAGAAAGTCGTGTATTTTATAGACACGACTTTATAGTTCATAGTAAAAATTTAAAATTCAAATGTCGGACCTTATGAAACTAAAATCAGTAAGGATTGTTGTAACTTACCGCAGTTTAGTCGTGTGTATGTGTGTATTTCCTTGTAGGTGCCTTTCACAGTCTTCCTCGCCGTCAACCGAAGCTCAATCGGTCAATCCGCCGGTTGCATGCAGGCGGAGGGAGCCGCGGGGGAGCTCAGAAGGTTGAAGATCAGAAATACCGACGTATGCGCTTCAAATTGCCGCCTTTGTGCACTCTCCCTCAGTCGTGTCGTCGAAATCCAGTAGGGGGGGCAGCTCGATATCGAGATGGGGGACGCAAATAGGCTCGTCAAAATCCGTGTATTCCGCCGGTTGAATCGCCGCTCGAACTCGCCGGTCGCCGGTAACGTCGCCGATGTATATCGCCGGAGAACTTCACACTTTTTTCGTGTTGTACACAACACACCTCTTCGCACAGTATTAGCACGAAAAAATAGAAGAAAGGGCATTTTGGGTACTTTAAGTCCAGATTCCGGGTCATATGTGATTTCACGGGAAAAACCTGGTAATATGGGGATATCAAAGTTGGCGCCAGGTAATATGGAAAAAACTCCTTGGATCTTGCTTTATCATTCATTTTCATCCTTTTCCCACAAGCAACTTCATTGAATGTATAACTCAGTTTACATGCTGTTCTTGTATGATATTGCTAGTTTTTCTGTTTTTTTCTTTTTACTAGTGTTAAGAATGGACCAATGATACAGACCCATTTCCCAAATCTTTCACAGCAAAAACTGAAACACTAAGACGACTTTAAATTCAGAGGCTCACGTATGGGGACTCGTCTATCTGCTCAATAAACTACAAATAGCTTAATCATAATTATAAGCAACTAGCGCCTTTTCCCAACTATTTGGGGTTGGCGAAAACTTGCTTAAGCTACAAATAGCTTAAGCTGTTGTAAATATATTTACTTCATATTTTGACACACACTACAAAAGACACTAGAATATATTAAACCACTAAGGTGTTGAAATATAAACATCACCCATCACAAGTCATTTATGCAATCTTTGCTTTCTTCTTTCAATTTATGTTGCTACAACAACCATTTTTTTCATTCAAATCTTTTGCAGTTGGAAGTTGGACATAATTTGATGCCTCTTAAACTAGATGAGGTGTAGTACCTTTCATGTCCCACTCTTCAGACCTATCCCTGCCCCTTACTGGCCAATAACTTAGCACAGCTGCATTGAAGTCACAGAAGACAAGGGCACAAGCCTTCTCTTTGTGTCCCATTTTCAGCATAATGTGAAAACTCAAGACTGCTACCACTTCCTCTCCTGCTTGTGGGCTGTCTCTGTTTGCTTACCACTATCAACATTCAGCCAAAGGCAAAGAGACATACTCCTCCTGACTCACTAGAAGATTGCCCCCCAGTCCCCCACCTTCTTGACATCCAACCCAGAAAAGGAAATTATCCAAAAGCTTTTCAAACATCAGATGAAGATCTCCTAAGGGCAAGTGCATTAACCAGGGTGGCCCATTTTTGGGTTCACTCGGTTTGAAGGACATGATAATGTTTGAATATGGGATATATTAGGTTCTGAAAGAAATTGTGGTGGGTAAAAAAAGTGCCAGCATCCGTAGGAAGCGCCGTTGGATCGCGATCGGATGGTGCACGTGTAAGAGAGGCGATTCAAAAGCCGCTGCACCTTTAGCCCTCCGCCCAAAGCCAAAATGCTCAGTGCACGGTAATGCGCGTGCTAAACAGGACTCATGAAAATTTGCGATAAAAGAAATTGCTCAGTGCACGTTAATGCGCGTGCTAAACAGGACTCACGTTAATGCAAGATTGATTTTTGTAAGTAAATATGGGTTCTTGTCCTATTTTACTTGTCTTGATTGTGGGGAGTCGGCTCTCTCGTCCAAGTGTAGGCATGTGGAGTAGTTAGGCTTCCGTGGGCCCGGTCCATACTAAATTGGAAGAGACACTGTAATCATCACCGATCCAGAAATCACTTATTTGGAATTAGCTATTTTGGTACGACCAAAATGGAATTGTCAAATAAGAGTCACCATCTTGGAAATCTGTTGAGCAATTTCGGGAAACCGAAATTGGTAAGATTTTGTAACTGAAATTTATGCCTTATTAAGGGCAATGGAGGGGACGCCCTCTATGCCAAGAAAAAGGGCGACTTTTGGTTGAAATCGATTTGGTTTTGGTGATCTTGATTTCGTTGGGTGAAAAAGCTAATTCGGGGAATATAGCTTTTCACATCGTTCTACACTCGATCGGTGAGGGATTTGGTGTTCTCGGACATATTCTAATCCGTGGAGTGATTCGTAGGCACAAAGGGCGAAGGTTAGTGATTCCAATTTGATAATCTTTGAGCTTTATTTGTTGATTTAAGGAAAAACCCAATTTTTGAGAACCCACATCAAACGGATAAAAATCCTAAATTCGCTTCCGTTGCGGCTCGATTACCCATCAATTTTGAACATAAGTACAGACAAGGAGAAGTAAAATTCTAAAATGCACATTCTCTCTTGATCTCTATTGTTGGTAAATAGGCCAACAAAATAGATTTTAATGTGTTATTCAGGAGATAGAAACAGCTAGCTCCATTGTGCACATGCAATTAATATGCTTTTTAGAAGATAGGCACAGCGAGCTCAAACATTAGTATCAACTGTAGTGATTATAAACGGATGTTGCTTACTCCAAAGCTAGTAAAAAAAAAAGTACAGACGTGAGGGAGCAAAGCTAGCCATGGAATGATGTACCTGTGTTTTTTCAAATGCAGACAGGCTTCATTGGGCAGAGAGAGTACAATTTTCCCAAGACAACATTGCCACTCTGTTGCTAAACCTCTCAAGGATTTGCTTTCTTCACCATCCACTTGAAACACCAGAGGAGTATTGGAGACATTTGAAAGAATAGTGTGATGGAGGGGGGGAACAAGAGTTAAGGTGAACAGAAATTACTAATAATAAAAACTTCCTTATTACTCCCTTAGTCTCACATAATAGTCCTATTTGACTTTTCAAAATGAACTACTCCCTCCGCTCCAAAATACTATGTACATTTTAGAAAATTTCATTTTTATTGGACCATGAAAACCTCAAAGAAGTCGCATGACTCATTCTCCCTGATATCCCGTCCAACTCGTATGCTTGTTCATGAACCAAGTTCAAGTCGATCCTTCCAAGTCTCTTCTAATTTTAGAAAGAGGAAGTCACATGATTTGGCAAAATGTACATAATATTTTAGAACAATAAATATTTCCAAATGTACATAGTATTTTGGAACAGAGGGAGTATTATTTTTCATATAAGTTTATCAAATATTCTTTTCATGCAACATACATTGAGACTCTAAAGAATGTAGCGCACCCCTCATTATCAAAATTCATAGATTCACTGTTAAAGTTAATATCAAGGTATAACAACTATATATAATGAAACTGTTCATAAGCTCCCAATTTAGAGGGCATATTCATATAAAGTGTAAAAGCAAAAAACATCTCCACAAGAGAAAAAATGAACCATATAAGAGTATTCTGAATCAATTATACTATTTCCGATAATTGCATATAAAAATAGTAAAAGATTATTAATACAAACACTATATAACAAGTTACACTTAGATTACTCAGGAACCTCTACAATTACAAATTACACTGATCATAGCTTGCATACCACAATGAAGGCCCTGGTTCATTGCAAAAAGGTTCAAATTCTTCTCTCCACCTCTGATCAGTGAGACTATTCCCATCGTACTTAGCATCTGTTTGTTCTGTTGCATTGTACGAAGAAGGTTTGATTGCTTCCTTGGGAAGACGAGACTCTGCCAAAAATTGGTTTAAAGTGGATATTTCTCTTTCATGCTTTTTCTTCATGTCATCATTTTCTTTTTTTGCCTTTTTAGCCTCTTGCTCAGCCATGAGAGCTTGCTTCTGCAAAATAGTAGATGAAATCAGTTCGTTGTGAACAAATTAAAAAATTGTAGCAGCATTTGGATGTATACTCAACAAATCAATTCGAGAAAAACATATAATAGTCGAGTGTTTACAGCATTGACTACACATTTAAGGTGAAGTGAGGTAGGTGAAGGTATGATCCGTGCCCATCTTATTGCTCTTATATGCATACTTCATGCAGCATCCCCACAGGCATATGTTCACACTTTACAAACTCACCCTGCTACCCAATACAGAAATCCTTCATAATGCAGTTAAGTTAGTGTACATTAAAATGAAACAACTTTTCAATATGTGGTGCTCTGAAGAATGTGGTACCACTCACATTGCCGTATGCTTCAAGCATGGTCAATGAAATGATACATTAGTAGTTGCCTATCACCTTAAACTAAGGAATTATCTCGTGACGCACACAGATCCAATTTTAAATCTTAAGCAGCTAGTAAATTAATTAATCAACAAAAGTTTAATTGGTAGATACTCACTTCAGCAATTGCCACAGCTTCTTCTGTTTCTTTAAGTCTAACAAGCAATTCACCAGCAGCCTGAACTGCTTCCACTGTATCTCTTAGTTGCTGTTGAAGTCCTTTGTTCTCGTCTCTCCAATATCTTCTCTCTTTTTCTCTCTCTGCTTTTAAAGCTGAAATTTCAGAAGCAAGGGAATCAATAAACTTCGATTCAGCTCCTTTTACACCAGCTTTTGCTGCTGCCCTCTTCACATCCACTATACCATCCTGTATTTTTCTATGTCTTGCAAGTAAAGCTATGTGTTTCTCCTGAAGATCAGCATACTGATCAAGTATGTGTGCATGTCCTTGCATGGCCATCTGCAAAGCCTCTTTAAGCTCCTCAGTACATTTCTTCTCTGCATCAAGCTCATTCCTCGTCTTCTCAGCTAGAGATCGACTTGCCTCCAAATCAAGCCTCAGTTCTTCTGAAAGAGAGATCCACTTACTCTCCATCTCAGTCCACTGGCACCTTTCATGTTCAAATTGCTCCTGCATGTTTTGATCCACCATATCTTGCTTTGCATCCAATGGAGGAGCTGCATCATGTTGACAGGGATGAGTTAACTGAAGCATAAAGCCTTTATGGTTTGGAGCTGCATTGGTTGAAGAATCCACATAGTACTGCAGTTGGTTTCTCAAATCCTTTATCTCTTCCATTAACACATCTTTCTCGCCCATATCAAAAAAGTTCCTATATCTATCCAGCTCATCTTGGACTCTTTCTAATTCAACTTTAATGCCCAAAACCTCAGGATGATACTCATATTTCTCTTTCAGAAGCTGCTCATACAACACAAACGATGATATCAATAGAAAAAATATCAAGAGAAAAGAGGAAGGTGCAAAAAAATTGTAGGATGCACATGCAAAGTACCTTGTGCTCATTTGCAAGTGATAGGAACTCTTCCTCCATGAAGTCTTCTGATGGCAAAACACCATCCATAAGGCTCTCGAGACGATGGATTTTATCTTCCCGTGTCTGCTGAATGATAGCATTGCATTCACGTTCATGCTTGTACTGTTTCACCTGCAAGCAAATGGAGGACAATAAGCATAAGTTGGTAAGCAAGGAATATAAAATAAAGAATCACCCTCAAAGAGGGGAAAAACAAAAGAATGATCCTTACCAAACGGTTTAAGTGGGTAATCTCAGCTGTCTTCTTTGCATAAATATCTTCCAATGCCATTTCTCTCCGAATGGCTCCAGCCAAAACTTTCTCCACTGCCTATATGCATAAGAAAGATCACGTCAGTTAGTGCAGCTACAAATAACATGTCCATTTCCCACTAAAACAGAAAAACCATATAGCTCTCTCAGAATAGAAAAGCCTAAAGCATATATAAGAGAAACCCAGCCCCACTAATCATATAATTTGCATAATACTAACTGTTAACAACACTAACAAAATCGTCAACTCTATTTTAAAGAAGAAACTGATGCTTGCTGACTTACTTTAGGAATGTGCTTCTTCAGTTTCTCTGTATCATGAGACTGATCACTTGGCGCTAATGATGTGGTAACTTGGGATTTATCAATGGGCACTAACGACAAATCATCCACATTGTTGGTCTCGTGGCATTCTCCAACATCATACTTGGACTTGCAATGACAACAAATATATGAAGATGATGCATCCTCTGCATTTTCAATCCCTTCCCAAACAGTTTGGACACTGACATCAGCTTTTTCTAGTCTAGGCTTCATTTCGACAGGTTTAACAGAAAACCTAAATGAAGAACGCCTCAAAGCACCATTCTGGCAGTGGCTATCGATAATTTGAAGACCGCGGTTTAGGCTTGCTTCCAGGTATTGAGTTGGTGAATGACCATTACCTTCTCTACTGCAAGAGTTTAAAACATCTGAGACACATCCAGATTTATGAATCTGTGAGGTCGATAATGTTGATGAAGTCCTAGGACTTTTCCTACTTGTGTGGTTGATTTTTGGTGAGATGGATATTAATGAAGAATCCAGTCCTGGAGATGAACAACATGTTTCAATGCTGAGGTTTGAAATTGCAGTGAGTTTCTTCTTATCATCCCAATTCTCGGCAGGATCTTTTACAGGTAGATCTTTGATGGTAGGACTAGTAATTTTCTCATCAACATTACCCACATGTCCTTCAAGGTTAAGAACAATGGTGTCAGTGTCTACAGCCACATTTGCCTCACGAGCCTCCTCGTGCACTTCTTCCAGACAATCTTCTATATTAACGTCAGTCTCCTTAGACTCTAAATTGTTATCTGTTTTTATTTGTTTAAAGAATAGTGCTTGTGGATCTTGCATGGAAGGTGGTTCCAAACCAGCTTGGACACATAGCTTCTCGACTGATTCTTCATCAATCTCCATCTCTTCATCACTGTCTTCATCCACAATTGCCATTGTCATTGGATGACTCAAGCTTTTTTTCAAAAGACTCAGACTTCTTCGGGCATTCCATCCTGTTGATGAAAGTTCGTTACAATCACGAGAATTTCCATTGGATTTCACCCGCAGAAGTTCATCCTGAAGATCACATTTAGGAGGATCAATTCAAAAGGAGGTAAAATCCAAAAGTAGCTTATTTAGAAAAATACAAGTCTATGTAGGTTCAAGTGAATGAAAAAAATATACCCGTAACTGGCGGATAATTTCTCGCAGTGAATCTACATCCTCTTGTCGTAATTCATTCACAATTGCCTTATTCTTAATCGCTTTTGCACGTTGTGCAAACCTTAGGGTACTAAATGTTTCACTTTTGCAGCTGAATTCACACCATCAGTTCCAAATCAGAAAAGAGCAACTCACCAAATTTATTAAAAACATTTTCAAATACCTTTGTGCTGGTGATATGGCACAAATCATGGCTAGTTTCGCGTTACCACCAAGAGACTCCTGAAGTAAGAAAGTCAATCTGGAATCCCTATATGGGATATGCCTCTGCTTTCCTGACTGAGAAACTTCAGCTAGAATATTAATCAAGTTCCTGCACCATCAATGAAAATTGAGATCAGACTTTCTATACCAACTTTGAGTCCTCGAATGATAGTATCAAATATTAGATGGAAAAGCCAAAAGTATCATACCCAAGCTGGGAAAGTGAACGGTTAATGTTTCCCGCTTCCTTTAGCCGATCACCAGCAGCACCGGTGAGTTTTTGTCTTTCCGAACCCGCAAGATCAACAAGGTTGATTCTACTGATTCTTAAACTGCTTACACCATCTGCTTTGTTCTACAAATAAACATTGTTATGAGTTCAACCTTCCAACTATAGTATACAATAACATGTACTGGCACTTTCAAACCTAAATGATGGTTCTAAGTTGTGCTTCACAACTTCCTTAAGACAATAGACAGAACAAAAAACCTAACCACGAATACTTGATGTTTCTACTTGGCCTTTAATATAAAAGGTTAACCAAGAAACCAAATGTGAAGAAAGTAACAATTGTCACTTCTCAGAAACAAGTAAATGAACTAATACCTTCGATCGAGATTCAACAACACAAGTAAAAACACTATGTGACCGAGAACTATCTGCATTTATGCTAGTTGCACCGGTCCTTCTATTTGTTAATCCCTGATCATTGCAACATATACAGCATAATAAGAAATCCTCAATAGATCCAAGGGTTGGTTTGCAATAAATCAGGTCTATATAAGATAGTAGTGTAATGAGACCTTTATCAGAAGCTGTGTTAAGTCCTTCATACCATATACACACTCTTCAGTCAAGTCCTCTACATAGACACCAGACTTGATATCTTCTCTTATCTGCGAAACATGTTTTACAAACCATAACAAAGGTGCACTCCCTTAATAGTTAACTGTGACATAATTATTTGCAATCATAAAATCTCACCTGAAGGTTCTTCTGATTTGGATCCAATAAATCAGTGATTTGTTCATTGTAAATCTGTTTCAAGGAAAAACAAATTCAACCTAACTAATTAGAAACAAACAAAAGAGCCCAAAGTTCAGATATGCAAACGTAAGTAACACAATACCTCTAGGAAAGAGCAACGGCATTGGTAAGTCAGCTCTTTGTCAGTATGTTTCAGCTGCTCCTGTGAGTAATGAGAGGAACAAGAATCACGTCAACAGGTAAACACTTAATTGAGAACCAGAAGTCAAAATCAAATAATTGAACCTACCTCATTGATCCGAGAAAAAAGCCTCTCAAAGACACGAGGTGTCAGCCCCTTCTGCTGACTATTTTCTTCTTCAACTAACTCATTTGTCGGCCCCCACATCGTATACGTTTTACCGCTACCTGTCTTTAGCATTTGGTTGGAATAAAACAACTTAGAACACGTCGAAAAGGACTACTGACTTTTAAAAAGAAGAACAACAACAACAAGAACAAAGTATAAAATGTGTTCCATGTTTTTTCTTCAAGTTGCAAAAATTCAATACCTGGCCATAGGCAAAGATAGAACTATTGAATCCATCCAAACAGTTCTCAACCAGCGGTACTCCAACGAGCTCAAAAATGTCTTGCTGATGTTATAAACATATAAACGTGACTAAGCATCAGATATCTCAACGGTTCAATAGGAACAAAATTCTACTCCCTCCGCCCGCAATTAGATATATTTGGCTTTCCGAAATGAACTGATTTTAGTTCATTTTGGAAAACCAATACTAAATGAAATTGGGCAGATAGCAAAGTCAATCAGTGAAGTGAGTTGCACCTGAGTGGAATCCGAATCTGCGACAGAATCAAAAGTAAACACATGATCCAGAATGGAAACTGAATCAGCTGAAATCTTCTTCACAATCTGCTCGCCTTCCTCCTCCTTCCCCGGCCTCATCCTCAACACCACCTACCACACCATCCAATCCAAAATTCAACATCAATCAAATCCAACAAAAAACAAAAACAAAAAAAATCCATTTTCAGCACGACATTTCCGTAAAACGGGATTTCACCTTGACTCCAGAATCGAAGGCCGCGGGACCACCATTCTCCGGAAGCGCCTCCATGCTGAGCTTCCTCTTGAGCGGATTCAACCCCGGATGTAGCGGCGGGCGGGGCGGGAGAGGGCTCCGGGCCTTGGGCCCCTGAGGCTTGGGAGGAGGAGCTTCCACACAAGTATTAGGATCTAGATTCTCGGATCTGTACTTCCTTCCGGAAGCGGCGATCTTCTGGGGCGAAGAAGAGACCTCCGCCGGCGAGATCCCCCGCAAAATCCGGCTCTTCGCCGACGAACCCTTCATGGCCGCCGGGATTCGAATCTTGGAAGAGAGTTGTAACGGAGAAAGGGGTGGGCGGAAATTGGAGCTCAGAGGGATTGGAACTTGGCGGGGGAGGAAACCCTAGAAATTGGGATCGGAGATTGGGGGCGGATTATAGCCGTTTGGGGAAGACGGGGGGCGAAATTTGAAATGAAATTCGAGAGGGAAGAGAGAGAATGAGAAATTAGAGATGCGGGAATGAGTTTGGGGAAATTGTGAATAACCTCCCTCGTTATTTCGAAAATTGGAAATGGGTGCCTGCTATCGTATACTCCCTCCGTCCTATTTTTAGATGCTCCGTATGAAAAATTGTTATTTCAGATGGTGGAAACACCAACTGAAATAGGAGGGAAGAGGTTCAAAATCTATTTAGATTTGGAAATATTTATTGTTCAAAAATATTGTGTACATTTCATCAAATCACGTGACTTCATTTTCCCAAAATTGGAGAAGACTTGGAAGGATTGACTTGAACTTGGTTAATGAACGAGCATACGAGTTGATGGGATACCAAGGACAAGAAGTCGCGCGACTTCCTTGTGGGCTTCATGGTCCAATAAAAATGAGAATTTTCTCTAATGTACACAGTATTTTGGAACGGATGAAGTAAAATAGACCATATGGAGCATCTAAAATAGGATTGTCTTCTTTTTAAGACATCTAAAATAGGACAGATGGAGTATACAGTTCTAAACTACCCGTGTAAACGGATCGTGGCCCGAGTTGCCCTATTGACCAATGGATCCTCATGAATGTTCGGCTGTAGGGCTAAGCCGAGGCTTGAAATGTTGTGGGCCCTATAAGGCAATAAATATGATTTGTTTTCAGATGCTGATAGGATTTTTTGGACGGATGGAATATGAGGTGTGTGAAAATATCAATTTTGACTACTACGAGGTATGTACATATGGAATTAGTTTACATGTACATATTTGAAAATGCGCATCTAGCACATGGAAAGCTGTCAAGTTGAGATCCGACGGCTCACAAGCAGGGGTTGGTGAATACATGTCGTGTAAGGACCCCAACCTTTGAACCAGTTTATTTTAATATTAGTCATTGGTTAATCGTGTGGTTTAACTGATTTCCGATTTAACTCTGATATTTTAGAAAATAAATGAATTTACAAAGGTTTTAATCAAAAAAGATTTCACAATAATGAGTTTCAAGTGATTTTAGATCAAACCTGCATTTTTAAAATTTTTCAGATTTTTCACTAATTTTTTGAAAATTAGGGTTTGACGGGACCCCGGTGGGCCCCACCGTCAAAAATTAGGTTTTTATGACCAAAATGCCCCAGATATTACAAAAAGTCATTACAAAAATTTTCAGAATTTTTTGGACTTAATTTCGGATTAAAATCGCCAAATTATCCAATTTTAGCCAAAAACCTTATTTTTACCCCAAACTTTAATTAACCTAGATCTAAGGTTTAGCATTTGTTTTTCAAAGCTTAATAATGATTAATAGAGTATTAATATAAAATCATTTTGTTTGAAAGGTATTCAAGGTGGTTCAAGGTTTCTCTCATCAAATCAAGGTAATGGATTCTTCAATTTGAGTTTTGGGTAGTGAATGACTTGTTTTAATGGTTTTTACTTTAATGGGTGTTCTTGTTTATGGCTCTAATAGTGGGTTTAATAAATGCTAATCTTCTGCTATGATTTCTTGGGGTTTCATCTTAGAATAATATGTGGATATGTTCTGGAATGTTTGATGGGTTTTTATTAATGTTTGAGGCATGTATTAAACTTTCAAGATGTGTTAATAGAGTCTCGGTTTTTGAAAATTTGAAAATGGGAGAGATGACCCCCGATCATTTTCTCGGTTTTGATTTACAGCCTGATTTTCAAATGAGTATAACTTTTTAATCCGAACTCGGATTTGAGCGTGGTTGGTGGCGTTGGAAAGCTGACTTCGTGAACTTTAAAATGAACTTTGAATCAATCTAATCTGATATCTATGCACGAAGTTATGAAGATTTAAATATTAGAATTACTTTTTACCCCATTATTGCATCTTACTCTTGTTTTTCTATAAAAACTAAAAACTACATTAAAGTACCCCTAATTCTAATCAAACACCAACATAAATATAGGTTAAATGGCTTATAAAATGTATCATCCATGTGTAGATCATATTGCTTATGAATAATTGAGGTGATCATGTTATGGTTTATTGTATGGTAAAAGAGCATGCTTATAGGAGTAAACCTTCAACTCTACATGGATGGATTAACCTAGTAGGGTATGTGATATTATTGCACATGTTGATAATGACACATGTTGATATTGAAATTATATCATGGTGAAATCCCTATGAATAAGCATGTTTCCGGCAAAGTTATCATATTGTGAACTATGAGATGTGCTCTTTTATGTCAAGTACGGTTTTATTGAGAATTGTGATTTGAAATGGGATTTAAGAATGCATTTAATGTCTTTTGAGGTTATGTCAAAACATATTGCCATGTGATTAGAATGTGCATGAACACACACATATTTGGGAGTTTATCATGATATTGTAGTTGATATATGTTTTGATTATGATGCATGAGGGGATGGATTGGGAGCACGTTCCATGTGTTGGAACCCACGTAGGATTGCTCACGGATGTACCATGATAGCATGCATCATGTATCGGATTTCATGGATGAAGTTTTATCGTTGTTTAAACGGAATTGATCGATTGTATGCAATGTGTGAGATTGTATGCCGGATTAATCGATCGATGGATTAATCGAAACTTGGTTGGTCCAAAAGGACATGTTTTCGATTTCGTTCCCTCCTAGAACAGGTTCACTCCCCAGGTTGAGTTTGATTGAGATATGTGGGGGCGAGGGATGGACTCGCCTTGCGGAGTTTAGAGGTCAAAAATCGGACACTGAGCACCTGGGTGGTAGGCTCTTGTGCACCAGCTACCACATGTTCTAGTTTCTCAGGATGAGATTCGGGCTCTCCCCCACCGCAGGAGGCTACCCAGGGCGAACACACCTGTTTTAGTTTCTCTATTTGAGATTCGGGCATCCTTGGCCAGGATTGTCCAGGGTGAGCAGCACATTGGGATTGACCACCCCCTTGTTCTTGTGCAGGAACCGGACCATGATACGCCTTCGGGCCTTGATTGTGTCCTGCCTTTATGGCAGATTATGTTACTCCTTGATGGAGGCATTCACCGTTGTGATGATATATGCTTATTGCGATGTTATGCATGATTGTACCATGTTTTGGTTACATTGGACATGCAGGGTGAAATTTTGAGATGTGAAAGCATAAATGTGCCAAGCTGGGCTACTTTGGTTAAGTAAGGTGAATGTATGAGATATAAATGCCTGATCAAGATGAAAGTATGTGAATGAGATATCATTATGCAGGATTATCTGATAGATGCGCGATATGATAGCATGTGAATGTGATATGGTTATGCAGGTTTATGTGTTGTACATGCATGACTAGATAATAGAATAATCATGTCGATTATGGATTTTCAGCTATGTTATGATGCCTTGTGATTTCTGATTATTGTCAATTATACAAAACCATTACTGAGTTTTATACTCACCCCTCTTTCTTTGTTTTGTTTTGGGGATGCGTGGTGCGACACACAGAAAGACAGGATCCTCTATTTGAGGAGTGATCGTAGAGAGAGCGGGATTGGGTGTGGATGCCTTGGACTTGATTAGTTTATCTTTTGGAGTTGTTATATTTGGTATGTTGAGACTTGTAGGCCGTTTTGATTCTAGCTGGTGTGTTGGCTCAAATTTGTGTTTTGTGGGTTTAATGACTTGTCGATTTACTTTGAGTTAGACTTTATATTTATTCCTCTTATTTACTCTTGCTCAAAACTGTTTATGTGAAACTCTGTTAGTGAGATCGCCTGTAAGAGGGGCATAAGTCTTCCGCTATATCTCTTAACGTCGCCCCCGTGTGCCGGTTCGACTCTTGGACCGTTTTCGGTTCGGATCAGGCGGTGCCCGGGGCGTGACATGTAGCCCACGACTTGATGGGGGCCGCGCAAATGAAAGGGTCCATGTAATTTAAATTGTATATGGGTTGTCCCATGCGGCGTTTGGCTCCAACTGCAGGCTAAGGCCCCGTTTGGTTAGCACTTTTAGGAGTAGGAAATTAGGATTCTTTAGATGAATCTAGGTTTAAGAAATTAAGGTATTTGGTTGGCAAGAATCCACTTTATTTGATGAATTTAGGTCATAGTAGTAAGAATTATAATTTTCACAAAAATACAAAGGCATGTAATAATAAAAAACATCATCATGAGGTGAAACTGCATTTTTTTTAATAAATACCCCTGTCATTTTTTGAAAATTACAACAAATGTCATCGGAAGAAGTGAATCCTAATTTATTTAGGAGATTTCCCCAAAGAAGCTGGTTAGAATCCAGCTTCTTTTATGGCAACCAAACGGGCCCTGAATTGTTGACGTTGTCCATGGTCATTCTAGAGAAAAAATTCAAATTTCATTTTTTAACCTCTGGCCCAAAATCATATGACAACATTTCTTCTAAAAAAATGACTACACATGTGGTAAAAGTTTAAAATGTCAGATTTTCATTTTGTAGAATTATCAAATAGGTGTCAGCTCTTTTTTTTTTGACAAAATGGTCAAATTTACATTTTTGCTAAGTGGTCAGATGTAAGTGTTGTAAGGTTTAAGACATTTTTTTAAGGAAGTTAAGGGTAAAGAACATGGTTTTCAATTGAGATTGTTGGTCGCTTAATAAGGGTAATGACTTTGGTAGTCAACCGGGTTGGGTGACTGGTGGGCCCGACCGAAATCTCCAGGTATAATTATGCCTATTTCTTATTTCTTGACCGTTGAGAGCTAAGAAGCCCCTGGTTTTGTTTGTTTTCCTAGTTTTCCTGGTATTAGTTCTCTTTATATGTGTAGTATTAATTAAAAAATAGTTTACATATTTACTTTTTTTTATTTCTTCACCCACATCTTTTTCCTGTATTTTCTGATTTTTGTCATTTTCTTTCGTACATTCACCCTCGCCATACAATTGCCGTACTTGTACCTTGTTACTAAGGGAGTGATGAAATTCTGGTTCCATCCATGTCTCTGGAGGCCCTGAAGCTACAGAGCTTCCTGAAGCAGAATGGCATCACATGCCCTCGTTAGAAGCTACAGTCTTCGAACTTGAAGAAGAACGTTGCTGCTTTGAAGGAAGCACAAGCGAGGCCCATGGATCTTTCCTACTTAGGGTCCGTGATGTAGACACGGCGTCTACAGCGGAGAAGAATGAGACTAAACTAGAACAAAAGAAATAAGCATAAACTAATCTGTGATTCTCATTTATAATCCCGTTTTGGCCATAGGCCTTACATATATAAAGAGTAAAAATATCCTAATACTAATAGAAGTAGTAAATCCTAACTAGAAAATCATATTAAAGAAGGAATCATATTCCTAATAGAAGTAAGAAAGGCTAATTGAGTTCATAACATTCTACCACGCTCCGCATTGTCTTGTCCTCAAGACGACCAACTCGGATACTGCTCCAAAAAATCATCCTCGCGCATCCAAGCAGCATCTTCAGGAGCACGGTGTAACCATGCAACGAGAACTTCAGTAATAACACGCCCACGACGATGAATACGGCGACGCTCAAAGATAGCATGAGGCACTGGGCGAGACTCATCAAACAGCAACGGTGGTGGAACAGGCTGCAGAAGAGCAGAAGGATCACCCATAAACTTCCTGAGTCGAGAAACATGAAACACTGGATGAACCTGAGCCTCAGGAGGTAATTGTAAGCGATATGCGACTGGACCAATACGCTCAACAATAGGATATGGGCTATGGAAGCGATGAGAAAGCTTCTCATTGCTCGGCTTATGTATCGAAGTCTGCCGATAAGGCTGGTGGCGAAGATAGACAAGATCGCAAACCTCAAACGCACGATCGACATGGTGCCTATCATAAACTTGGCGCATGCGGTTCTGGGAGGCTACCAAGTTAAGGCGAAGCTGGTGCAACACCTCATCGCGAGTCTGAAGTGTAGTGTCTACCTCAGCTATAGAAGAGCGAAGACGCACATAGTGAAGCACTGTAGGGGGTGGTCTACCATAAACAATTTGGAATGGTGTATAACCCGCTGATGTATGGAACGCAGTGTTATAAGACCACTCCGCCCAAGGAAGAAAAGATAACCAAGTGCGGGGCCTATCTCCGGCGAAACACCGTAAATATTGCTCAAGGCAACGGCTAACCACCTCAGTTTGTCCATCCGTTTGAGGGTGATAAGAAGAACTCATTCGAAACGTAGTGCCCTGTAAACGGAAGTACTCTTGCCAAAAGGAAGAGATAAATACCCTGTCACGATCACAAACAATAGACTTTGGCATCCCATGGAGACGAGTGATATCACGGACAAAAAGTTCAGCAACACTCTTAGCCGTATAGGGATGGGAAAGAGCAGAAAAATGTGCGTACTTGGATAGCCGATCAACCACCACAAGCACAACTGATTTACCATGAACTGTAGGCAAACCCTCTATAAAATCCATACTAATATCCTCCCACACCCGTTCAGGAATAGGCAATGGCTAGAGAAGGCTAGAGGGAGTGGTAGAATCACTCTTAGCACGCTGACACACATCGCACTGGGCCACAAAAAGTTGGACAGAACGTTTGAGACCACGCCAGGCAAAACTTTGAGAGACCCGTTTATAAGTACAAAAAACCCCTTCATGGCCAGCTGGTGGAGTAGAATGAAAAAGATGAAGAATATCCGTGCGTAGCTTCTCAGAGTGAGGCACCCATAGCCGCCCATGCCAAAATACAAGACCATCCTGCAAAATATATCCTGGAGAAGAAAAAGGGTTGGCCTGCAGGCGAGAAATAAGATCACCCATGTCAGAGTCCACCAAATAAGCAGCCCGCAACTCGTCCAGAAAAGGAAAAACAGGAGTGGAAAGGGCATGGAGGGAAGAATCCTCAAACTGTCGGGATAAGGCATCTGCAGTGCGGTTCTCAGAACCCCGCTTATAGACCATCTCATAATCATATCCCAGCAATTTGGAGAGCCAACGTTGTTGCACGGGAGTAGCCACTCGCTGATCCAAGAAGTACTTGAGCGGTTGGTGATCAGTCCGAATAATGAAGCGACGACCTAAGAGGTAGGGGCGCCACTTAGTCACGGCATGAACGATAGCAAGCATCTCACGCTCATAAGTAGATAGAAGAACAGTCTGTTTGTGTTGACCTGAACCTGAATTTGAAAAGCCTTCTGAAAATTCTAAAAACCGCTGAAATCCTAAATCTGAAATGGCCCTCGGGATATTCAACACCTCCACGTCCTTCCCTTCCTCCAGCTTCCGCTCAAGCAGCTACTTCAGGGCCTCCACAGCCTCAAAATGCAACTCCAAAAACTCCGACAATAGCGACTCTAACTCCACCCTCTCCTCCTCCATCGCTGCCCCTGAAACCTACGGCGCTAGAGCCTCTGTTCGACCCAGAAAGCTTCCAACTTTCCCAATAAACATCACCGCTACCGCAGTGAAAATCACCGCAGAAGCAGCTTTCTTCATCCTTTCACCAACAAAGATCCTCCTTTCTCCATCATCGCTAAAATCCGAGCTCAACCAAGACCGAATGGAGATCATGGAATGGCATCTCGGGGCTGGCGGGGGGAGGGGAAGGAGAGGGAGTTTTCGCCATGGGGAGAGCTCATATGCTCAAAGATGCCATCTTTAGGGTTTGGGGGTGGAGCTTGCTCCAGGTGCAGGGAGGGAGATGGGGTTTGGTGGGAGGACGATGAGCACGAGAGGGGAGTTTCCTCATTTTGAAATCTAATCTTGATTGTCCTGTCTCGTCATCTTCCTTTGCTGCCTGCGACCCTGCTGCTATCCACGTCCCCATGACCCTCGACGTTCATTATTTTCGGGGCTCTATCGTTGTCGTCCATTCCATCCTCAAGCTTCCATCCTCAAGCATGCCTCCGGCCTGGAGAATCTGTTCTTCCACTTCCTCTCCTCTTTTGGCGATGCATGTTAGTTATAATGTATGGGTTTGGCCCATATTATGTAACCTAATAAATAGAGGAGTCGGCCCTCTCGTGTGGTGCGTGGACACATGGAGAGGCTAGGTTCCCATGGGCCTGGTTGGGTCCAATTTAATATGGAAGAGACACCAAATAATGGACCGTTATAGAAAGAGTCATGGGTGGTTATGAATAACCATGAAGAGAGAAATTAGGGGAGAGTTACACCTTAATTGGTAACAGACGAGAGAGAGAGAATAAAGGAAGCGTGAACAGTGCACAAATAGTATTGTCTGTCTCTCTCTCGCTTTCTCATCTCTACGTCTCTCTCTCTCTCCCTTGAGTTCTATTTTTTTACGTTTTGGATTTGGGGAATTGATCTTTGGAGATACAATTCAAGAAACAACGCATGGAGAATTGAATAAGGAGATTGTTGTCTCACAAGGAGAATAGCAACCCTTGTCCATGCACGTTGGTTCGTGGTGATCTCTGACAGAATCCATTGTTATTATGAATATTCTTGTTGAGGATTGAATCTTAGGCACAAAGGCCGCAGGTTGGTAGTAATTAATCCTCTGGATTTATTCGATATGCGCATGATATAAATCATTGTTCATAATATTGCTCATTCTCTTGTACATTTCTATATTATTTCTATGTGCAAGATAAAGAATCCAAAGCAGGGACAGATTTTGGAGAATTTGGTATCATGACGGTCGATTTCTCGCACTTCTTCTGCGGCTCTCAACCCTTTAATGGTGACCACAACCTCTCCTGCCTCATCCACTCCACCTTCCCCTCCCTCAACTTCACGCTCTACCGATTCGAACCTGCCCTCGTCCGATCTCTCATCTGGTCGTCTAGACCTACCTCGCCGACATCCTCCCTTGAGAACCTGCTCAACTACGCCCGGACCTACCTCGCCGACATCCTCCCCACCTGCGTAGTCTTCCGGGTCATCTACCTCGACTCTGATCTCATCGTCGTCGACGACGTCGCCCTGATGTGGTCCACTCGCCTAGTGGGCTCCCAGGTCATCGCTGCCCTAGAGTATTGCAATGCCAACTTCATCAACTACTTCATCGACCTCTTCTGGTTGGACCAGTCTCTGCTGCGAGTCTTCGACGGCCGATCGCCGTGCTACTTTAACACCGGGGTGATGGTCATGGACCTAATCAAGTGGAGGGCCGAAAGGTTTTCGGAAAATTCAGATGGTTTTTTCCATCTGAATTTTTAGGTCCTTTTGCATACATGGGCTGAATTCAGGATGGAATTCAGACACCCAAACAAATGCGCTGAAAAGCCCAAAATATTTAGTTCAAATCTTAATAAGGGTAAACAAACAACCCCTTAGACTACATTGTTAAAAACAAAGCCTCTTAAGCTTATTCAGTTCCATGATTAATTTATTTATAGTACATCTTAATTAAAATTATGAAAGATATACCAACACTCCCCTCCCTTTTTTGGGTGTTTTGAAGTTGCTAGAAGGGGAAAATACAGGTAATATGTCAATGTTCTGGTTTGGAGTACATGTGATAGTCAACATTATGAACCCAGACCGGATAGGGAAATTTGTCCAACAAATTCGAGCACTTGGGAAGGCAAAGGCACTCCCTGTTGTGAAAATTTTTGCAAAGAGGATACGATAACAGTGTTATTGTGCATTTAAATACATGTTTCATTGACATACTTCAACAAGTCATATATCCCTCATTTCTTATCCATTTTTGTTTATTCTTCGATAACACGACTAATTGTCTGCTACTTGTAATTCAAAATATATACAATACAAATTGTAAAATGCACATTAAAATTTTTTCTATTTTGTTCATATACATTTTTTTCATATACACAATACATTTATAAGAATGTTAGTCAACACATTTTTTTATTAGTCATGTGCTTGTATAAACGAAAGATAAGTGTATCGTATCTGTATTTGAGGAAAATTATCTTCGATGACACAATTTTTCTAATATCGTTTCCTTGATTACACGATAACACTGTCAAAACACATGATAGCAGTGGTATCATGTCATTGAGAACATTATAGCAGTAGTATCATGTCATTTAGGACACGACACCACTGCTATCGTGTATTTAAATATACTATTTGAGGGCAACATTCAATCTCGTCATATCTCCCTTATTTTTTTATCCATTTTTGCTTATTTTTTTACGTTCTTCTATATTTTTTCTCCCTCTGAGGATACCTTAAATTTTTTGAGACACCTTCTTGTGGAGATGAAAAATACTTCACCACTCGGTTACAAGTACTTCTCAGCACAAAATTTCAACTTTCTTCATTCCCTGAACGTGTGAATAAAAAATACAATGATTCTGAGCTGTGAACCACTTCCGCAATAGAATTGGAAGGTTATAAAAGTGCTTCTTCGGGTTGCATTGGCGAGCTTCTTCTGCCTGCTCGCAGGTAGAAGAGATTATCTAATCTGAGAAAGCTACTGAAAATATTTGTACCTGATATACAACACTGTTTCTCCACCGGCAAGCCTCTGCCTCAAACAAAGAACTTTCTCGCCATATGATCACTGCGGGAAAAGCTTGTGTGAAATGGGGCGCGGCTCAGGGTAGATAAAATATGAAATATTGGGTGGGATGGTAAAATGGAAAAATTAGGTCCCAAAATCTATGCTCATGCCCCATATGCTGTGATAACTGATAACATATGGTGCTCAATTAATCCTGCATAAGCTCAAAGCAAATTGAGAAGGACCGACCTAGAATATTATATGTATAATAAAGTTTTGTAGTACAGAAATTGAGATTGTACAGTCTTCGAAACTTATGGAAATGATAATAATTAATGGAAGATGGTGAGTCATTCTCCTTCAGGCTTTGTGGGAAGGAACCACGTTGAGACAGTCGATGGCCCTGGCCCCCCCGCTCTTTGGAATTTTTTTTAAACTCCAAGTGTAACTCCTGGGATGGGCTGAAGCCTGAAGCTGCATCTATTCACTGGCGTGACTGGCCCCTATTTTCAACAACTTAGTTATGGGTTTTTTGGAAACAAGTTCATCAACTAGAGAAACCAGAAGAAAGAAGACGTCCCAAATAGCAGTACAAAATTTTCCATGCTAATGAAACAAATTAAAAATCTGGTTCTCCACAACCTCGTTCTTGCTTGACACCATCTATCTTCTGCCTAATATTCTCCATAGCCCAATACGAATAAATTGTTTCATCCATCAACTATTTGTTTTCAAAAAAATTTTAAAGAAAAAAATCGGCATTATCGAAAAACAACATTGAACAAGATAAACTATTACTAGTTCTGAAATATCTAACTCGAAGATGTTGATGTAAATTCTTTTATTAATTTGATCTTGGCCCCCCGCGAGGGAAATCCTGGCTCTGGCCCTGTGTGGGAGGGATTGTTTTCAGTCTCAAAATACAGGACTTGCCTTTGCTAATGGCAAGGTAAAAAACAAGGGTTCTCAATTTCTCATATAGACTACGCATAAATTCAGTGTACTGATCTTTGCAAATTTACTCCAACAAATAATTTATCATCGCACGTTCATATTCGTTACTAGAAACTCTCCTTGGCTTATTCTTCATATGTTATCCGAATTATTGTCTGTTCTAAATGACTGCAAGGATCATAACCGAACGCAAGTCCATTTCCAAATACCAAATGTTCTAATCATTCTGACAGAGGGAGTATTTACAGGGTGGCACTCCTTCCGTCCAATAAACCTGTCTGCATTTGAAAAAAGATGGAGACTTTGTCCCTCACCACCAAAGACACGGGAAGAGGAGGGGGAATTCTTTTTTTGTTGTTGTATGGGCTTAAGAGTCCAATAAATTTAACTCATTTTTAAATGCAGATGAGCTTCATTGGATGGATGGATTACAAAATTACCGGTTGGTTTACAGCATGATTTGCCAAGAATCCTACACCAATGATCAGCAGCATATATTTGGGTTTTTTTTGAGAAATAAGATTGGCACGGTGGGGGGAAGAACATGGATTGATGGCCCAAGTTGGCTTCAATTTTCACCATAACCAGTGTGGTGGCTTAAAAAAGGGTACGTATTTTCCTACCCCTCTGAAGTTCTCTCCCCCATCCATGAGAAGGTAATTTCTTTTAATTTTTTTTAGTATATGATAGAGTTACAACTATGTTTAGTGTGAATTTGTGGTTGCCTTGGACTGTCCAGTCAAAACAATAAGACCAAATTTTGGATCTACTTCTTATACTAAGAAAATTAAGTTTTTTTCCATAGTTCACAAAAATGTTCATATATTTAAGTTCAACATCTAATTTGACATCCAGAGTTCATAAAAACATTAATAGTTCATAAAAATAAGTTAATGGACATAAAAACATTATTAGGAACTAAAGGTTCTTAGAAGATTAACGGTTTGTCCATGTCTGTGGCACCAATGTTAGGACGGACAAGTAGGTTATGTTTGTGTTTGGTCCATTGTCCGTACGAACAGTTTGTTAAACTACGAGTAGACACTGATGTCTGTGAATACCTCTAGTTGCTGGTGGTTGCGGATGATTATCAGCAATCGTCTGCATCAATCAACGAGAGTGGTTGTAGGTGGTTTCCAACGAGCGCCGGTGGTTGTCAAAGGTTACGATGGCCGTCAATATCGCCCTTGATCAAAGGTGGTCAATCGTAAGAGGGGTTAGCATTAAGGTGTCGTACGATAGGGTGAGGTTATAAAAAAATAAAGCATCTGGTTTAAGAAAATTTGATGTGGTATTGTGGGTTGGGGAGATATATTAGAGGGGTGTGAAAAGATTCACCCCTTAACAAATTAAAATGATATTGCTACACCGATGGCGATCACCTGTCTGAGGGACAGTGAAAAGTGTTCAAGCGAGCCTCGCATGGTGCCCTTTTTCACCATACCTTGCTGTGTATGTATACACTGATGCACAGTTATCAGCTTCTAAGAGAAAATAAAAAGCTATATTTGTTTATTTAAATAAGAGGCTTTTCTTCCTTACAAGGTGTGATGGCTGAAGTTAGATAACAATGGATGCATGTGGTTGCAAGTATAAGTCCGGCCAGGGGTCGTTTTCTTGTAAATAAATTGATATTCCATTTAGGTTTCTCCAATATCAGGAATATATTTTTTTGGTTGAAGGGATTATTGTTGTTAAAATATTCAAGTGGCTGAAGACGATCACCCGAGAAATCAGTAAAAGGAAAAATAAACGCCGAACAAACAATAAGCATACAATTGGTGTGGTTTCGCCTAACTACCTCGCAACCAAAAAGGATTTTTATTCTACTGTATTGATATAAAGTACAACAAATTTCTCTCATAGCTTAACCCAGCTTTAACCGAGCATGAACATTGAATAAGCATACTAATAAGAAAGAATCCAAGTCCAAATGTGTCAGCCGGTCGATCGGACAGCTTTGCCGGTCGACCACTTTCTTTTTTTCTCTTCATTTACGGAACTGCAACTGCAGCCTCCTTCCTCTGCTTCTTCCCTGCGTCGTCTGCTTCCTCCCTCCTAGTTCTCCTTTTTCCGATTCCCGGTTCTCCTTCTTCATGCCTTGGAATTCAAGGCATGCATACCTCTGATGTCTTGTTCTTCGTGTTTGAACCCAAAAACCAACTTCTCCTTGTCCCATCTGTTTTACAGAAAGTGTATCCTCTATTATAGAAAGTGTTTCCTTGATAGTTCCCTATTTGTGTCTAAGAGCATTTCTCCCTATTTTACAGCTGAACGCTCTTCTTCCCACTTTTTACCCGCTAGTCATATACTGTACTAAGATTTAAGAGGATCTGTCATTGTTTACCCCAATATTGAAGTATTATTTCCTTTATTTTTGTCACTCATACCCCTGCCTTTTGGCCACTCTCACCCCATTGCTCCTATCACCTTGGATCATACCTACAACCCTCCGATCAACAAAAAGGAAAGGACCTATACAACTAGAAAACGAACTATTTAATAAAGATTACCTTCTTCTCTTTTCTTACAATTCAATCTGCCTTTTCCTGAGTACAGTAAGAATAGTTCTGCTAGTCAGAGTGAAGTATACTGCTAGTTTTTCCTACTGAATTTCAAAGGTGAAGAACCATGATGAATTGTTAGACAATGTAATCAAGCTGGCTGGAGTACTGAGCTTTTGCCCGACAACATTGTATTGGCCAGATATCTGAAACTCTCCCCTTTTGTTTGGTTTTGGGAGTCAGTTAAAACAAGATTACCAGTTCTTAAAAGCTCTAGGCTCTGCCAATACCGGCAATAAATTTTATAATCTGACACCAACTTTGAGAATCAATGTATTGAGTGCAAAGCCATTCACAAATACAACGTATGGAGTGCTAAGCGTTCTACATTATTGGTTTCGGCCTATGTCACATCGGAAAGGCAACCATATAGTATATATCCCTGGATGTTAGAGTTGCAAGGCAGCACTAAGCTAATTCTTGTATTTCACGTGCATGGTAAGGCAATTGTTTTGTTTGGATATCTCTTCTGCTCCTGCCTCACTGAGGTAAAACAGATTTACTAGCATTTGAGCCCAATTACATAATTTTCTAGTTTCCTATTTTGACCATCTCTTCCCTCATAACCATTCTTTACATATGAAATAAAATTGATCCGAATAGACAATGTCCTTGCTGAATATCTCAAACATGTGGACTGGCTCATAAAGACCGAAAAAAAATATAAGCACAACAAGCTGCAGTCTTTAGCAGTTAATGTCTTAAAGATAGATCCCTCTCAGTGGCCTTTCTGCATCATTATTCTCTATACCAATGGATTAGGAAGTGTAAATTGACCCCTTCAGGACATCATGTTGCAGCATATTTATTGATGAGCCAAAGCATGGTTGAGGAAATCTAGCATTGGAAATGATTGTGAATGGTGTCTAAAAATGACTTAGTTGAAAGGAATTGGCACTGTTCAATTATATGATATCAGCAATGCTCCATAGATGCTTTATATACATCATTGACATAGCAGAATTCATAAATCAAGCTCAGGTGACCATTGATCGTTTCTATACGAAGCCTTGCAAGTGTACAGGGTAATTGTACTAGGATGAGTATGAAGGGTTAGCGAACCTCAGGGAAGGATTTCATTATCTACTAAATTCGAAAAAGGGGGTTTGTTTTTAACTAAAATCTAGAACTAAAGCATAGCACATCAGTAGAATGGCTAGGGAAATCGAATTCATCAATAGAATTGAAACTAGTACTCCTACCCTTAGCTAAAATTACTCATGTGCATTAAACGAATACTCCTAAGGAGTTATTTAAGAAGACAATAATTAAATCTCAATGGCATGAACTATCTCAGCCTAGTACAACTCATCTACATTAAACTACGATTATAGACATGGACCATCTTATTAAGCATAGCACATCAAAAATTCATCAACTATTACAATTAAAACTATTGCATGAAACAACCCTCCTAAACTATAAGTACTAAGAGGAAAGTGAATATCAATTCCATATAAATGACCATAAAAATCAAATAAACATTCAAATACCATTATTTATTTAAACCTCAATCATGTAATTGTTCATACACAAGTAAATCCTAACCAAAAGTAAAATTACAAAGTCATATCTATTGGCTTCATCTATTCCCTATCCTTAGGGAATTAGCCTCTCATGGTCGTTGGAGAAGAAATTTTGTTGTTGAAGTGCTCCATAGTTATCCTCTTCTTCCTTGAGTTTTGTCTCTTAAAATTGAGACTAAGAATCCCCTATTTTTTGCTTAAGGGTTTGCTTAAATAGGTCTCCAAGTATGGGAGAAAAATTAGCTTTAAAAAGGACTCAAAACAGGCTTAGAATAGGCAATCTCATATAGGCAGATTGATCACCATCATATCGCGATCGGTTGGTTATTGTGCATCCGCTCAATCTGACAGTTGTCCTTACTCTGTAATCTATTTCTGCATTCTGGCAGTTGATTGATCGCCATTGATTTTTGATTGATCAGTACAACGTTTTGTTTTCTACAATGCACATTAATTTTCCAATGGGCGTAACTTCCTTCTCCAAACTCTGATTGACGAGAAGCTTGTTGTGTTGGAAAACTAACTTCCCGGATGTGCAATTGGTTTCATTCAAATTCAACATATGTGGATGTAGTTATATATAATATATCATCTATTGTGCATCTCTTTATGCAAATCTTGAGTTTTTTTTCACTTTCTTAAGCCAAGTAATTTGTAACTTTTGATATCCTACAAAAACCATAAAATCTATTAATAAACACAAATAAGCTACTAAATTACTTAACAAATATAAGAACTAGAATTAAAACATGTACACTTTCATCACTTATCAGCCACCTTTATTACCACGGACCCAGACAAAGTCAACAAACAGATCAAATACCTATGCACTTTATGGGCTATAAATGCTCTATAAAAGCTTGATATACATTCTGGTCCTTCCAATTTCTATTGGGGTGTGAATACAAAAAACAAGCCGGTTTGAATCACTAGTCACTACCCGCTCTATGTGTTGTTGGATCTTAAATCGTCTCACCTCATTCTACGTGTGAGCCCGGACTCATATTACCCTTTTCCAAGATGTGAATATGCACTAGTACATCGCGAGTCATTGGATTCGATGGCTCAAGTGTAGCATGGACGAGCAGGTGATTCAAATCCGCCTCCTTCCCTGAATTAAAATCGACATCATGATCTCAATTCGTTGGGTTCATATATATATATATATATATATAATAGAGGAAAAAGTTTAAATGAGATCGCTCTCATATTGCTTATATGAGGCCACTTTGAATTATAGCCATTGGATCTTGATCTGACGGCTACAAATATCCATAATGATCTCACCTACTCCTTGATGTGACACACTCACCTACCCACTGATTTGATATCCACCCTCTGATCGGAATCTAATGGCAATAAAGATTGGCCTCATGCTCCTTATATGAGAACGATCTCATGTAAACTCATCTTATATATATATATATATATATATCTTAGAAAATATTTGTCCAGTGCATTGTAAGCCATCTAATCAAGATCCAATGACTTGTGAGCAGTGGCTGTCAAATTTCCAACCCAACCTATTGATGTGCACTGGCTGTCAAATTTCCCTGTTTGGTTGCCACTACAGAGCCTGTTTTTAGGAGAATAAGCAATTATTCAGGAAAATCTCCTCAAAAAGAGATTTTTCAAAAGAAGTGAAGAATCACTTCTTTGATTTTTTTAGGTGATATATCTCGTAATTCTGTAAATAAGACAAGGGTATATAAAAACAGAAAATACATTTTCTTAGGAGAAAATACATTTTCTAAGGAGAGACTACTATTATGTGCTTCAGTCTTCTATATTTATTTACAAAATATTCCATTGAGCTCTCCTCAAAATGAGATTTTTCAAAAAAAGTGAAGAATCACTTCTTTGACTTTTTCCGGTATCATATCTCGTAATTCCGTAAATAAGCTAAGGGTATATAAAAGCAAAAAATTCATTTTCTCAGGATAAAATGTGTTTTCTGCTATTATGTGCCTCCATCTTCTATATTTATTTACGAAATAAATATCATTGAGCTCTAAATTCTTTTCCAAATGCAGATTATTCCCAACTAAACGCTCATTTTCCACCCCTTTAATTTTTCTTTAAAATCCCACTTTCCCACTCCAAGAATTTGCTATCAAACAGGCCCTTAGAAACCACTTTTCGAGATAATCTCCTCATGACTCATGAGGAGGGTTAAAAAAAGTGCATCTCTTGGATCGTGATGGGATGTCTAATGAAAGGGAAAGTGAATTTAGAAGAAGCCATTTTTTTATCCAAACACGCCCAGGTGGCCGGTGGGATCCAACGAAATCCCTATGGGTCATGCTAATAGTAATGCAAGTTTCTCCACTGTTAAGAGTTAAGAAGTGCCTAGTTTTGTTTGTTTCATGACAAAGTAGACAACGTTCTGCTGGAAGCATCATCTCTAGTTTTCCATTATTTTTACATTGGTTTTCTTCTTACTAAAATGAACATATTTTTCACATTGACTATCAAGACAAACTTCTACCCATAGTCCCAGACAAAGTTTCCTTTGGGATGCCAATTTGATGTTAACATTTCATACGATCTTTCTGTCCCATATTAATAGCTCCATCTGGAAGAAATGGAGTGAATTTTTCCCTCCGTTCCACATTAATGGACCTATTTGGTTCTTCAAAATTAACTGATTCTAGGGAGCAGTTCACATTTTGAAATCCAAAAAGATTATCTTTGTCTCAATCTCTGTCTTCAACTTTAAGTTCGAATTTCATTGCGGCTCCACAAAATTCAATTAAGAAATATTCTAAAAATTAAGAAAAAAACATTAGCTAAGAACTAGCAATGCTATTCAACTCGATTTTGAAAACAAACGTTTGATCCACCTAAGATATCAAGAGCTGTGATTCACTGATGCTCAGATATCGCTGCACCTCACTCGCAGACATACCCCCTATCTTCTTTGCCATCGTCTTACTTATCAGCTCCACCAGCCCCTCAACCTTCATGTAATAAGCAGCATTGGCCATCTCAAAGAGTGTTTCCTTGTCCACGTCCATAAACTCATCTTCCCACTCATTCAACACCTTCTCAGCTCCCTCCATACGTTTCTCACAATATTGAATGATCTTTCTCAGCATCTTAGTGGTGATGTTGAGCAGCACGATCGACCCGGTGGCGCTCTTGTTCCTCATCATCCCCTTCACCAGCCCCATCACCATGGCAACTTGTTCGTCCACCTCCACCAGCTCATCGTCCACACACTGGAAGCAGACCATACCGGTTCTTGCTCACCGCAGCGGCACCTCTCGAATGCAAACTCGATAATTGATTGATTTTTAAGGTGAGCCGAGAAAGATTGATATATGGAAACTTCTTGATTAGCCTATTGGAGATGGCCTTTTTGCATGTTGGGGAGTCACACTTTCATGCAAGAAGGGAGAGTTCATTCATATGGCTTCATGCCAGTTCTTCTGTTACTGTTTACCCACAGACTAGAGAAAGGCTGGAGCAGGAAAAGAATAAATTTGCGAGCATTTTTGTCATGTTAGATTATGCAGAGACACATGGAAGTGAGTTGAGTGGAAGATTCGCGTGTGAATGATTGCAGGTGAGAATTTCACCTTGTTTGCATGCAAAACATGTGAAACCGCTGGCAAGGACCCATTCAATGATTTTTGAAAAATGAAATTTGCATAGCAACATGTCTGTCACATTTGACAGAGGAAAAAGAAAAGAGATTTTACGAGTGGAAAATGAGTTTCATGCGCATGTTTTGGCATCCCCTCATCTGTTGATGTCTATCAATGTTTTTCATTTGTTGAAAGCTAGACGGCGCTTGCAAATTTTTCACCTTTCTTGAAATGTAAATCTTTTGAGCTTGTTTTCCTTCGATTATATCTTTGATTGCATTCTATTTTGTTAGAGGTGAATTCATAAAGCAAAATTAGTGGAAATGATTCTACTATTTGCTGCATTAATATGGAGAGTAAAACCGCTTGTACTAATGTTAGAGGTACTTGCTACAGAGGTGAGAATAGTAGAAGCCATCCACTATTGGTATAAAACTCGTACAATCCGTTCTACTATTGTTAGAGGTTAATACTATAGAGGCAAACAAAGTAAAGGCTACTATAATTTGAAGATCGTAAAACCAATTCTAGTATTGGAAGTGCTAGGCGCATGTGTTGACCAAAGCTTGGTAGATTTCCTGCCAATACCTGCATAAGTTAGGCATGTGTCGGGTTCACTTATTCAAATTTCAACTAAAATTGCCTTTCGCCCACCGCCCTTAACTTGCACCGACTCCACAGACGGCATAAGAGAACTGAGCATCCTTCATATAAAAAACATGAAGGTTCTGATTGTGATCAGGTAACAAAATAATTTCAGCAGGCACGTGCAAAGACGTGCAATTACAAAAACAATGCTGGTATTGGTTCTAAATGACAAGTCATCTGTACGGATGAAGGCTTCAACTCGAGAGATTCAGAATAGCAGCATAAATAACATTTAGAAGCATACCATAACATTAAAATTGATAGTTAATAACAGATCCAAATTACGAGATCTTCCACTTATGTACTGGTAGTGCAATGCACAGACCAAATTTAAACGACAACATGATGCAGGACAATGCTTGCTTAACGAAAATTTATGCAAATAAAAAAATACAAGTAGATTTGTGAGTTGGGACCATAAGCACCTTCCCGTTTTCAAAAGCTTACCGATATTGGCAACATTGACGAGCTCCGTGTCATCGTAGGTCTCGTTCGCCTGGTAGTACCCAACAATGCTCAGACCGTCCCGCCCGAAATACTCCTCCACCTGAACCGAAGATTAACATTTTAGTCAGGCGTTCGACGAAATGCCCAAGAGAACCCAACAACGAGATCAGCTTAGGCTAGAAGGTTCGGCATGTGCAGAAAGGAATATCCCTCTTCAGATTTTTAATTTTATTTTTTATTTTTACCCTCAGTAACTGTGTTACGCAGTTCCACGCCACAATACTTTGATTTTCAAAATCGACGGCGCACGCTACAGTAAACACATGCTCTTTGCATGTGCACCGTCAATCTTGAAGATTGACGACTCCTAATAAAGTGGCACCAAGTTCAACTCTTTGTGCCGGGACTAATAGTTAATGGGCAGTGATAACCCTACAGCAGATTCCTACACATTTCCATATATAGCTTATGTGTATGAAAATGAGTGGGTGAACTAATTCACCCACTCATCTCTATCATTTCTCATCGTTAATTAAGCCGGTCTTTTTGTGAATCGAGGGTGCAAATGCTAGGGGCATTCGCTCCGGATGTTAGCCTGTAAGAATTGGAGTGCAACCCTGAGCCCGCCCAGCGTGTGGGCAATTGCTTTTTAGGATTTCACATGCCCACCGGGTTCACTCAATAGTATATGCGGAATTGGGAATGTATGCACCAGCCACCAGCTTCACAGCTGGGCGTATGCCTCAAACTATCCTGTTAAGTGATACTGTAATTAGAGAAAATGCTTAAAGGATGCCAACTACAGGATAGCCTACGGCCACTATCTTAAAGGGCGACTTTGTGATCAGGCCGAGGGAGAGTGTAAATCATAGCAATAATATAGTGGTTACTAAAAATATTAGCATCTGGGTAGGACAGTGTGTGGATTCTATATTCTCATACAATCAACTCTACATTATTATAGAAATGTCATCAAATACACCTTGATCAATTGGGTAGCTATTTGATTCCTGAATGTACGTCTGAAATCTACCTGATCCCCACCTGAAAAGGATCTCCACCTTGTCCTGAAATAGTGGGCTCTATATATCAATGGTTGTGCATGTGCCTGTTGCCCGTGGCCCCATCCCCAGTAAACTCAGTTTGGCGTGTTCCACTGGGGCCTGTGGGCTGTGGCACCGTGAGGGGAAAGAGGATGGGATTTGGGAAGTTGGCTCTTTCATGTGTACAAAAATATATGCGTTCAGCACATTTTCATACTCCCTCCATTTTTATTCATCATCATACGCCTCCATTTTCGTTGGCATGCTGCCAAAGGGAGTGGCGATGCCATACGCAAAAAGGAAGAGACTCATAGAATGGCATAGGCAGATAGAGCTTTTGCACATTTTCGTTGGCATCGCCAGCATGGATTGTACTCCCCTCCATTTTTATTCTTTAAGGAAAATGTGACACTCCCTCCGTACTATTTTTATAGCTCCATCTGAAAGATGATGCTTTTTGTTGGATGGTGGAAACCCCACTAAATGGGAGAAGAGGAGGTTCAGAATGCACTCAGATTGACCATATGGAGCATCTAAAATGGGACTGTTCTCTTTTTTAGATTTTTTTTATTGGGGGCATCTAAAACCGGATGAAAGAGTACTCTTGTTCATGAAAAAAAATGTGATACTTAAGGAAGCCAGTTTGTTAATCTTTCTACTATATCCACTCACACTTTTTATCCATCCATTAATTAGAATGAGAAAGATGACATGAATTACGAAATTAATATGCACAAAGCTTTTCTGAAATCCAGGCAATTAATATAGGAGAAAGAAAGTATTTTCAATGGAAAAATCTAGCCAGCGTTGATAGCTCATTTTTAATTATGAGTTTGGGGTTAAAATAATGAAAATCTAAAATACCATTTTTTTACTATATCCAAAAGACGTTAAACATATGTAATCCTGCTTTTGGTTGTCCCATGAAAAAGACCAGGATTTCTTGCTTCCTTGGCATTTAACTTAGAACTCAAACCATGTAAGATACCTTTCCTTCCTTTCTCACCCCACCACCTTCACCACCTCCCTCTCTCCTCCAGCTTCCTACTTTACTTGCCATCCAACCCTTACCCCCCACAGCCATCAGTGGCCATGAAACATGCCAATGACCGTCCCAGCCAGCCGCACCACCATGTCCACCGGCCGCCAAAGGATCACACGTCGCGCAAGCATCCCCTCCATACACCGGTCCCTCGCCGGACTAGCAAATTCACATGGTTTGCTGGCATCTTTTGCGCCATCTTCTGGATCATCATCATACTTGGTGGCTTCGCCGTCCTCATCATTTACCTCGCCTTCCGCCCAAGCAGCCCGCGCTTCGACATCTCCAGCGCCACCCTCAATGCCGCTTACCTTGACACAGGCACTCTTCTGAATGCCGACCTCACCATCTTAGCTAACTTCACCAATCCTAACAAGAAGATTGGCCTGTACTTCAGCTATGTGGAGATTGATCTCTACTATGGAAAGAATCTACTTGCCACCCGCGCCGTGGAACCCTTCTCTCAGGCAAGCAGGGAGTCGTCAATGGCCAACATTGAGCTGGTGTCCAGCCAGGTGCTTCTTCCCACAATCGATGCCCAGCGGCTGAGGCGGCAGTTGGAGACCAATGGAGTGATGTTTGAGGTGAAAGGCTTGTTTCGAACAAGGTCTGACTACGGAAATCTGTTCCATTTCTCTTATTGGATGTACGCAGATTGTTCAATTCTGCTCAGAGGTTCCCCTGCTGGCGCCTTAGCATCCAAGAAGTGCAGAACAAAACGCTGAATATATTACAGTGCAGAAGAGTTGCCTAATTCTTATTCCCACCATTGTAATTATGTTTCTAATTTTTTCTGATGGGTAATGAGGCTTTTTGGTCGACACGTAAAAAATACTGACGATGATTTAGAGATTTAGAAGTTACTTTATTCAATTACAACTGCTTTGAAATTTTATTTTTTCACGCCAATGGTACTTTCATAAGGCTTCTAGAAATTTAAAAGGAAGAAAAGCATGGTTGTCATTAGCTAGCTCTAATAATATTGGTCTCATTTTGGGGATTTGACCTTCTAGTCAGCGTGTTTTCATGCCTGCAAGAAAGGGTTATCATCATCATCACTAAAAATTCAGTATGCAAACATACCACAGCTTTTCAAGAGAAGATTTTTAACTAGAAGCTAATGGAGACGATATAAATTTACAAAAATCTTTGCTTAAGCTAACAATTGCCACCACCTTAAGCTGAGGTGACATGAGTGAAATAAAGAAAAGCATACTGAAGGCTTGACTAGCCTTAACTATAACCATAATGTCAGCAGACTCAATAAATATGCTTACATTGCCAATATTTGGAATATGAAAAAATGATCCCATCTTAATGGGACTTCAGTTCTTGAATATAGTGGCCAAGTTGCTGGGCTCCAAGAAACAGACCATCAGCTAAGAGAATAAGTCCAATCTGTCATAAAACTGCAAATTAGTTTCATCTTGATATTTGATATGATCGATCAAACTCCTGAAAAGTCACTTAAATCCATACCAAACGGCCAGTGAAGACTAATCTGTATCCCATTCCTTCTTTGACTCCAGCAAACCGTTGTTGATCAGTCCAACTGCAATTTTAAAAATCGATATATAATTGTGAATATGGCGAACAATATGAGCAACCAGTTGTCTTCTCAATAATAGAAGGTCCATGTCAGAAAAAAGTTTCATTATGGCCAATTCAAATATATACCCCAGGAACTCAGACAGCCCACCGATTCCAGCAAATTTGAATGGCTGACGACCTTCCCTCTCAAAATCCTGGTCCAAATACCATATAAACATTCATCACCGATATAAATAAGAAGAAAGAGAATTTTACATCAATCAACAGTTGCCCACCTCTTCTTCAGCAGCCTCCAGACCACCTTGAACCCAAAATAGATTTCTGTAGCCCGCATTGTATAGTTGCTCACAAGCAGCAAGGGATCTGAGGTACCAAAGATGGATATCTGTATAGCAGTTTTAATTTTCTCACGGAAAGTAGGAACCAGACATAAAAAGGAAACTAATATTCCCAAAGTCAATTTATATAGGAGAAAGGCAGTAAACTGAAGAAATTGCTTTTGGACATCAAGGCAAATCAGAAGGCCCATGCATCCACACACGTCATAAACATCATCATCATCATCATCATAAAATAAAATGTCCACAAGAATATTTCTTGTACCTTAATCCTTTTTGGCAAGTAACAATAAGGTCAACATCTTTTGAGAACTTCTCCTGAACTTTTGGAATAAACTGGCTACAGATGGCAGAATTTTGAGAAGAATAAGAACAATAAGAAGAAGAATAAGTAAAGGAAAAAGATCTGGAAACAGGGATAGCATGAACATACTCGTTATAGGCTAGTACAGGAGAACCACTCCACCAACCACCTGCACGAACTCTATTTATTTTAGGACAGAATAGAAACATATTACTAAGAAGAAATATGCAAACTTTAAATGTATGATAACACGACGTAGTTGCAAATTTAACAACTTCATGAACGCACATTTGACAATCAAACTCACGTGACAGACGCCAACCATAAATAGGATCCAAGCAGTCACAAAATCAAGCTATTGTTAGTTTTGGTAAATTTTAGCACTTCATCTAATATGTGTCATAGAACAGAATATCATCAACTAATATGACCACTCTGCATGACTGTTTATTGAAACAAGAAACAAGGTCCAGTCTTCCCCAGAGAAATTTTGTATGGTACACAATTAACGATGTACAGTGAATAAGCTTCTTATTTATGGACTCTTCTTTTCCTTTTTAAGATATATATAGCTCATAAAGTATCAGAGATATCAATGGAAAGATGAAATTAGAGACTACAGAGATAAGGTAAAGAAATGGTTCCATACCCATTACAAAATTAGTTATCTTTTTCGAAACTACTCCAACGTCAAAATTGTCTTCCACATCAAAAATTGGAATCCATGTTGAGCGTTTCACTCTAGCCTGTCAAAACTACCCAATGCTAAAGTCATCCTTTCCAAGCCAACAGCAACAGCTCATACGCTTATGACCATGGAAATCAGTATGACAATCATAATTTGAAAACAATCAAGGGAAGTTCCCACCTTATTGTATTCTGTCGAGGGCCGGACATCTAGCAAGCTTGTATTGGAAAGTTGAATTGCATATCCAGCTTCTTTTGGAGTGAGGACCTTAATTTTTTGTTGGCTAATCTTGAAATGCAAACGTGAGGCATTAGAAGTTACCTCAGAAAGAATTACCATCTTCAATTGACATACACTTTTGTCTGTTTTTCTTTTTCCAAGTTCTCTACTCAGATAAAGAATGGTGAGATAAATCAATATTCTTTCACACCTTGTATAATAAATTTGATTGAGAATGTTATTACAGCAGCAAAATGACATCGGCCACCTTCATCTGCACTTTGAACTCTTTCAAATATCTACTTCATTTTGGACCTGGACCTCCTAAGAAGGAAATATACTTTCAAATCTTCGAGTATGCCTATAACCATTTGTCCTCAAGAATATTTCTCTTTATCTACTACAACTCAGCATTCCACCATTCCTACCGTATTCTACAATTGTTTGTTTGATCCATAACTACAACAAGTCTCAAAAAGGAAAAATGTACTAGCTAGCCTCTCAAATAATTTTTAGTCGTCGGAATTACATTAGAAATTTTCTGATGTTTATCTTCAACTCCCTCCGACCCACATTAGTAGTTCGACTTGGTTTTTCAAAATGAACCCAAATCAGACTATAAATTATGTTATCTGATCCACTACTCTTGTAAACCTTTTATACCATGGAAGAATTTATACGACTAATTCATCAAGTCTCAACTTTCAAAATCACAATTCAAACATAGATAGTTCAGACCATTTTGAAAACCAAACCTGACTAGTAATCATGTCATCTCATCCTCCGTCCTTGTATACTTTTTAACACATTATAGTATGCATACAACTAATTCATCCAGTCTCAACTTTCAAAATCATACTTCATTACAAATACAGTTCAATACTTACATAGAAACTTATTAAAAAGAAACAATCTTGTTACCAAAAAGAACATCTAACTATACCAGAGTTTCCCATCTCTTTCTAGCCGCAGACATCTCTCTCAGCTGCCTCAGCTCCACTTCTTCAGTGTCATTCGCCACCATTTTCACAACACTGAGCTGAAGCAAAAAGAACAAAGATGCCCAATAAAGAAAAGCAGGCAAAACAGTATCTGGGCACCAAAAAATGCATAGATTTTCCCAGAGAGATGAATGAAAAGAACTTCATACCATGGGATGAGTGGTTCTGTATTGAGTTCTGAGCTTTGATGGAAATGGGAAGGAACTGGCAAGCCATTGGCTGGTCGTGGAATGGAAGTTACGGTTTTTGAGTTGGTGAGAAGAACAAGGAAAGGAAGTGGCTGAGGTGCTGAGAGAGGGGAGCCCAAGCGCCTCCATGTGAATAGTGAATAGATAGAGGAGCCGGATGCACACTGCTTTATCTTGTTCCAGTCTGATCTTCTAGAATGGCAATGCCAAAACAAAGAAGGGGTGATACTTATCAGCACCCTAAAATTTTTCAGTAACACCCACATCCATAAGACGGGTTGAAAAGGGAAATGATATTTGTACAGCAGATTCCTACACATTTTCCATACACAGCTGATGTGTATGGAAATGAATGGGTGAACTGATGTCACCCATTCATTTCCATACACATCAGCTGCTATGTATGGAAATGTGTAGGAATCTGCTGTAGGGTTATCACTGGGTTGAAAAAAAGATCAGGTTTACGTTAGATTTTGACAGCAGCTTTCAACTAATAAAAATCTCATTAGAAATGGCAACCGTTTTCAATCCCGTGGAAGGGATCCACCGTCATACACCTTCCTTACAGTAACGGGTGCGTTTATAAGCTGAAAAAAACTCATATTTCAGCCTTAAAAAGTAAAAATTTTCACTTACCATGGTGAAAAGTACTTGGAAGTTTAAAGGATGAAAAGTGGTAAGAGACGGTGATAGGCGAAAATTTTTACATTTTCACCTTTCAGGCCTATAGTTGTGTTTGGTTATTGAAAGGCTGAAAAGTGGGCATGGAAGGTGATAGGTGCCAATTTTTACCTTTCAGCCCTAAAAAACTGATTCTCACATGAGAATCAGGCTGACGAATCAATCGTCGTGCCTCCTCAAAGAAAAAAATCAGCTCTCTACCAGAAGTTCATCCCCCCGGTGAGTACCCCCACTCCGACGGTGCCCCATTCAGCCAAGAGAGTCTGTGCCCCTCGTCCCCGCCACTGCTCATTGAGCCCTCCCCCCGGTCCCCGTCGCCGCCGCTAGTTGAACCCCCCAACTTGCCATCGCCGCCGCCTCGTTGAGCTGAGGGAACCTGTGCCCACCCTTCCCGGGCAACTGCTCGGGTCGTCCAAAGCCGATCACCCCAGTGTTTGCCCCGACGCCTCTGTCGTCGCACCATTAAGCCGAGGGCCCCGCCCCCCCTTCCCCATCATATCTCCCTTATTTTTAGTCTATTTTCGGACATTTTTCATCATTATAAGAAAGAGCACTAAAAATGAGGAAGAATAAAAAAAAAGTTTAAAACGGATCAGAAATGAATAAGAAACACATCGTTGAAATTTGTCTAGTTAAAAAAGTTATCATGTAATTGATTACACAATAACCAGTGTTATCGTGTAATGCAACACACGATAACTAGGCTATCGTGCGTTGGATTACATGATAGGCTATCATGCATTAATCACACGATAGCACAGCTATCGTGGAATCGATTACTCGATACAGTGAACTATCGTGTAATCGATTACACTATACTGTGAGCTATCGTGTAATCGATTACACTATAAAGTATGCTATCGTGTAATCGATTACACTATAAAGTGTGCTATCGTGTAATCGATTACACTATAATACGCTGGATCGTGTAATTCCCTATTAAAATAAGACAAACTTCAACAGTTCATATCTTCCTTATTTTTAATCCGTTTTCGGTCCTTTTTTTTGTTCTTCCTAATTTTTTATGCTCTTTCTGATCATCATGATTTCCTAATGACTTTCATATTTTATTTAAAAAATTCCCACAAAATCTACAATAAATAGTACGTGATGGCTCAACATCTTATTATAAGAAAAAAGTTTACAATAAAAAAAGATGTTGAGTAGGTCATACATGTATACATTCACACTTTTGTGGTGGTCTACATGTTTTATTGGTCAAGTCAGCTAGAGGTCCATTTGGTCAAATCTCCCTCCCCGTTGTTTCTTCCAAATCTTATAGATTGACAGTAAGTTTTACTCTAGAAATGGTGATGAGTTTGTTGATTAGGAAGTCTGCATGGTAAACAAACGGAAGGGAAAAATATGAACTCCTTCGGTTATGTATAAAATTTCACCAAAGGGAAAGTCAGCGAAGACTTATGACTTATGTGAGCAAGTGTGTAGTAAGCCATGGTTGATGCAGAACATAAGCCTTGGCATTTTTAGTGGGATACACCTTGGATTAGGTGAACCAGAGCTGGTACTAACCTAAGAGTATAGAACCTGAACAATGTTAAACTTAACTTCATCCTAGAATCTCTTATCTTGATTTAATGGAGTTCAATGCAGCCTATTCTATAACCCAATAGGTCAGGGTGTCAGATTGAATAATAATGTTTAAGTTGGCGTAGATGGATGAGATCACTGATGAATTCACGTGAATGTGTAGTTTGGAAAAAATATCTATTCCATCCTGCATGGTACAAAATAGCCTGATTGGGCGACCCTCATAGATTGTTTCTTCCTACTTTTTTTTGTAAAATATTTGCATTAGTGAGTGGACAAATATTGCATGTCAAAGCTTGATTACTTACCTTGCGGACATTTATTGGTCGCTGCTACCCGCCACTGAAAGATCTGATCGCCTCTAATACTGTTTTACGATGCTGTTTTTAGTGATAAATTCTGAAGTGCCACTAAAAGTGCTTTTCGAACTGGAAATGATATTTGTACAGCAGATTCCTACACATTTTCCATACACAGCTGATGTGTATGGAAATGAGTGGGTGAGCTGATGTGACCCCACATGAGTTCACCCACTCATTTCCATACACATCAGCTGTGTATGGAAATGTATAGGAGTTAGGGTTATCACTGCCCTTTTCGAACAGCTAAAAGCTGTTTTTGTTTTATTTTGACAAGCGTAAATTCCTGAATAGTTAGCATAATTGAAATGCGAATCCTCACAATTACAGAAGCATGAATTTTCTCACTGACTTCAGAAACAATTACAAAAGCTCAGTTCCATTAAAGAAGTTGGACACGGACATAATTATTGAAGGGTGAAACGACAGAAGCTTGTACCTTCATACTTACAAAATCTTATAATGGGACAAGTTTTAAGATCCTTTTAAGTGGTTATATCAAATGAAGAGTTTTTTCCATATTACCTGATGCCACTACTTAGTTTTCTATATTACCTATTTTTTTCAACAAAATCCCATATACCCTAGAATTAACACCTAAACTACTGAAAATCCCTTATTTTGCCGTAGGGTCGTGTGTACTCGTGCATTTGACTCCTTTGGCAGCGATTTTCTGACGAATTAGAGTCTTGCATGTCCCCCCACGGCTCCCTGCAACCTGCGTACTGAGTGATTTTGAACGATTACATGCTAGTGAATATTTTAACCGATGAAATTATTAACTTTTATCTGGGGAAGGCATTTAAGTAGCATTCTACTCGGAGGAGGAAGCTTTCCGGAAAAGCTCCGAACATCGCGGTGATCTACTAGTGGTTATGATAAATTTCTAATGAGGGTGATGAAGCCGTTATTAATTTTCTTTATTTTTTCTTTTTTTTTCCACCTTCATCTATTCTCATGGCTAGACTCTACCCCAACCAGTAATAAGCACTAAACTAAACTCTATAAGGAAGAAGAGGTAGAAAAATAAGGAAGAACATAAAAAATGGGCTAAAACGGATAAAAAATGAGCGAGTTATAATATTTTAAAATTTGCAATAAAATCGTGCGTTCATACGTGCACGACCCCATTTGAGGTCGTGTGTTCGTAATGGAGTTGTGTCTAGCAACACACGACTCCATTGAGGTCGTGTGTTCGAAATGTCATATCAAATGGGGTCGTGACTTTAAAATATCATAACTTGTTCATTTTTTATCCGTTTTAGCCCACTTTTTTGCGTTCTTCCATATTTTAACTTCTTCCTCCTCATGAGGATAGCAAAAATTTCTAAAATCCATCTACTAGTGGTTATGACAAGTTTTTAACGAGGGTGATGAAGTCGTTATTAATTTCTTTTATTTCTTCTTCTTCTTTTTTCTTTCTTTTTTCATCCTCATCTATCCTCATGAGGAAGAAGAGGATGAAAAATAAGGGAAAATGCAAAAAAAAATAGGTAAAAATAGATAAAAAATAAGTGAGTTATAACATTTTGGGGTTTGCCATTTGAGGTTGTGTGTTCAAACACACGACCTTAAATGGGATCGTGCATACGAACACACGACCTCAAATGGGGTCGTGCGCACGAGCGCACGATTTTACGGCAAACTTCAAAATGTCATAACTCGCTTATTTTTATCCATTTTAACCCATTTTTTTGCATTCTTTCTTATTTTTCCTCATCTTTTTCGGGGTGTGGGCGGCCGTTGACTTTCTTCTTTTAGAACCAATTTTTAATGTATAAATCGTTTTATTTCAATTTGATGAACCATTTTTATAGTACGATGTCTCTGTTGTAGTTGTTTTTGTGTACAGAGCTCTTTCTTGGTCTTTCCCACTAGTTTTGCTGCTTTTCGGCATAAAATCTTATTTTTTCCAGGTTGGACAGCACCGGCAGTGATATGGACCGCGATGATAGATAGAGTTTCGCCGGAATGCATTTTTCTTCAACTAGATGCTCCCGCAAATCGCTAAAATAAAGACTTAAGTTGTAGCCGTACTTATACCAACTCAAGCTGGAGGTATTTTTGGTAGTTTTTAAGTAATATGGAAAGAACAAAGAGATTCTAGGTAATATGAGAAACTGCATAGTGGCTTCAGGTAATATGGAAGAAGCTCTCAAATGAACTTCCTTCAATCTTATTCGCCTTCTAATTGAGTTACCTCTGTCTCTTCTCCAACTTGTCCTTTCACCTTTTGTCTTTCAACGTATTGTTCCACCTATTGTGCTTCACTTTTTTTCGCTATATTATTGTGCTTCATTTGACCTGTATATGGTCATCAGTAGTTCTTTCAAGACGGTTTTGCATCTTTTGCCGAAAAAAGCTCTCGGTTGTGTTCTCTTAAAAATCGTATATCTAAAACCATGTTTTCTCTTAATAATCTTTAAAGGAAATATTTATCCTGCTTCTCATTTTTGACATAAAATGTGTGACCATTTACAATATAAGACCAAATGAATGGATAGTCATTGATATTATCTAATCTCCATTCAAGCGGCATAAAATGATGCCAACCTGCATATCTGAACTGACATTTACTATGAACAGCTTCTGAGAGATCTAAATCTTTTGGAAGTGTTTTTAAATTATCCTAAAATGCCTATAAGGATGTCCAACACAACTGAGCATATAGGCAAATTGCGGAAGCTCCTAGCACAACTGCCTTTAAGGGGCTGTTTGGCACTCCCTTTGAAAGTTATCGATTTCTCATATGCTCTACTGAAATAAATTTCGGGGAAAACCAGCTATATCCGATCTTGGTTGGCCTTTTACCCCTAGCCACAAGTCATCCCCTTATTTTGCCATACTAGAAGATTCCACCTCTGGAAAGGGCCAAAGATTTTTCTTTAGGGTTTTTTATTTAAGCAAAAATGTCACATCCATCCTGTCCTTTTAAGGGTTGCTTGGCTCCCCCTTTGAATTCCAAAAATAAAAAGGCTTAAAGTCCCTTTCTTAAGGAAACGATATTTGTACAGCAGATTCCTACACATTTTAATGAGTGGGTGAACTGATGTGTAGGAATCTGCTGTAGGGTTATCATTGCCCCTTTCTTAAATCTCAACACTCAAACAGCAGCATGTGTAAATTATGTATTGATAAACTTTTTGCTTACCCAAGAAATGTACTCCCTCCGTCTAATGAAGCTAGCGTCTGCATTGCAACACGAGTGAAAACTATTAAACTCTAAGGGCCATACACCAAAAAAATAATCCCCCCAATGTGTTTTTAGTCGTGACGGAGCAAAGTCAGCTATGTAATGATAGACCCATGTTTTTTTAAATGAAGACGAGCTTCACCCACCAAAGGAAATATATATCTTTGGGTATCGCAAGAATTAATTAGTCATTTAGCTACATATCTTCTTTATTTGCGATGAATATGTAGACTTCAACATTGAATTTTTCAGCAGAATTTCTTCCCGACAATTCAAATGGCAGAACATTGATAAATGGAATAACCTATAAAAGAAATCAAAGAAAATTGAATATGAGAAGAACTTTCATAATGGAGTCTTGGTCAAAGAATGTCGTATCGGATATCGGTAAAATATCGGTCGACCAAAGAAACAAAATATCAGAGATATATCGGAGATATTGTGTAAAAAAATATTGGTAGTCTAAAACTAGTTTTTACCATATATTTTCATAATATAACTTCTCAAATGAGTGATACTCATTTAGACATGCATAAATTTTAAAATATACATTAAAAATACGTATATAATTCAAAATATGTGTTTGCATTTTAAACCCGTATCCTTCTACTTGACATAAGATGGGAAACAAATATGAAAGTTGATTTTTTTAAAATTTTAAAAAAAAATAAAAAAACACTAATATATCAAACCCTAACCGATATATCAGCGAATATTTAAAAAAAAAAATTCAAACCGATGTTGCATTGTATCATTTTACTAGTTGAAGGCCGATATTGATATATCGGCAATTAACATTCCATGGTCCTGGTAAGTTCACCTGGGGTACATGAGAAATGGGGTGAACGAGTCAGTATTAGGGTCTACATAGCCATGTTCTCTGAAAAATTGTCCCCTTAATTTTGAACATAATCAGTCATTAAAATGTGGGTTTTCCCTTCACTTTAATTTGGTACCTTTTTCCTGAGAATACCATTAGATTAGTCAATTCATTTTTTATTGATTGTTGCCTCAAATTAAATAGAATCTGTTTTCTTACATGATTATTAGTCCTGAAGAAATTAATCAATTCAGTCCTGTGCACCATCATTATATAAGAATTCATATAAAATGTTCATTTGTTCAACTTCTAAAAGCATATCTAATTAGAAGTCTTTTTACTATTTTGTTTGCTTTTTGATAAACTCTCTCATTAGTAGTCAACCATTGATATGCCTAAGACACTGAACTAATTAAGACTGTACAACCAAAGCATCTAGTGAGGTTTATAAAAAAAATAGTGGGACAGTATGTAAGCATTTTCTTACAATTGTATAGATGCCAAAAAACAAGCAAGCATTTTTCTTTGTGGGTGTACAAGAGGAAATATCTATACATTTTAATGTATTTGGAACCAATTTATTCGCTGCACCATGGGCATATGTTGGAAGGAATTAGACAAAAATTGATTCTATTTGGCTAGGTGCACTTGATTGACATATAAGACATTTTGATCACTAGGGATACAAAAAATCAAAACAGGTGCCCATGTTGTAACAAATGTGTCGAACATGTATCTTGAGGCTTGTTATATACTCCCTCCATCAAAATAATCCTCACAACATTTAAAAATGAGTTAAATTTATTGGCCTATAGGGCCCATAGTATTTCAAGCTTCCACTTACCCTTGCACATACACATGCATGAGGATCTATTGGCCTGGAGGGAAATCTAGTCATTTAATTTTCAATCTATGATTTTTCAAATGCAATCGGCTTTTTTTGGAAGGAGGGAATAACATGGACAACTTTTTAACACAGCTCTTTGACCTTAATATATTGGGGAAGGCTAGGTATGCTAATACATAATAGTCAGCTAGAATGTCTCATAAAGCCATCTCTCTATTTATCACAATTTAATGACGGAAGTATTATTTGAACCATTCAAGGTGAAGCTGAAATCCACTTTCCTTTCCCGTACAGGGCTGTTTGGCTAGGTCTTTAAGCAATAATGGATTTGCTTTAAAGTTTATTATCCAAGTCAATAAGTCCTATCAGCACTTTACTTCTTCAAATGACCAACCCTCCTCATGAGGAGGGGCTTTTAAGCCCATTTTCTTTGAAACTTAAAGGAGAGCCAAACAACCATATGTCAACGTGGACTTTCTGCTAATTTTTGAGTAAATTGTCCAAAGTAATTTATGTTTGAAATGATCTCCACCTCATTTCTATAGTTGGTTTTACAAATCATGTGTTTCCTCATATGTCACATCTAATCATTTGGAAAAAGTTAATTATATGCAAGGCCTACAAAATATAAGCATTTGGATTAAGTATTAAAATTCAATTATGCAATTCTACGACAAGAAGCCTACGACAAATGAGTTGTCGTTGAACGATTTGTCATAGGATACGACAGTCAAATCCGAAAAGTATCATTTCATGTTTATGATTATGGAAGGGTATAAATATGAGACTAACCTTCTCTATTGCACGTTTTGGATGCTCTAAACTCAGAAGAATCAAAGGAGACTAGGGTTTCGAAGGGAGAAGAAGTAAGAAATGAGGATTCAGCCTTAAGTTGCAGGATCTAAGGTAAGAAAGCTAAATTACTTAATTGTAGAGTCGATGTACCCTTTGATTGGCTTGGGGTATCACTTATATGATTTGTGTTTTACTGCATGCTTAAAGTGTCGCATGCTTCATGTTGGCTTTGCATGTATTAAAATTTATTACATTCATAGTATTATAGATTGGTTATATTCCTTAAGTATTGAGATATGTCATGTGAATGATCTATTAGTAGGCACTATAATTGGAGAAGAGTAAGGTAAGCCTCTTTTTACTCAAAAGATGTGATATAGATGATGGATGATCTTATGGAATGTATATGTATGAAAATTGAATCATATTGTTCTTGGAATTGAGATATATGATTCATGGAGTACTACGGATGATTAAATTGCTAAACATATATTGATTATCTTATGTGGAATGCAGAATTAATTAATGTTTCGATGAGGATGTAGAACTTTGTTCTGGCAGATTCTGCTCTCTGTCGGAGTCAGCGACAAATCAAGTATCGTAGGACTACTTTTTGTTGAATAATAAAATACAGTTTGTTAAAATACATATGTAGAAGTAATGAGACCTCTAAGTATGACATCAGATGGTTTAGTAGCAACAATAATAGTAGTTGAATTAAAAAAAGTATATATGTGAATTCAACGACAACACATCCAGTGACAAGTCATGATTGTTGGATAACTTGTCGGTGAATCCAACAGTAAAGAGAAATGAGAATATATTGAATAGATGAAACCTTAGGTTGTATAGAGAGAAACTAGAGAGATAATATTATTGAGTTGTCTGAGAACCAATGAGGTGAGAACAACAAACTAAAAAATTATATATTAATAGCGATGTCATAATCTACACCAAGTGTGAATAGTAGCATTAGGTGAATGAGAGAGAAACTCTTAAGTTCCGCAAGAGAACCAACACCAGTAGAAGAAAGAAAGAACAGTCAACATGCCATAAGAGTAGTTGTGTTAGTTGGAAGACATGAAACCCTATAGTAAGGTTGGACATCTTGAAGACTTCAATCCACAAGAGATCAAGAACGAATGTAGAGTTAGTTTATAGTGCATATATCTCAAACTAGTGCGAACAATGAATTCTTTCTGCCACGCTCGGCTGGTGGGGGTTGAAAATAAAGCAAAAAAAATATAAGTTGACTCCACAAGAGACAAGACCTAGAAGGAATTACCTATGACATTAGAACAAAGGCCTAGGGTAACTCACTAGTATGAACTAGATGTAGCAGAAGAAAATGAAAGAGTGAACATGAGTCCCCAATAGTAGTAGCCTTTCCTACAGAGTTCTCCGTACTCAGTTTGTTTTCTTCTACAGGTTCAGAAAAATAGGAATTAAGCAGGACATGGGTGATAGCAGAGTAAATATGAGGAGGGAGCAAGAGTAGGATGTAAGTTCCTTTAATTCATTTATTTAATTTCAATGATGACTAAACACATATGTGTGCCAAATTATTTTTTTATTATAATAATTATTAGTTATGATATATATTGACCAATAGATCCCGTTTATTAATTGGCTTAATCGAATTATAATAGTTATTTTAATTATTAATATATTCAAAAATTGATACTAACAAGTAATGCCGTAACATTCATATTAATATTTTTAAATAACAATAGGTTCAAGCTTTGGGTCAAGTATTTATGTTTTTTTAATATAATATTTTAAATTTTCTACTGATAATGTTTTACTATGATTTATTGATATTGATAGTGACTAGTTCATCGTGGTACCGACCTCATGGCTCACGTTGTGATGTGTGCACGCAATTCACATCGTTGACCTCATGGCTCATGTTGTGAAGTGTGCAAGTAATTCAACTATTTCAAATATCCTTTTCTTCATCACATTTTCAAAACATAAACTAATTTATCCTCCTTTGTATGATTGGGTATCACTATCCCATTACCTCAGAAGCCCACAATGGAGGCAGCACTAATGCCACCAAACCTAATCCGCCATCACCATCACCTGAATCTGGAAGACCCCGAGCCTTCGTAGCACCACCGCCTTTACTTCCCCAGAAGAAGTCCCAGGTTGACCGTCTTCATTCCTTGCATGTTAATCCAAATTTCCGTGCTCATCCTTCCTTCGCCGGTTTATTTATAGCGTTGTCCCCGTCTACGGTCGACGTTTGGCGCCGCCTCCAGAAGGGCGGTCTTCTTCTGTTCAGACTTCAGATTTCCCAGTCTTCCTCTTCTTTTGCATGGCAATTTCTCCCAGAGATTAATCAAAGTCAAAAGCAAGGATCTTTCTTATAAAAGTTTGACATTTGGATTTGATTCAGTAACTTGGATTTTGTGGGAAAATTTTGGTGCAGAGGTAGGCTTCTTTTCATTGCCAATCTCTCCCGAAGATTGAACAAAGTCAAAAGCAAGGATCTTGCGTATAAAAGTTTGAGTTTTGGATTTGATTCAGCATCTGGGTTGTCTGGGAAACTCTGGGAAACTCAAGTTTGTTGCAGAGACGTCTTCTTCTGAATTGCTAGCTCGTTTAACGATTGAAGAAAGCCGAAAGCCAGAATCTTGCATATAAAAGTTTGAGTTTTCAGCAGGAAAATTTGATTTTGGTGCAGATTTGGGTTTCTGCAAGTTTTTGAAAGGTTTTCGGTTTGATGGGAAGCTGGAATTCGAAGGGAAGTGGAAGGTTTTCGCCGTCTTCGTCATACGGGTCTCGAGCATCGTCGGCCTGGGAACAGAATCCGAGCCAGAGTAATTACCAGTATCCCTACCCTGCTCCGCAAGGCTACCCGCCTGCTTATACAGGATATTCTTCCTCTTCTCCGTATTATGAGCCTGGGGAGCCTCCGCCGCCACCGCCGCCGAGCTATCCGGCTTCGAATATGCAGTCGCAGCGCCGCCTGGATAGGAGATATTCTAGGATTACAGACGACTACAGTTCACTGGATCAGGTTCGCTGAACTTTTGCTATCAAATGCTTGCTTTGTCTGGAAGTAGTAGTAACATGTGGTTTTGGAAAGAACTGATTTTAGTTCATTTTGGAAACCAAATGTTAATACCTTTATCGGACGGAAGGAGTAATGTTTAAGTCAATGGGAACATGTATTCTGTTGAAGAATGGGATTGTTGTATATTGCTTGTTGAAAAAGAAAATTATAGTTGCTTGCCAATCAGAGATATAATAGGCGAAATCATAAATTGCAGTATGGGAAAAGGGATTCCCGCTAGAAAAGAGATAATTCTATTACATTCTATTGGGCTGAGTTATAAAAAAAAGCTTCAATGTTTGAGAGCATGTATTGTATGGAATGATGGGATTGGAATGTGGCTCGCTATTGTTTGCTATAGTTGCTTGTCAATTTGAGATGAAATAAGAGAAATGATGATAAATTGCAGTTTGGGACAAGGGATTTCTATCATAGAAGAGATAGTTTATTACATTCTAATGAGCTGTACTAAGTGTAAACTTGTTTTTTGCTTGAAACTTTTGGAGAAGAATCCTCCAAATTTGAAGCGCAATATGTTTTTAGTCTCTTAAAAACGCCTTGTTTGTGGCTTTTGAAGTAGACAAATATATGTTTAAAAACATTTTTTCTCACAGGTCACGGATGCCCTTTCACGTTCTGGACTTGAGTCCTCCAATTTGATTGTCGGTATTGATTTTACCAAGAGTAATGAGTGGACAGGTTTGCTACAAATGAATTTTTTTGCCTCACCATTTTTTGTTCGTTAAATCAATAGGTGGATTGGAATTATGAATATTGTGTTTTCTGCATCAGGTAAAGTATCATATAACAACCGTAGCTTGCATTATATTGGTGAAGTTCAAAATCCATACGAACAAGCAATCTCCATAATAGGAAAGACATTGTCTGCTTTCGATGAGGATAATTTGATTCCCTGCTTTGGCTTTGGAGATGGTAATTACTTTACTGAATCCTTTTGGATAATCTGAATACTTTACTGCATCAGGTTCTGAATTTTCTGAACACTTGTGTTACTTGCAGCACTTACACATGATAAAGATGTCTTCAGTTTTTATCCTGATGAGAGACCTTGTAATGGTTTTGGAGAAGCATTGTCACGTTATAGAGAAATAGCACCGCATCTCAATCTAGCAGGTCGGCTGATGTATAATGAAAGCTTTTGTTCTTATGAAAATGTCAATGTATATAGTTTGTGCCCTGGCGCTTTGGATATTTGTAGAAATCATTGGGAGATGACCCCTTTTTAAGGGGATGAGCAGGTTATATATAACCAGCATGACCCCTGTTTTGAGGGCATTGCGTGTTCGAAATTGCCCGGCCCCTAGGATGTGCTCTGGGGGCGCATAAAGAAGCTCACTCAATATGTATATGAATTAATTAAATGAATCAAATTAAGAAATCCAATTTTCAAAGGATAACCATAGAGACCTTTGTTTTTTTCTTGGAAGTGGTTGGTTGAGTTTGTTGAATATGTTTTTACTTTCCTATTTAGCATCGAGAAAAATGCTAGGCTAGCCTCAAGGAGCTCATTCTAATTAAGACGAGGTGTAAGTAAGAAAAATGTGAGACGTAGGCCTCAAGTTTATTAGTTTTCAGTAACATATAATGTTAAAAAATTTAGGGAAAGTGTGAAATAGCAAATGACAATTACTGACAATATGATGCATAAGTAAGTAATCTGTGTTTTTCACAGTTAACAAAATGGTCAGGGACCGGGACTTTGATTTAAAGCATAAGAAACGTGTTGGAGTTGGCAGGGACTCAAACCAGGGAAATAGGAAAGAAAGGGGTGCCCAGCATGGCAGTAGGGAAGCCTAAATCAAGGGTGGCCTCCTGCTTGGAAGTTGAGGTGCGGGTTGGTTGTTTGGAAAAAAGGGGTGTAAATCACAAGTGTATTTTTGAATGGCTGGGGGTGTAAATTTGAGTTCTGAATTGTGTATATATCCAGTTTGGACAATGGTCAGGGGATGTTAGTGGAATTTACCCTTGAAGATATCTATAAAACGAATGATTATGATGGCCTCATTGGTGAATCACTCTATGATGCATGCCCCAAACACTTTGGGCTTTTCCATCACCGGTGCTAATTAGGATTAGGAAACAATACAAGGAAAATGACATTATTATACAACCATTCTTTTATTGGGCAACCTCTTTTGACTTTATTTTTCATGTTTGCTGGAAAAACTATTTTTATATTGCTGTTCCTAACTACGAATGAAACATGAGGAATATGACGTGTTGTTTTATTACCATTTTGTTACAGGGCCCACATCTTTTGCGCCTATCATTGAGATGGCAATGACAATAGTTGAACAAAGTGGTGGACAGTACCATGTTCTGGTGATAATTGCAGATGGGCAGGTTATATATTAGTACTCCTTTATTGTTTGGCTTTTTGTTTTTTTGGTATCACTAGTTGATAGAAATCTTCTGGTATGATCATTGTTTTTGTGAACTTCTATGCATAAGTGCCGTTTTACTCCAAGTTGGTGCGAATATTCTGTTTGCATCAGTCTTGCATGACATATTAATGCAAGTTGTTTCAAACCTTTGTTGATTAGGTTACTAGAAGTGTTGATACTGCCGTTGGCCATTTAAGCTCACAAGAGAAAGACACCATTGATGCTATTGTGAAGGCTAGGTAAGTCTTTGAAATTGGTTATTAAACACTGCTTGTTTTGACGGTTCACCTTACGACTATTATGGTGATTTTCTTGCAGTGAATATCCACTATCAATTATATTAGTAGGAGTTGGGGATGGACCCTGGGATATGATGCGGGAATTTGATGATAACATTCCTGCTCGAGCATTTGACAACTTTCAGGTAATATAATGGAACACACATCCTTAGCAGAGAAAATAACTGGTTGATCGTATTGTTTAAGATAGTCTATATCATTCTTATAAAATAAAGCAAAAGTTGTGGTATTATGAGCTGTAAGCTGTTGTGTTATGTACGTCTGTTTTGCACCATCTAGAATTTCTTTACTATAAGTAAGGAGAGGATGTAAATTTGAAGGAAATTCCTATTGCTAATAGAAGAGAAAAAAGAAATGTTAAAAATTGAGTGACAATAGGAAATAGGTAAAAAAGCAGCAAACAAGAGGCATATACTAGAATCCAAAGTGTATGCTTTTGGAGCACGCTCGGCTTTCGGTTGATTAGACATAAGTTCTTAAATCTGCCTCTCTTTTGTGCATTTGTGTCTTTTGAAACAAACTTGGCTCAGTATGTCTGTCCTTTGTGTTACATGATACACAAAACATCCTTAGATGAATAAAGAACTTGGCAAGCATTTCGTTGATTACACTTAGCTTGGGGAACTTTAGAATTAGTTTTAGGGAGCATATTTTTAGTTAGCTCATCTATAATTAAAATAAAAAGATAAGGACTTAGGGCAGACGTTTGATGTAGGTCAATCGTGATCGGAAACTCTTTAGTTTCCTCCTCAATTGTTAGAACACTCGTCACTACCTCATCATACATCTTTTACAATATCTATTTATCATTTATTCATTAAAAAACCTAAAAAAAGTTTCAGTTGTTTTAAAAAAGAACTGTTATGGCCTTTGAGTTGGGTCTGATTTAGCCTTTGGGTGTCGGGCCATGTCTGGACCGTGTGCCAACCCCAACCTGAGGGCTCGAGGCATGAGCCTCAATCAGGCCCGTCACCCGGGCCATTAGTCGTGGGCGTAGTAACAAATTCGGGATTTAGTTTCAATTTGGTGAGAAGTCACTACAGTTCGGTACGAAGAAATTTTGCAAAAATTTTGCACAATTCGGCGATTCTTATGGGACCATAGCTAATAGTTTAATACTCCCTATGTCCATGTCACGCCCCGGGATTTCTAACCTCGATCAGAATGCGGAAGTCAGCCATAAGAAGAGTTAAAAAGATTTGGAATTGAATAGGTGATAGGGTATATATACATTAGTGGGGTGGTGTCTTGAATAACTCAAATGGTGATAATTGCTTCATTTGTGTCATTTGTTCTCCATGTTATGTTGCTGCACTGTCCCTGCTGCTAGATGTATGTTTCATGATTGTTTAAGTGTTTATCTTATGAGAGCTTCTTTATTGCAGTTTGTAAATTTCACGGAGATTATGTCGAGAAATGTTCCACCATCTAAGAAAGAGACTGAATTTGCTCTTTCTGCACTCATGGAAATTCCATCACAGTATAAAGCAACAATAGAGTTGAAGATATTGGGGTAAGAGTTTTTTACAGTTGGAATTGTTCTTTGCTTATAGGAGTTCTATTTTTTCATTATCACGTTGACAATATCACTTTGACAAATTTACCAGCTTTGTGATGGATGGCTCAAATGCCGTATATAATCCATGCTGCCGACCCCAGATAGCTGGGATAAGGCGTATGATGATGATGATCATGTTGATGATGATTTTTTAATCAATATTTTTTCCTATTCTTCAGACGGCAGAAAGGTGAATCTCCAGAAAGGGTGCCCCTTCCACCTCGTCTTAGGGACAATGGATCTTCTTTCTATCCTCCTAAAACTTCACAATATAGCAGTTTCCCTAAAGATACCCCTTCATACCCTGCCCATGGTACATATGTACCTACAGCACCTCCTGCAAGTTCTGCAAGTTCTTCAAGGGGGAACCAGGTTGGTTTTTCTTGCAGATTATTTTGTAGTTGAATTTGCTATCATTATCGGCAAATACTTTCTGCTTTTATGGTGATGACCTTACATAATGATACGGCAGAAACTTAGAGGAAAGTTCATGAGTTTATAATTAAGAAAATAAACTGATATAAATACTGTTGAATTACATCTTATGGTTATGCAAGTTTTGGCATGTTGTTGACTGGTGATTGTTTCTGCTGATGTACTGGAGATGATAATGTTGTTGTCTGTTGTGGCAGGAATGTCCTATATGTCTGAGTAATCCTAAAGACATGGCATTTGGGTGTGGGCATCAGGTATAACTTTCTGGTCATATTTTATTTTGTAATTGTTTTATTGTGGCAGCTCCTTTGACAACTGAGCAACAAAAAAAAACGCTAGTTTAATTCCAAGACAAAATTTCTATGATTGTAACTTTCTGGTTCCTTTTTAAGCAAAAGGAGTCCCAATATTTTTTTCTTATGATTAGAATGCTTGACTTCTCGTGGAGGTAAATAGGGAGAGTATTTGGATTTTAGTCGTTTTAAATTTATGTTAAGCTAGCAGATTCTCAGGGTTGGTGCATTGAAGTAATTATCATTTCATTCAGTTTGTGTTTGCTGCACATATTTTTTTTTTCATTAAGGATCTGTTAAATTACGAATTTACATGTTTGGAAAGTTGGGATATGAGTTCGGCATAACCTGTTTTCGAAAGGTTGTGGCATGCCTCTCTGTGTAATATCGAACAAGAAGATATATTTGTCACAATTCACAAGGCATAAATGTGTGAGGAGAGATGCTTTCAGACAATGTTTTAAGAAATGGACAAGACCCTTCAGGATAGAGGCCTGGTTCTTTTGTTAATCGGTTGATCCTGTAGCTTAACTTGCTTGAGCGTTATAATCATAAATTAACAATAAAATACAGATAACAACAAGAATATTAGTCTTGTTAGTATGTGCCAAACAAAGAGCACAACTCGCGGGGCCATGTGATACAGGGGCAGGCGGGTTTTTATAATAAGCCCACCCCCATAAATAACGAGCGCCTCATAGAGATCTGATGGTTCAATGTGGCTCATATTTACTTTCTCTAGAAAATCGTTTTATTTAAATATATGTGAACATCAACTATGACCTTTATCAATACATTTAATTTCTCAGGTAAATCACCTTGATGGGCATTGTATGTTTTGTAATAACATAAAAGAAATTATATATTGAAATACAGAACCGGCCTGTTTATGTACCTGTTGCTTTGCAGAAATCTGGCTTGTTTGCACTAAACAGGCCGGTCTGAACCCGTGTCTTTGAGATGTTCAGTTCATGAATCATTCACCCCAGGAAAGGGGTCAGGTTCATGGCAAACGAGTTGGATTCTGTTCCAGTTTTCAAAATACTCTTTCACTTTCCACTCTGGCAAGTTTCTAGTGTTATCAATTTGATAACTTCTGGTTTAGAGCTTTTGCATAATGTAGGTGGCTATCTTATAGCCAAAAACAAAACTTTTGCGAAAAAAGGTAGTCATCTTTATGGACTTTTTGAATATATTGTTGTTTTCAAAATGCTATGATCGCTTGCACGCAACTATGAATGCTTACCAGATGGGCACCACGATGAAAGTGTGGAACTTGCTCATGTGTGGGGCGCATTCCTGGGTGCGAGCTGTAGCATTTACTTTGTTATCTTCATGAGTGCATTCTGTTTGTTGATCAGGCAACTAGTTATGTTTAACAGGACAATCCTTTGGGTTTTGCAGACGTGCTCTGAATGTGGACCTAGCCTTTCGACGTGTCCTATCTGTAGGAGTCCAATCCAAACAAGAATAAAGCTCTACTAGTCTTTGATGCCTCTTGAAAGCAATGTTGGTAGTGGTTTTTGTTTTGGATTTCATTTAATTATACTGGTCTATGGAAGGTAAAAATTCTACTAGTTAGTGCGGTTAGGGGGGATAATATCCTCACTGAAGAAAGGAGTTTCTTGTGTACATCTTCAGATCTAATTTGCTTTGTTCGTTGCTATCTTTTTTTCTTGACATTCTTTCATGTAAATACTTGTAATTAATTCTTTTATATATTGCAATAATGTCTTAAAAAAAAAGAGGGTTCATTTTGGCAGTTGTGATCGTTATGTGCTGTACAATTGACAGAAGTGTTTTGGTTGGGTATTTCACATTTGGGCAGGTAGCCGGGCCAGTCCCCGGCTGGGCATCATGCAAGGGGGGTAAATTCAGCAGAAAAACTGTGAGCCTCTTATCTTATGTAGCAATTGCTCATGGGTGTGGCGAAGTTCATTTATCTTGGAAAATAGGGCATACTACTAGATCCGCGGACACAGTTGGATCTCACCGATGTGACAAAACGGATGAGTAGTTTGTCACCCCATGTTTTAGACTTAGGGGCCGTTTGGGGCGTGATTATTGCAAAAATAACCAGACTGGATATTGGATATATACTGTAGCATTCATGTGGATTTTTACATCCAGCTGAAACACCTCAGGAGGAGTTTCAGCTGGATATATAAAATATCCAGATGCTACAGTGTAGCATTACGCCCCAAACGGCCCCTTAGGCGTCAAAAATCAGCACCATCCAGCTGAAAAAAATTCAGCTGGTTAGGATTTTTGAGATAATTCACTACATACTAGTGGATTATCCAAAAAATTCACTAACTGGATGAAACTGATTTCTCACGTCCCCAAACGGCCCCTTAACTCGCCTCTTTTAACACGGAAGGTGGATATCCACCCTTGTTGTATAGTGTGGGGTGGGCTGCCTAAAACATGACGGGGTGAACTTATCACTCTCAGAAAATTATTGTGGATTAATTCAATGATTAAAGTGCTACCTATTTTCTCTTCTTTCTCCAATTCTTCTCATTTTTCAACCAGCCCTCTTCTCTACCCCTCATTGTGCCTGATGCCTTTTCTATTTGTCAAGCGGCCAAATGCTTCATACCGCCAGAACCCTATACCCACTTCTGCTCCTCTTCCTCACTGCAGCCGTCTATTCATTGTAGCTCTGGTAAGTGCCGTTGCATTGTGATCTCTTTTCTTTTCCAACTTGTCTCCGCTTCCTCTTCCTTCGTTTTTGACTTTTGCTTTATGATTAACACAATAAATGTGTTACAAAATAGTTGCAATAGCAAAAGAGGGCCGTCACATGACAATCATGACAAAGAAGAGTTGCAGAATGTGATGAACATTGAAGTTGTTGTAGTAGCCTTCCAGTCTGATTGAATCTCTCCTGATTGCGGATGGTCCTAGGTTTAACTCTCATAGTCTTAAAGGGTAAATAGATACGGTCAAAGTTTTGGAAATGAATTGTTATCGGTTATGAACTACGATATCTTGAATTTTCTTGGGACGATATCTGTCCTGTTTAATAGCTCCATCTGGAAAAACGTTGTTTTTATTGGATGGTAGACACCCCAACTAATGGGGGAAGCAGAGGTTCAAAATCTACTGAAATTGATCATATTGAGCATCTAAACGAGAATGTCCCCTTTTCCAGATGGAGCATGGAAGGAGGGCCTAATTACCTATAGGCTAGAACTGGTGAGTAAATAATTGATTTTGAGTTAGAATGAGTGAAGTTATAGTGCACTAGAAATGAATAGAGTATAACCGAGTATGTAATAATCGATATAATTGACCAATGGGGTGCTGGTATGATCGCGCCAGAGCATGCTTCCTGAAGCGGAGTTCAAACCCTACCCCGTTGGACACCCACATAGGATTATATCCCGATCTACCTAGTGCCTAAGATGTGTGAGCTTTGTATACACCTGAGGGGGTTGGCAGAGCTCTAAAACGTTGATTGCCTTTCCCATTCTAGTTGGGTCCTAAGGACTCAGACATCTCTTATTATAAAAAATAGTATATAATCAACTGTACACCATGTAAATAGCATATAATCAATTCAATGCTAGAAACATACAGCATATAGTTTAATTATATCCCAAGGTTCAAAAATAAAATAATACTCCCGCCGTCCAAAATATACTGGCTGCATTTGTAAACTTTGGGGGAGTAAAAGTGACGTGGTCTACCGCACCCAACCCGTGTTTTCTGTCGGCACAAATCCCACGTCGCACGCCGGCACACTGAATAATTCCCCACCCTCCACCGTAGATCGCCCATATGCGCGCCTGGATCGCCTTAGCCGTTGATCCCATGAGAGCCCTCTCATGGGATATCTTCCCCATCAAACCACAAACAAACCTCCCCTCAGTGCATTGCAATTGCAAAAATTGAAATTGCAAAGAAGCAAATGAAATGGCCCCATCCCAGCACCACCCCAACAACCAAGTAGACCGCTTGGCTTCCCATCTAAAAAAAGCATGCAATTCCTTGCACCATCTCAAACAAGCCCACGCCCAAATCATCCGTCTCCACCTCCGCCACAACAACTCCCTCGCCGCCTCGCTCGTCTCCTTCTACGCCGCCCGCTCCGCCCCCCACGCCGCCCTCCTCGTCTTCTCCCACGTCGCCTCCCCCGCGCTGTCTCTCTTCAACCATGCCATCCGCGCCTTCGCCAAGGCCCCCGCCCCCGCCTTCCACCTCGTGTGCCTGCGGCTCTACCGCGGGATGGTTGGGTCCCGTGTCCGGCCGGATAATTTTACGTTTCCGTTTTTGCTGAATTCGTGCGCTGCGCTGGGGGATGTGGGGCTGGCGGTGGCGGGGGAGGTACATGGGCGGGTGGTGCGTACTGGGTTCTCGTCGTTTCTTCCGGTTTCGAACGCATTGATTGATGTGTATGGGAAATGTGGGGGGTTGGACGGGGCGCATAGGGTGTTTGATGAAATGTGTGTGAGGGATGTTGTTTCGTTTAATGCGGTTTTGAGCGTGCATGCGAGGGCGGGTTGTGATATGGTTTTGGCGCGTAAGCTGTTTGATGGTATGCCGGAGAGGAATGTGATTTCGTATAACGCGATGATTGTTGGTTATGTCAATTGCGGGGAATTGGATATGGCAAGAGGTGTTTTTGGTGAAATGCCTGAGAGGAATGTGGTCTCCTGGACTACCATGATTGTTGGGTATACAAAAAATGGTCATGTTGATCGTGCGCGTCTCCTGTTTGATGAAATGCCATTGAGGAACTTGATTACCTGGACGGCTATGATTACTGGGTATTCGCAGAACGGGCGGCCTAGCGAGGCACTTGCTCTCTTCTGGAGAATGGCGGTGGAGAATGTTAAGCCTGATCCTGCTTTGATGACAGGTGTGATATCTGCAGTGGGGCAATTGGGGGAGTCTGAATTGGCTGATTTTATTGGTTCCTATGTAGTTGAGCATCGAATTGAGAGGAATCATAGGGTCCTTACCGCATTGGTTGATATGTATGCAAAGTGTGGCAATTTGGATGAAGCGTATAAAGTGTTTGGTGAAATACCACAGCCGGATGTCTACTCATATAGTGCTCTAATTGCAGGTCTTGCATCCCATGGGCAGGGCATAAGAGCTCTGGAGGTGTTTGAACAGATGCAAGATGAGGGCGTGGAACCTGATTATATTACGTTTGTTGGGGTTTTATCGGCTTGCAGCCATACTGGTTTGGTTGAGGAGGGACTCAGGTTTTGGTTTATGATGGTCAAGAATTATGTGATTGAGGCGGGACCTGATCATTATGCTTGTATGGTGGACTTGCTTGGCCGTGCTGGCAGACTTAAAGAAGCTTATCAGATGGTCGAGAGTATGCCAATGGGACCTAATGGGGGAGCATTAGGGGCATTATTGTCGGCTTGTAAAATGTATGGTAATGTGGAGATCGCAGAAACTGTTGCCGAGAAGCTATTTGAGTTGGAGCCTCATAATACAGGTAATTATATGTTGCTTTCTGGTTTATATGCGTCAAGAGGGAGATGGGAGGATGCAATGAGGATAAGGTCAGCAATGCAGAATATTGGGGCAAATAAGCTTCCGGGCTGCAGTTGGATTGAGGTTGGAAGTTAGCTTTAGAGTGCTGTCAGCTTTTGGAAATTGTGAAGTTAAGAGTTGGAAAAAGCTCTTGGTAGAAGGGAAGACCTATATCTAACTATGCAAGTGGGTTCGCCGGACCTATGGTTATTCAACTTGTCCTTTTTGCGAAGGTGAAGACTTTCATTTCTAGGTATTCTATGGCAAGATGAAATCGTTATGCTTGCTCAACTGTTATATAACATGTTCCATCATGTGGGGATAATTGCATTTTGAAATGTTAAAGGAGTATGCTGTTGGCAAAGAAATTAGACAAGGAATTGGAGAGATCAAGGACATGAACAATTTCACCTATCCACTTGTTATCTCATATTTGGTGAAAGTTGACAAAGCGGAAGGGGCATCAATGGCTAACCTGAAGAGAGAGAAACACATTACAAGGTAACATTCCATTGGAGCCGCTCTTTGTCATAAATAGTGATGATACCGGTTGTGCTCCTTCAATAGTTTGAGATGAAGAATTGGAGGTGAAGCTACTAGAAGCTCTTGAACCTCATCCAATCACTATCAATGGTGACAGGTCTCCCAAGTGGATGTCTGGGGAGAGACTTTCCTTCTCAATCATTTGAAGATGCAAGATATGTAAGACATTTAGCTTCCATCATTAGAGGAACTAGAGATTCATAAGTGATGTTTCCTTCGCATCTCCAAAGTTAATGAAATCACAAGTGGAAGATTGCATAGAGTTAGCATAAATGTTTTCTCTTCCATCTCTCCAAGATTCCAGCTCCTATTTGTGTTTGAGTTAGACCTCCCTTGACTAGAAAAGCTAGAGATTGGTAACTGCTGTCAATCTCTCCACAGAAATTGGTAATTGTCTCTTCTTCCAGCTCTCCACTGATAACCTCTTGGGAAACCTGCACCGTGCTATTTACTTGGAGATATTTCGATGGCAGTTGGATGAGGCTCAGGAGCTTTCAGTATCTTACCTCCAATTGTATATCTTGGGCCGTTGGAGAAGCATCGCCCCATCATCCTTTCTATGGCGAGGTGGGGGTTCCGCTGGAATGGCTCCGTTGGAATGTTTGCCTTCTAATGTTTTTCTTTATCTTTGATGTCTCCTCAGCATTGTCAACATTCTCCAAATTTTGATATGACAAGTGGATATGTGAGATTACTTGTGTCTTTGAGTTCTCCAATTCCTTGTCTAATTTCTTTGCCAACGTTTATGCATGGGAGGCTTTGAACTTGTGGCCTTATTTGCTTGAATGGAACGTCAGATGTAAGCAGAAATGTCTTCAGCTTTCATAACTTGGATCATCCGGCCGCAGAATATGGCAGGTTTTGCAATTACATTCTATGGGACAAAGAATTGAAAATCACTTGCAAGATATTTTAACTTTTTTATGTTCCATTTGAGAGCTACATTTTTCTGCAGTTCATGTACACGATTATTGGCATTTGAGATTCTTCCAGTTTGTAATACCTGTAATGTTGTAAGTCTGTCCGACAAGAACTGATGTTTGCAAAGAACTATGCAAAAGGCAGCATACAAGCAAAGAGGCATTGACATTGTTAAAAATAGAGGCATTATCTTTTTTCTCCAAAATGCATATATGTTGAAAAGAGGGTACCAAAAAATAGATTATGCTGAAAAGAAATTTTACTTGCTCTTTTTCTGGACAAAAAGTAGTTTCCCCAGATTTAGACTGAACTATGAGCTCATGGCCCTCCCTATAAAAAGGCCAATATACTCCAAGCCTCCAACAATAAGTCAATTTGTCTACTGATCCGAGACTGGTAAGAGTGCCTGCAACTAATCTCTTTTCCATGTGCATTGCATCTGTTAATAGTAAATGGCACTTCAGCTTTTGTTACATGTGCACTTAGTTTAGTAGATTCCTGAAACTTTAACTAATTAAGATTCTTCTTGATCTGCTTGGATCTGTTCTAGTGTTTGGGGATGATTATAGTTATAATATTTTATTACTAAGGATAGAGAAAAAAAACCTTCGTTTCTTATATTATCATGTTCCATTTTCTTATAGAAATATTTTAACACGTTCTTTTTATCTTGCTTATTATTTTTTTCGGATAATTTTTATCATGCTTATAACTGTACTCCATCAAATTTTAATAGTCCTATTTGGTCCTAAATTAGTTCATTTTTAAAAACCAAATGGGACTATTAGTGTGGGATAGGGACTATTTAGAAGAGAACAATATAGTTGCTCTTTGTTTCTGTATCTTGTTTGGTACAAAAGGATGTTGTTGACTAGTAACTACATATTATGGATATTGAACTGGAAGAACCTTTCCTCAAAGGCTTTCTTACAATATGAGACAGTGTTACTGACACTTGACACAAATACATTTAGTATGCGCATAGAGTTATTGCTTGATCTTGCGAGATCTCCGATATTTTTGGAACCTTATGGGGCTCCTTCCCAAAGAAAGACATATATGTACGTCCTTATACTGTTGAGATATTAAAGAAGGTGTAGCAGTCTCCGCCCATTGTGTTGGTAAGCATTGAGACATTATAATTTTTTCAGACACGTTCTTTTTATAGGTATGTAACCACTTGCGGGTGATGATATTTGAGAGCAAAAATTGTATCTCCATACACTTTCGATGTTTTAGAAGCTTGGCTAATGATAATATTCCCTTGGTAATGGAAATCTTGATGATTCAATTTAGATATTGTTGATTACTCAAGTGTCATCTTTTAAATCATATTCTTTGTCATATATTGTACTTTATACTCATGTGGTTTTTGCATCAATACTCGTGCATCCTTTGATGCAGGCGTGGATAAAGACTAGACTTGAAAAAAATGCAGGATAAAGGGAGACTTGAAGACAGCAAGTTGAAGAGTCATAGATCTTATTTTTTAGTTTATTTGACCGTTGTAGTAATAATGGCGTGTGAGCCAAAATCTTAGTAAGATTTTTATCATTGGATATTTTTAAAACTTGTGGATTTTTATTTTATGATATTAATAATGTTTATTCTCAAAGTTTAATTTGTGTCAATTATATGTTTATTTGTGATAGTGTAATTGAATGTGTGATCGAGTATTCGGTTGCTTCGCGAGGTTTTTGGCTTCAAGCGTACTCAGGGCGTCTTCCACACGCCAAAAAATTTGGGGCGTGACAATAATTCTTAACTCATGTCTGCAAAGGTCATATCTGTGAAAACAAAAAAAAGCTACTGCCTGATAAGCTTCTCTATAACGTTCAGGTCCACCCAAAGGAAGGATATGGTTTAAAACTCACTATGTGGTAGTGAGGTATCCTGTGGGAGACCTATGCAAATGGCAGCGTACAAGCAAGTAGGCATTGACAATGTTAAAAATAGAGGCATTGGCTTTTTCGTCCAAAGTACATATGTTGAAGAGAGAGTGCCATGTAAAAAACACATGTTGAAATGAAAATTTCACTTGCCCTTTCTCTGGCCAAAATATAGTTTTCCCAGATTTTAAACTGAAGTATGGGCTCATGGCCCTCCTGTATAAAAAGGCCTATATGCTCCTGGCCTCCAACGATCAGTCAATTTGTCTTCTTATCCAAGACTGGTGCGTTGCCTGAAACAAAATGCTTTTTCATGTACTCCCTCCGTCCGGGATTATTATAGCCATAAGGTTTTTCCAAATGTACTGACCATATGGTTATAATAATTCCGGACGGAGGGAGTACATTACATCTGTTAATAGTAAATGGTACTTCAGTTTTTCTTACAAAAGGATGTTGCTGACTAGTAACTAAGGCCCTGTTTGGTCGCCCAAAAAGAAAAAGAAGCTAGGAAATCTCCAGCTAGATTTCCCAAAAGAAGTCACAAGAGCTTCTTTCAATGGCATTTAGTGTAAATTTTAAAAAATAACAGGGACATTTTTTTTTAAAAAAAAGCTAATGATGAGGTTTTTTTGTTATCAAATGCCTTTGTCTTCTTTTAAAAATTACAATTTTTGCCATTATGACTTAAATTCATCAAATAAAATTGATTTTGGTCAACCAAACACCAATTTTCTTAAACCTAGATTCATCTAAAGAATTTGGATTTTCTGCTCCTAAAAATGCTAACCAAACAGAGCCTAAATATTGTGGTTATTGAACTAGAAGAACGGAGCTGATGCTTTACACAAGTCCAAGACAGAAACTTGGTGCCAAAAAGAATATAAGACAAGAACTAGTGTTTTGGTTTTCCCAAGCTTCAAAAGAGATAAAAAAACAAGTCAAAGCGGACGACGGCCAGGATAATCCTTGCAAGGGATTAACTCCAACAGGCTCTCCCAAGCTTCAAAAGAGATATACTATATGATTACTTTCCCGGCATATCTCTCCTACAATTCATTCAGCATGCTCCGTCTTCCCCTCCTCCCTGCTTCAATTTCTATCTGCCAATGGTGGCCTTCGACATCGTTTCCTCTCCACACAAATTCCCGGTGGATCGTTGACGATGCGGGACAGCGAGTGAAGCTCGCTTGCGTGAGCTGGGTAACACATTTGGAGCCGATGCTTGCCGAGGGCCTCAACAAGTAGCCATTAGATAGGATCTCTAAGCTGATCGGTTCTATGGGATTCAATTGTGTAAGATTGACATGGCCCCTCTTCATGGTGACCAATGACACCTTGGGCTTCCTCACGGTCCGGCAGTCCTTCCAGAGCTTGGGACTTGTTGAGGCCAAGTGTGCGCCATCGATCTAGTGGGTTCGATGGCTGGTGAAGATTTGAGTTCCTCTAGGTAATGCCACCCTTTAAGCATGGGTTTTTTTTGTAAACAAAATATTTGTTTAAAAAACCGAAAATTTTCTCATCTATATATAACTTGATGCCCCCAAAGTCTTAAAATGTCCCTAGAATTTTACTACACTCACCACCGAAGTTATGCAAGTTGGTCACCTTACATGAGAAGCTCGTGTTCAGCATGGAATTCCATATTGGCAATATATCGGTCTCGCTATTTTTTTTTAAAAATATATATTTAATTTTTTTTTCAAAAAATCAAAAAAAAGTAACTTTTCCATTTATTTTCCATCCTAATATGTATATTTTAAAATCTATTCTTTGTCTAAATTAGTATAACTCATTTTAGAAGTAAGATTGTGAAAATATATGGTAAAAATTAATTTTTGACCACCGATATTTTTTTACAAATATCTCTGATATTTTGTTTCTTAGGCCGATCGATACGATACCGACATGGGACCACAATGGAAAAAGAGGCACGTCAAAAATTCACATTATTTTGTGGTTTTCACATGATTTAGTAATGTGCAACGGTGCATCCCACCACAATAAATAACTCAAGAATTGCAGCCCTTCAATCTTCTGAATTGCTATTGTCAATGTATGCCAAATGAGTTTGAATTTTCTGGGTCGAATAGTGTCACCATCCATGGAATAAAGCTAACAAAATTAGTATGTTTTTCTACCTGGAAGGCTTGTATGACCGGGAGATCAATGATGGCCGGATTGTTGGCCTGAATACCAAGTTAGCCGTTAATGCACATGATATTACTTGCGCTAGCGTGTGTCAACCATCCAGTGGGATTTACTTCACTGGTAAAGCTTCAGCAAGCGCTCCAAAGTAAATTGGGGATGATTTACCACCAAAAAGAGAAAAAAATAGGCCCAAATAGTCTTTTAGGGGGTGGATAGTTCCAAAGGCCTTCATGATGTGTGTTTTTTTTGGTGTGCCGTTTGGGGCGTGAAAAATGAGCATCTCCAGCTGGTTATGGATTTTTGGGATAATAAACTAACCAGTTGGAACTAGGGGTGTAAACGGACAGATACGGACGCAGATAAGCTAAGTCCGTAGCCGTCCGCTCACTCTAAAAATAAGTGTCCATCCGTCCGCCGTCCGTGCGGACACCCCTAGGTGTCCGTCCGTATGTGTCCGTCACGGACACGGACGGACACAGACACTATGAAGTAAAAGGTATTCCTTCTTTAAAACTGATAACCGATAATTCTTAGTTATTGTCGTCCATTGTCAACTCAATTATTCTTTTCAATTTTCCCATGATCCTCTCATAATGATGAATTATTTTCAAATACAAAAATCACTTCTCTCACTGTCCGTCCGCATGTTGATGGAAGCTCGTTTTTTTATATATATACGGACGAAACGGACGGCTCCGGACGCGGACAGAGTCTGTCCGCGGCCGCAGCCGTTTGGAAGACGGACATGGAAAGCTGTCCGTGTCCGTGTCCATGACAGACAGAAAATTATGTCTGTTTAGCCATCAAAATGGACGGACGGACACGGACATCCGGACGCCATTTACACCCCTAGTTGGAACATATGTTTCAGCTAGTTGGTGGATTATGTTTCAGCTAGTCAGTGGATTAACCCAAAAATCTGTAACAGATTTTTCCAGAAGGATGAAGTTAAATTTTCACGAACCAAATGGCCCATTAGTAGGGGTGCAAGCGGGTCAGGCTATTGCGGGCCGGAGGTTGGCCCTACCCGAGCCATAACAGCTAGAACATCGGCCTGGCCCGACCCTAGCCTTAAGACAATTCCAAAAAATCCAGCCCTGCCCTATCCCTAAGCGGGCTGCGGGCTTTCATGCCTTTCAATTGGATCTATCCTTTTTGTCATACACCAAAATTCTTTTTCTATAAAAAATACATCCATATCATACAACTGATAAAAAAGATAAAATTTTCAAATTAACTAACAAGCATGAATAACAATGAGCACCTAAAGATGCACAACGTGGCTTTAAGATTCAAGTTAGTCATCAAGGTGAAGATGCAAGAGTAACTGCATTAACTTAAAAAAGCACACTAAGAAGCTTGCCTTGTGGATCCTTGTATGCGTCTTTGAAACAGAGGAAGTCCCACACTCCCATGCACTTAGCGGCTACAATCTGATGGCATACATCACGGTGATTCTATTATTGCATTCATCAGATCCTATAAACCAAAAAGGCATTAACTTAGTCAACAGAGCTCTAAACAAACGTGAATAAAAAGCCTTGTTGGAAAGGGAAACAAAGAAGAAAATGACTATGGAGTTAATAAAATTTAGGAAAAAACACATAAAGTTGTATACATTTTTTTTCAACGAAAAGGTAAAGTTTTGAGCTATATGTAGGCCATCATAGCACTTAAGGAATCACCTCCCTTCTTTCACTTGATCCAGCAGCAGGGAGCTACCAGAACATTCAACTTCTCTTCAATGCTGAGATCTGAATATTCACCTTCCATTAATCCAAGGACCCAAGCCTCTCCTGGGTTGCTCTCGTCAATCTCTGTGTATTCAGTTAAGCCATTGCTTTTCTGACTTACTTGTTCTTTATTTCGTAGCTCTGTACTTTGGAGAAGACGAGGCACGAGAGGCGAGAAGGCGGCCAAGGCTGAGGTTTGAAGCTTCAAGCTCTGGATTTTGGAGAAGACGAGACACGAGAAGTGAGAGGGCGGCCAAGGCTGAGGTTTGAAACTTCATCCTTCAAGCTCTAGACTTTGGAGAAGATGAGGCACGAGAGGCGAGAAGGCGGGAGGAAGGCTGAGGAGAAGACGACTAGACGAGGCGAGGTTGGGTTTGCAAACCAGGGGCAGTGCGAGTAATTCAATATATATGAGGGGTGTAACTTTTTATCCGGGCCTACGGGCTTCCGGGCTTGACCCGTTTTTTTTATCTGGGCCCTTACCCAGCCCTAAATTTAGCGGGCTTCAAATTTTGTGGCCCGGCCCTATGCCTTAAAATTTTGGCCCATACCCGTAATTTTACGGGCTGAGTAGGGTCGGGCTTGCGGGCCGGCCCACAAAAGTTGCACCCCTACCCATTAGTTGATGTCGATAGGACACCACTCAGCCACTCAAAATATTGATGTTAAAAAAGTCTTAAAGACGTGTAGACTTGCAATCTCCGACATAAGTTTATTGCAAATGATAACTGATTGCAGGCAGTGGTGACCAGCCTGGCTGAAAACAACATCACGGTGATTCTTGACAATCACATAAGCATAAGCAAGCCAGGGTGGTGCTGCAGTAGCTTCGATGGGAACGGATTCTTTGGGGACAAGTACTTGGACCCGGACGTCTGGCTGTCCGGCCTTGCGCGTGTGGCCACCATGTTCAACGGCTCATCCAATGTCGTTGGCATGAGCCTCCGGAATGAGCTGGGAGGGGCCAAGCAGAATGTGAGCGACTGGTACAGATAGCTCACCTACTTTCTACCATATTGGATCCTTTTAGAAATTTAATCTTACATCAATAAATAATGAGGAGGGCATTGTTATATTTTAACGGCCAAAATACTATATACTTCGTATGCAACATTGACAAAATTTAAACTAGTTTTTTATGGTTAAAGTGCATGATAAGTCATGAGCATTGATTGCTACTATAACTTGTACACATTATTTCAACGATAGCCCACCATGAAATTAAAATATAAGGTAGTCGGAGGTGTAGACAATCCATGATCCAGTACATGCTGAAACATCAATTAAATATCACTTTACCTAACGGCTCGAGCTTTGGAAAACTTGGTTGTTTAATTTGGTATTAGAGACTAAGTCCTGGCTTCAAAGATATTATTTTCTGCCATTTGTGTTTTAGGGTATATTTGTCCTCCCCTCAATCATTTCCATATGCTGATGCTCGCACGGTCGGGAGAAGTGTTGAATATTTTATTAAATATTTCTTTTTCTAAATATGGGTAACTGGAGGGATTATATTCTGAACCCGAAATTTGAGGTTTTTTTCCACTTGTGAGTCTCAATGTTGCTTAAAAAAGGTAATTTTTGACAATGTGGCTATTTTTTGTACGGAAGTAAGAAAAATGGCTTTTTCTTGACTATTTCTTATATATGATTATTAACAACGGCTAACACATTTATGTTCTCCAAGCTACATGCAGAAGGGAGCAGAGATCGTTCATGCAGCAAATCCAGATGTTACTAGTTGTAATATCCGGATTAAGCTTCGACCGAGACTTGAGCTTCCTTAACCGCAAACCTCTAAACCTAACTTTTACCGGAAAACTGGTTTTTGAGCTGCATTGGTATGCCTTCTCTGATGGAAAGGCTTGGGAGAGTGGAAACCTGAACAGTCTGTGGCACCTCAACCAAGAACATAATGAGGACTGGAGGATTCCTGCTAGATCAAGGGTGGCCACTGTGAGTTTGGTGTGGATCAGAGGGGTGTGAATATGAATGATAACAGGTTCTTGAGCTGCATGCTTGGGGTGGCAGCTGAAATGGATCTTGGGTGGGCTTTGTGGGCCTTGCAAGGCAGCTACTACATTAGAGAAGGGGTGATGGGCATGGAAGAAAACCTACCGGGGCCTTGTCTTAAAGTTGGTGTGGGCCGCGGAATTCCAGCTTCTTGTTAGATGGTATTCGTTAATACAAGGGGCAGGCTGGTTTGAATCACCGCCCTCCCTTCTATAACGTGCATCTTTGGATCTCCATCCGATTGCTTACAAAGCCCAGGTGCATGCCATCGTGCGTGAGCAGGGTGCATGTTAACCTATTCCTTTAATAGTACTCCTTTTTGTCTACAATTTATATGGCCTAAAGTTTTAATATGATTGGGTAGGCCCAGTGGCTTCAGATACTACTCCATACCAGATACTATACCATCCAGCAACGGGCCTGTGTGTACAAAGACAATCTCTAATGGGCCCACTGAAACTAGGCCCATGCAATCAATCAGAGGCCTGGAGCTACACACCACAGAAGACACTATCAGTGAAGGGTGAGATCCTCTGCCTTCAAGCTGCAGGCATGGGCAAACCAGCAAAGGTTGGGATCAGTTGTTGAGACTCAAGCTCCAAGTGGGACCCACTATCAGTTTCAAAGATGCATTTGTCATCAGAGGTGGTCAATGGGATCACTGTGTGCCTGGACGTGGGACCCGACGAGAGTGTGTTCACAGGCCCATGCAATTGCCTGGGTAGAGACATCTCTTGTGATCCAACCAGCTAGTGGTTCACAATTGTGAATAGTACAAGAGATAGACATACTAAGAAATTTTCTTTCCTGATGAAAGCTTTGGAAGAAAGAGTCAAAAGCTGGATTGGGTTTATGGGCATTGCATGAGAATCAAATTTACTGGAGAGTTAAGTTTATGTATGATATGCACATTTTTTTCAATTTTTTATTTATAAGGAGGGTCGTCTGAGTCTTTAGGTTGTGTTTCATCCACGGGGATTGTGGTAGGATACTGTGATTTAAGTCGGTTGGGTGGCTAATAGAGTAGAGTTTGGCTATCACACCAACTTAACCTTATATGGAGCTACCATTCATACCAGGAACATATACCTCTGATAAGAATTTTTCCTCTCATTTCCACTTCTCCTAAAGGTGTCATCCTCAAATCAATCCGCATAGACAAGATGTAATCAGGAACATATACATCTGATAAGAATTTTTCCTCTCATTTCCACTTCTCCGTGTCATCCTCAAATCAATCCGCATAGACAAGATGTAATCCAGACTCGTGAGCTGATCCGACCCGGCTCGGGCTCGTCCCATTGTGAGCCGAGTTCGAGCTCAATGATACTCGGTTTGGCCCTGCTTGTTCAAACTCGGCTCGAGCAAGCTCGCAAGCCCGCTCGAGCTCGGCTCGTTATTTATATATATATATATATATATATATATATATATATATATATATAGGAAAAGTTTAAATGAGATCGCTCTCATATTGCTTATATGAGGCCACTTTGAATCATAGCCATTGGATCTTGATATGATGGCTACAAATATCCATAATGATCTCACCCACTCTTTGATGTGACACACTCACCTACCCCCTGATTTGTTATCCACCCTCCGATCGGAATCTAATGGCAATAAAGATTGGCCTCATGCTCCTTATATGAGAACGATCTCATGTTAAAATAAGTTGAGTTGATCCCTAACTTTTCGATCTTTGACATTCACTGTGTATGATGGGGTGAGTTGGCTAAACCAGGTTGTGACAGACTACTATGTAAACCCTTCAATGGAGCCATTTTGAGAGTTTTCCTTCCCACAAATAAACACGAAAATGAAGTAAGACTTAATCATATGTAGTGTTTACAAGTCCAAAGTGGCTATTATCAAACTTGCTCCCATAAACATTAGAGCAAATTTAATCAAACTTGCTCCAATAAACATTAGAGCAAATTCAATAAGGTTGAGGAGAGACTCTTAGACCATCCTTTTTCCTATATGGACTCACCCGCACTTTTTGCGCGAGCACCATCCCTCACCAATTAAATTTTTTTATTTTAGCAAGCCAAATGAAGCAAGCCCTTCAGATGTATGCTGTAGTGTGCACGTTTCTTGATTCATTAACACTGATATTTAGTGGTAAGAGCTTAAGTTGTTTCAAATTTGGTGCTTCGTTCCTTTTTTATTAACAACAGCACGTGCTATGTTCCTAGTATACATTGTAAGACTACAACCAATTCAGGCTTTGGGGGGGGGGGGAGGGGGATAAATGCCAAACTCTTAGTTCTAATCTTATAAGGGCATACTCCTGGGGGTCCCACCCAAAAAATAAATAAATGCCAAACTCTTAGTTCTAACCTTATAAGGGCATACTCCTAGGGTCGAGCCTTCAAATAAATGCCAAACTCTTAGTTCTAATCTTATAAGGGCATACTCCTGGGGGTCCCACCCAAAAAAATAAATAAATGCCAAACTCTTAGTTCTAACCTTATAAGGGCATACTCCTAGGGTCGAGCCTTCATTTATCTACAACATTATATAGCAAAAAATATAATTTTAAAAAAACTCACACTTCTTGAAGCTGGATTGATGACCGTTTCACAATAATATACATTAAAAAAAGTCCTCTACTGCTACAACCTAAATTTTGTTTCCCAAGTGTAGATAACGAAGTAGTAAAGTTAACTCAGTGAGTCCGAGGTTGAGCCATGAGGAGCGTATATGTTTGAGAAAAATCTATTCTAAAACTATTAGTCACAAATTCAAACTAAAAATAGTTTTTTTTTTAATTGGATAAAGGCAAGGCAAAGATATCGATTTCATCGTAACTCCACATCATATGCAACTCAAGACTATGATAACAATACTAATCTACGATTATCCAAAGCATCTAATTGATCATCCTAAGTATTGAATATATCATATGATCATAATCAATCAAAAGACAATACTAATTCAATTAAACATCGCTCCATAGTCCATATCATACACAATACCAACAGTAATAAATGCTTGACATGTACTATAAAAGTAGAAATACATCAATTGAATAAAAAAGATTAATCTTTAATCAAACACATAAAATAGAGTTAAGAGCACATAAAAGACTAATATTTTCTACCATGGCACCTCTGTTTGGCATCCAAAAGCTCCCTCCTTTCTGCTGCATTGTTGCTTCTTATATAGATGGCTCAAGAGCCCAACGCCCTAATCATATCCAAATTGATCCTAATCTCGCCCAAAACATAGTCTATTTGTGGAAGGGGTCCCAAATCAGATGCTCTAAATCAACTTCCTTCCATATTCGAGTATACAAAATCGCATCCAAATCTGAGTCGCAACTGAATCCAATTCCAGGACACCCAATTCCAACCTGAACACACCTCTCATCGAGCCATTCCAAATTAGAGTGAACCCACTTCATCTTGACCGAGCTTGAACCAGCTTGCACGAGCGAGCCTTGGTATTGCTGCTACTCGTCTACCTCTTCCACTTCGTCTGCTCAAGTGGTCAAGCACAACGCTCGACTGCTTTCCTTTTTTTAATTTTGTTTCAATCAACTCCCGTCTAAGCGCTCTAGGCCATTAGATACGAAGTAGACAGTCGTTTCATTTAAGATTAGTACCCCTTGTCTCTTTTAGTGTAAATCGATAGTCCAGATTTGTTCCTCTTTGATCTTCCGCTTTAATGTTGTTAATTGAGCTTTCGGGACCCGCTATAGCTATTTCAACCCTCGAATCTTCTATATCTTGATCTCTTCACAAAAAAACCCGTTTGATGTGCTTTAATTTGACGATCTACATATGGAACTCTTGAAATCTTCATAAAAATATTTAATTCAAATTAGACGCATATTGAAATATATTTCCATTAAATCAATTAATGCATCTAAATAAATCAATTAAGCACAATTAACCATTAAATTAGTGTAAACTCCTACTTTTTTGCTTAATCTAAATAATTACTAACTAACCTCTATAACTCATAACTCATAACTAGGGCTAGAAAAAGGTATATAATGTGTGTATATTAAATACTCCCAAACTTATATTTTGCTAGTCCTTGAGGAAAAATAAATAAAGTAAATCAATTACAAAACTAACTAGTAGAAGAATAAATGTCATTTTTTAGAGAACACGATTGCATTGAGCGTATGTAACAAGCCGTTAAACCTCTAGGTGTACCTAGTAGGACAGGTTTTGTCCTGTGAGGGTTTACAGCCATGCTTGCTACCCACAAATATATAAATAATAAAATTCTATATATCCCTTTCTATACATATAACAATGCTTAAATAGACTAACCATTAATACTTGCATAAATAAATAATTAAAGCACAAAGACACTCAAATGAATGGTTTTGTTTCACACCTTCATCTTAGAAATATTTGCTCAGTATAGATATATAAGTATTGTTCAAAAAGCAAATGTGCATAACAAATAGACATACAGCCTAAATTTCTGTCTTTGACACATTCTAATGTGACCCAATAGTCATGTTACAATCGAACTCAATAACCCAAAGTAATTATATCGCATCTTTATCTTCAAGTATCATGATAGAAGTAATCTTAAGCATCATCAACTATAAGTCTACAATATAGGGTATAAAAGCATAATACACCACATTTTTTTAAAATATATTGTGCAATGCCTAGCTTTACTAGTCTATAAGGCTTATGCAGAAACAAAAAAAAATAGCCAGTGACTCCCAACCATGGAATTCCATATCGGCGATATATCGCCGATATATCGATATCGGGCCCCACCCGATAAAACGAGACGGGCAAATATCATTTTTTGTTTTTTTTTCAAATATCGCCGATATATCGGTTTCTATTTAATAATAAAATAATATTTTCGGAAAAAAAAATTCAATTTTTTTTTTTAAAAAAAGAGGAAAAAATTAACTTTCCCACTTGTTTCCCATCCTAATATGCATATTTTAAAATCTATGCTTTGTCTAAATTGATATAACTCATTTTAGAAGCTAAATTATGAAATTATATGGTAAAAACTAGTTTTTGACTACCGATATTTTTTTACAAATATCTCCGATATATCTCCGATATTTTGTCTCTTAAGCCGACCGATACGATACCGATATCCGATACGGAATTCCATGCTCCCAACCAATTGGCTTAGGGCACTATGTTTTTAGATACCCTTACAAACTGACTTGTTGAAGCCGATAGACTAGAAAGCTTAGGGCAGCCTTGAGAGAATTTGTTCTAACCTCCAACTTTTAACGCGAACCCTTCAACTTACTTAGGCACAAAGACCCGGTTACTTATTGGAGATAGTAACAAACCCTTTTTGTCATAAAGCTAAGCAGATAATGTATCATGATCATTGAAGCTCTAAGAATACCACATTTTAAAAAATAGACTTAACTAAGACATCCCACTAAAAATAGTAGTCAACAAATTTTTAGATGGTATTTCTATGTGTAACTGATGTGTGTGAGTGATTTTTAGAAAATATAAGCAAATGAGTTCAAGAGGATTGTATAAGAATCAAAACTTCATATCTTAGTGTCTCCATCCTCAAGTTAATTCACTCACACTTTCTATGTAAATTAGCCTCTCTAAAAATTGAAATATGAATAGAATGGATATACTATCAAAAGTAACCTAAAAATTAATTTTTATACTATTTTTTAAGAACATAAAGTGAAATGCCAATCTACACCCCAAACATAAACTAAACATTGCCCTCAAAGTTAAGAATGAAATAAATGATATAGACAAAGTGAAGAGGGTAAAATATAAATGTTACCAGAAGTGCTGCAAAATGTTAGAGTTCCATCACAGTGAACAAAAATAGTAAGATCAAAACAAAAGTAAATAAGAAGGTTAGGGCAATAACTCATATCAATAAAATTCAAAACTACTACCCAAAACCTAGATCAAAGCATCCTAAAAAGATAACATCATATTACTAACCTAAAAGGAATAAACATTGGGCTGCCTCCCATGAGCGCTAAGTTTATTTTCTTTGGCTAGACAATGTGAGTCTAAAAGGACTCAACCCTGATAAATAGGATCAGACAGAGGGATAGTCTCAACCTCTGTGGGAATCAACACCAAATATGGCTTAAGTCGTTGACTATTCACTTTAAACATATTGTCATTTTCTGGGTTTTCTATTTCTATAGCTCCATGCGGATAAACAGTTTTAATAATAAATAGACCAGTCCATCTAGAACGGAGCTTGCCATGAAACAAATGCAATCTAGAGTTATACAAAAGAATTTTTTGTGAAGGTTCAAAAGTTTTTCTATGAATGTGTTTATCATGAAGGACCTTCATTCATTCTTTGTAAATCTTTGAATTCACATATGCACCATTCTTGATTTCTTCCAATTCATTGAGTTGGAGCTTACACACAGAACTGGCTTCATTTAAGCTGTAATTAAACATCCTTATAGCCTAATAAGCCTTCGGCTTCGACTCCACAAGCAAGTGACAGGTTTTCTCATAGACAAGTCTATAAAGAGACATACCAATGAGAGATTTAAAAGTTATACGACATAGCCAAAGCTCATCAGTTAAGCGTAGAGATCAATCATTGCGATTTGAGTTAACCATTTTCTCCAATATGTGTTTAATCTCCCTATTGGCAAGTTTAGTTTGCCCACTTGTGGGTGATAAGGGGTTGATACCTTATAAGTGATCCTATATTTCTTCATCAATGCCTCAAAATGTCCATTACAAAAGTGAAAACCCCCCAACATTTATAATTGCACGGGGTATGTCAAACCTTGACAAAATATTTTTCTTCAAGAAATATATAATGGTTCTATATCATTATTTCTACAGGGGATGACCTCTACCCACTTGGAAACATAGTCAACAACCATTAAAATATAAAGATTGTCAAATGAGGGTGGAAACGGACCCATAAAGTTAATACCACAATAATAAAATATTTTAATCACTAATATGGGGCAGGTTATTCCACCAAGCTGTTGATAACACCCACAAGTAATGGGGCGGGTTATTCCACCAAGTTGTTGATAGCACCCACAAGTAATATAAACAACATGAGTATCTTAAAAAAGAGTAGGACAATAAAAAAACACATTGTAAAGTCTTAGCTGCCGTTTTAATGGGAAAAAAATGTATACTAGATACTTCTGAATGACAAAAAGAGATTATGCTATGTATTTCATTATGAGTCACACATCTCTTAATAATCTGATAAAGACAATATTTAAACAAATAAGGATCTTCACAGAAGAATTATCGAACCTCTACCATGAATTTTTTTTGTCTTGTGTTGTCCAAGGAGATGGAATTTGATATTGACAATAAAATTAACAATATCAACAAACCAAGGAAGATTAGAAATAATAAAGAGTTGCTCATCTAGGAAAGTGTCTTTAATTGACATTGTCCCTATAGAACCATCGACTTTTACCCTAGACAAGTGGGTCAGCCACAATATATTCTACTCTCTTATTATCTTTAATGGTGATATCAAATTCTTGGTGTAGAAGGTTCTACGCTAATCAACCTGGGTATTGCATCATTCTTTAAGAGAAGATATATTTCAATGCAGCATGATTAGTGTAAACACAATATGAAATCCTATCAAGTAAGCCTAAATTTATCTAAAGCAAATACTATAGATAGTAATTCATTTTCAGTTGTTGAATAATTTATTTGAGCATTATCTAAGGTCTTATTTGCATAATAAATAGCATAGAGCTTCTTGTCCTTTATTTGCCCCAAAATAACCCCACAACAAAGTCGTTGTCATCACACATTATTTCAAAAGGTAAAGTCCAATCAGGGGACCGTATAATAGGGAACTAAGCATGCCTTTCAATTTAACAAAAGCTTGATCGCAAGCTTCAGTCCATTTAAAAATAGTATATTTAGATAGGAGATTACAATAGTATAGAAATATAGCTAAAATTTTGAATAAACCTCCTATAGAACCCTGCATGGCAAAAAATTCTTTGAAATGTTGCAAGTGCGTTACATAACTCAAAATACATTATTTTATATGCAAACGTACTAAAAGGGCATGTGAAAGTGGTTTTCTCTTGATTTTCTACTGTAATTTCAATTTGGTTATACCTGGAGTACCCATGTAGGAAACTATAATATGCATGACTAGTTACCATCTTCAAAACTTGATCTTAAAAAGGTAAAGAAAAATTATCTTTCCTAGTGACTGAGTTGAGCTCTTTTAGTCAATACACATTCTTCAATCATAAGTGACTCTAGTAAGGATTAATTCATTGTTTTCATTTTTTACTATTTTACAATAATAAATAATCAAATAAGTCCTCTACTTCAAAGAGTATACAGATTAACAGTGTGGACATATGTCAATATCACTAAAAAAATTTTCCAAAAACTATCACTAAACGCATATTCTCTCTTCTTTTGATATCTTAATCCTTTTTTTAATTGATCACTGCGATAAAAAAAACTTTTTTGAATTGGTCGTATGCGTCGTGAAAGATTTGTCCGAGCCCTTCTCGAAGAAGTCGATACTCCTACACTTGATGACTTGACTTGAAATTGATGTGCATCCACCATGATTGTTTATTACCTTTGATTTCCACTCCCAATATGAAATGATATAACAAACGGAGACGCCTGACCGTCGTGTTTATACTAATCTTGATTCACGTGTCAGCAAAGAAATGGTAAGTTTTGATGTTGATGGCAATCAACTTCACAGCAGAAGCAGTCGTCACAAATGTTAATAGGGAGAAGCCTACCATAAAGAAATGGCCTTATCCTTAATGGGTTTGTTTTTATGGTTTTAAGTTAACGTTAAATTTTTGTTGTTTTGCAGCTTTTAAGTAGAAAAAAATAGCTTCTTTCTTTAGAATAAAAAAACAGCAATAAAATATAATTTAATTTTTTCTACCTTAAATTAGTAAAAAAATAGCTTAACCTAAATATTTAGCAAAAAAATTTAATTAAAAAAACTCACACTTCTTGAAGCTGGACTGATGACCATTTTCACAATAATAAACAATCCAATAAGTACTCTACTTCAAAGTGCACACAGATTAACAGTGTGGATATAAATGTCAATATCACTAAAAAATATTGCCAAAAATATCTCTAAATACGCATATCTTCTCTTCTTCTGATATCTTAAGCCTTTTTTCAATTGATCACTGCAAGAAAAAAAATCACTTTTTTGAATTGGTCGTGTTTGTGGTGAAAGGTTTGTCCCTTATGAGCCCTTCTCGAAGAAGTCGATACTCCAACAGTTGATGACTTGACTTGAAACTGATGTGCATGCACCATGATTGTTTATTACCTTTGATTTCCACTCCCAATGTGAAATGATAGAACAAATGGAGACGCTTGACCATCGTGTTTATACTAATCTTGCTTCACGTGTCAGCAAAGAAATGGTAAGTTTTGATGTTGGTGGCAATCAACTTCACAGCAGAAGCAGTCGTCACGACAGTTAAGAGGGAGAAGCCTATAATATTAGCCCAGTGCCATGCCTTTGCTTCTATTCTAGCTGTCTTCCCCTTGACCTGGACAGCAACAGCAAGGCGGCTAGTCAGCCTAATTGACTTGTAATCTCACATGAAATGACTAGAATACTATATTCAAGATAAGAACAATGCTATAATGATGCTAGATTCTAGATCAAAACAAGTGTACAATGTACATACCTTGATGAAAATCATACTGGGGAAAATGAAGGTTAGCGGCACAAGGCTGAAGGACCCACCAAGGTTTATAAAGTCCCCCATGAAAGGGAGCATGGCTGCCATGAACGTGTTGAAGGTGAAGAACATAAACCTCAAGGCAAGTCGACGCTTGATGTTGCTCCAAGAGTTCATGCTCTCGTCCAGCTTCAATACACTTGTGTCAAGGAACTCATGTATGGGTGCAGCAAACATCTGAACTTCCATAAACATGGCTCTGTTAATTATAATTAGCAACAAGTTAATATGAGCCACAAGACATATTTGAAATAAATGGATCGCGGTCCAACGGTGCACATTGTTTAGGGGGTGGCGGGTTATTAGAACATCCTCCCCCTTGTATAACGTCCGTCTGGTTGTAACCATAAACGCACATGCGCCACCCTGGCACATACTAAAGAGATTTATATAGATATTATAAAAGCTATATATGATGTGATTGAGGATCACTACCAAGAAGAAGGAAGATGGAATCAATCATCTAATGTGAAATGAAATGATATATTTGTCATACACATACATGCTGGGAGACTATGGACTGAAGAAAGGCGGCAGAGTTGATGATGACCTTAGCCCACTTGGGGCCACTTAGCTCTTTGGGGAGGTATTCAGACACTGAGGAACCATAAGCCCAATACCCAACAATGGTCACTCCATAGTAGAATGCAAGGCCAACTGAGAACTGTGCATATAGAGCCTTCCTCATGTTCTTCACCACTGGCTTCCTAAGTGTTGACTGAAATTAAAGCAAAAACAACATTGGAAAGAAGAAGATGATCAAGAAATTACCACTTTATTCTTGTTTTTTCAACAGTGGGTGAGATTAGTTTTTTTGGGAAGTAGCTAGGGACCTGTATTTCAGGAAGAAGGCCTGGATTGTTGCAAAGTACAGTGGCTGCAACTGCTGCAAATGCATTAAAGAACTTATCCGTTTCACTTCCTCTAATACTGTAGTCAATTGAGCTATTGGCTCTCCCTTCAAAAAACACATCAAATGAGTTGTATGCCTGTGAGGAGAATAATGAAAAAGTATGAGAGCAAAGTGATGGAACGAACCATCTTTGATCAGTATTCCCAAGAGCAGGGAAACGTAGATGGCAGTGAGGATGGAGGAGGCCCCCAGCCAGCTCCTCATGGCGGATAGCGTGGGGACCATGACCACGAAGATGAAGTAGAGGATTCCGGTGACGATGATGAAAAACTGAAGCCTCACTGGGGAGCCACTAAATTCAGAGTTGATCTCCTGCATATGGTAATAATTGATTTGTGTTACATTTTAATTATAACAAATTTGGTCCGATATCAAATTCAGGAGAAACTTAACAAGTGCATATTTCAATTGTGCACGCCATCACGAGCCGATGCACATAATTTATAGGGGGAAGGTAGATTATTCACACCAGCATGCCCCCTATATTTCTTGGCCGAGCAGGTAAAATTGCGCGACCTGAATGTGCTTGTCAAGTGCGCGTTACTAACATGATTTATGTTTCCAGATAATCGAGAAGGTGACGATGATGATGATGATGATTATCTTCATTATAATGATACCTTGAGTCCTCTTCCTCCTAAGAGGATGAAGCCCATGTTTCCTAGCAGCAGCGTCAAGAACTGGAGAACCCATGTAAGATAGTACATTTTTTTGCCTGCAAGTAAAAGTGGGAGAAATTACGTCAATTTTGTATTTACATTAGTACCCATTTACCTTTAATCTAAGAAATTAATCTCACTATAAAAAATTCAGGAAATCAACTAATGTTTAAATGATGGTCACTTGGTAGTCAACTACTTTGCAACTAACTAATTAATGAATGATTGAAGAGAAGTTTCACCATAAACTGAGCCCATGAGGTCCCGGTACCGGATGAACCTCTGGCCGCCGATCACATGGAATCCGGCCAAGAGGCAGTTAGCATAGAGGGAGAAAGCACCCACTAAGAAGAGACAAATCAAACCCCATACCCAACCAAGTGGTACCAGCATCAAGTTTGAAAAGGTGAAGATGTATCCACAGTTGAATGAAGTTACAAGGAGAACGCTCACTTGAATCCATGAATCTGCAAATTCACCAACAAATAGTAGATTTACTTATGAAATCAGCTAACTCTTTTTGTTCTTGAGTTGTTTGAATAATATGGAAATCGATGCTTACCATGGTCGACAGTATGAGCAGAAGGCTGGATATATTGAAGATGTTGGATGTTGGATTCACTTCCTTCAATGTTCAAAGCTTCTAATCCTGTGGGCAGCTCCGTTCTACCTCCCATTTGATCTTTCTCCAAAGAAGAAGGTGGACTTGTGAATATTTTTGAGTCTCACATACTTACCAACATATATGTACAAGATAGTTGTAAGATGTTATCTATCATTTAAGATATGATTGTTGCAAGATGTTATCTATCATTTAATACTATAATTCTTGTTGACTTAGATTCCGCCGTATATGATTGTCGTCTTATACACCTAGAGGTGTGTGCTTTGAATCCATTGAAGCCTTGCTGTAGAGAACAGTTGTAAAACTTTATGGTGCTCATGGTTCGATTTGTCCGGCCGTCGGTCCATCGTGTCCATGTCCGTCTTGAGACCATTTGGTAAGATTGCTAAATCACTCCTGTCCGGTTATACATGGTCCATCTGGAAAAGAGGATAGTCCCGTTTTAGATGCTACATATGCTCATTTAAGTGGATTCTGAACCTCTTCTTCTCTCAATTAGTTGGGGTTTCCACCGTTTAACAGAACTCTATATTTTTTCAGATGGAGCTATTGAAACAGGACTGAGGGGAGAAGTAATTAGGTATGCGTGTTGCGTATCCGGAGGTTGTGCTCATCACCAATCGGTGATTGACACGATTTCCAATTTATGGGTCCCTCATGACAAGCAGGGGAGTCATGTCAATCACCTGTTGGTGTTGGTGGTGAGCATGAATTCCTCATACGTAATTTCTCGACTAAGTGTATATATTAAATGTATTACCAGAGTTTGTACTTTTAAATACTAAAATCAAGTTTGGAGATGGCTCTCTAACACTCACATGGATTGATCCTTGGGCGGGCCCATTGTGTCTTCTTCATCTGTTTGGTAGGCGCTCTATCTTGCAAATTGGAGGTAACCTCACTGACACTATTGCTTCATCTTTTCAAAGGTGCATGGCAGTTTGACGGCTCATCTATTCGTAGCCAAGAAATCATTCAATTTCTTGATTCGAAGAAACCTACATTAATTATGGGGGATTATGCATATGGATGGATTACTAAGAGCGGCAAAATGACATTTAAATCTGCTTGGAATAAGGCAAGATTACACTTTCCCCATGTTCATTGTATGGACTGATTTGTACAAGCATCTTGTAAATCGGCATTCATTTTTCTTAAGCTAGCCTTTAATGAATTTCTTCTAACTATGGAGAATGCTGAAAGAGGATTTTATCTTCCAGCCTTTAATGAAGGCCTTGTGCCAATGCAAGGCGGAAACCAATGATCATATTTTCTTCTCATGCGTTTATTCTAAACAAATTTGGAAGATGTGTTTGTCAAAGTGAAAGTTCAGATTACTGTGTTTGATTATCAAAAAGAAGTTCGTTGGATCCAGCACTTCATTAAAAAATCAGGCATACATCAATTCTTACAAGCTTTTGTTGAATGTGTACATCACTTTTCTCTCGCAGAAGAGGAACAAGCGCATCTTTGAAGATCGCCAAACATGCATCTCTAGTCTTGTGAATGCAATTGCTGCGCAAGTTCAATCAATCTTTGACAGTCACAACTTGAAGGAGAAGCTCTTAACTAATTGTTATCTTGCTTCTGGAATTGAGACTCCCCTCTCTGTCTCTAGTTCTTTGTTTTGTTAGTTTCTTTCTTGATTTGGGGCTGTAATTAGCACTTGTATCTTTGCTCCCTGGTGCTTTAATGAAATTATTTACCCATAAAAAAAAGTGCCCTAACACCTATGTGATTTTTCTGAATAAAATAAATTTGAAAGACTAAATTTGAAAATTAAAAATTGAGGGAGTATATCTCTTATCGTTTGGGTCCATCTATATGGGAGATCTATAAGATCTATACTACTAATAAAAGGAAAAAGAATGGAACGGACAATTTTATGTTGTATTGCAAAAATATCCTTGATATAAAACTTGAGTTTGTTTTGGCATATGCAAAATTCATTTGAAAGAAATAAAAGGATAATAAAAACCTTATGAAAAAGTATATTTTTTTTAGATTCATTTGTGGCATGTGCATCTAATATGTGCACATTTTGTTTTTAATTTTCTGATGTGATTACCAGTAGTATGTTGAAATCCACTCAAAATACTACATAAAACAGAAAGAAAAAACGGACTGACCCCAAGTACAGACCAAGGACCACTCTCAACGGACAACCAAATCAGGCTCCACACCCCATTGGGTGGGAGAGGGGTTTGTCATAGAGAATCAATATCATATGAGATGACCCAATGGGCACATTTCAGATATAAACGCGTGTAAATGTTAAAAAGACTGTTCTTAATATTGCAAACGCTAGAAGACTCTACGACTACCAAACGAGTGCTAATGCTAGAAAGTACATGTCATGACGACACGGGCCTGATTGGCCACCTATTACAGGCCCATATTGAGCCATTGAAGCCATTTGCTACAAGCCCAAGACACACAAACCCACCGAACTCCAACCACGTCAAAAGCCTGGTTAGAGATCTGAGATCCTAGGAAGCACCGATATGGGTACGGCGACACGATACGAGTACTTGATATTTTTCCAAAAAGTAGGATACGATACGGCTAATAAAAAATTATTTATATAAATTTTAAATATATTTTTTGGTATTATAGCACCATATTGTTGCCTTCAAACTTTATAAATATTACAGCTACAAACTTGTGATTGAAAAATAATTTTTTATTTATAATTTTCATGCAAGGAATAATCACAAGGGATGAATGAATAAAATATTTAAGCGAAAATCAACTGTAAAAGTCTATTTCGTATATACGGCAAATATATGATTGAACCAACAAATTAATCAAATATATTTTGCCAACAATTTTTAAAAGCTCATGCAAAAATATTGAGTTATTTCGTATATGCGGAAAAATAATTATAAAGCTCTTTACGAAATGTTCAAATTCTTTAATAAAGTATTTAAAATAGTCATAAAATTATTATTTTAGGTTAACACATAATAAAAAACTAAAAAATCGATGATGAGAGGAGTATACATTGGTTGAATGTGATTGGTAACAATAGCACTTGTAGTAGAGGTGGTAAAAGTACATGCATTCGCGTATTCGGAATTAAAAAAATTGATATGTTTCGGAAACGTATCCATCACGCATCTACCACATATCCGATATGTATCTAGCCGTATCAGAAATGTGGCCGGTTTTTTTCGGATACTCGCACGGATACGCAGGCAGCCGTGCTGCTGTATCCGTGCTTCCCAACTGAGATCAAATTACTCAAATATTGACATGTACCATGGATTTAAACATGTTAAGCATCCAATGGATAAGATGTCCCGTGAACCAGTTCTAGTAGATAATTTCTCAAGAGTAAAGTCACAATTGCCTAGAGTCATTTATCTCTTAATTAAACTTGGCAAACAATTGCCTTTCTCTGGTTATCAATTGAACACAAAGGAGGAGTTGTCTACATAGCCATGCATCAATGTAAGAAGGTCACAAATGTGCCAAATAATTGAACCAGGAGACATTTTTCGGTTATCAATTTTGTCACGTCTCGTAGTCAAAATAGTCCCAACAATGAGGAAAGGAGTTAGCCTCACAAGCATCGATACCACTGTCTTCAGTAGCTTGACTGAATGAAAGAGGCAATGCATGATAGAACGGATGCACCTTTTCATGTTCCATTAAATGTTTAACAAATGGCCAAACTTAGTTTTTGTTTGGCAACACATGATATCCTCCATTTTTGAGCTTTTTACGTATTACCTGGCGCCAACTTTCGTTTTCTCATATTACCCGGAATCTTTTTCTGTCTTCCATATGACCGGGAAACTACCCAAAATGCCTTTATTCCCGAATTGTAACCTAAGTCTTCTTCAAAAAATTAGAGATTTACAAGAGCATCCAGTTGTGGAAGAAGATATTCCGGCGAAAGTCTATCGATCATCACGGTTCAAATCACTGCTGGCGCCGTCTAACCCGAAAAAATAAAATTTCATCCCATAAAACAACAAAATCAGCGAAAAAGACGAAAAAAAAAATCTATGATGAAGGAATTTTGATGTAAGAGAAGCGGGGAAGCCCGTCCAACTACAAAAATTAAGATCTACATATAAAGGTCACCCATTGGTATTTGATACCTATAAAATATACACATTTTTATATACCTTTCTACCTATCTGTTAGTCATAATTTTAGTGAAAGTAAGGACAATGGTTATTCATGTTAGGTGAGTAATTAGAAGATTAATATATAATTGTATTTAATTGATTAATTTAGATGCGTTAATTGGATTTAATGATTTCACATTTTATTATACGTCTAATTTAATATTTAATTTTATTTATGTAGGCGTAAGAGTTTAAAATGTAGATCATCAAGAGTGAATGGATGAGATGGTTACGACGGGTTTTAAGGAAGAAAAAGAAAAGAAAAAGAGAGAAATTGAACCTGAACCGACCGGTTCAGTGGTTCGGTTCATAAAAGAAAAAAAAAAGATGAAAGACAGCTCGAGCCGAAGCTCGGGCATCTGATTCAGAAAACTCGAGCTCTGCTCGAGAACTGGCAAGAAGCTCGATGGTCGACGGTGGCTGGGACTAGGTGGTAGAACATGGCGGCGCAGAGAACGATGGCGGCTATCACGGCGGCTATGGAAGCGGAGTTCGGGCATTCCAGAAGGTAGACCGCTCGAGCAGAATGGTAGACGATCGGATGATGGGTGGCGATGGCGATGGCGATGGCAAGGGTTGTCTTGGGTGTCCCGGCCGGTGAAGCTCGACGATGGAAGACCATGCGGTCGACGGCGAGGCTGACAGTGATGCAACTTGTTCTAGCGCAAGGAGGAGCAAAACAGCGAAAGGAAAGTGCCAGATTTTGAAAAGATGCGTGAACAGAGACAAATCGGGAAGATGGTGCAGCGACAGCGAAGCTTCAAATCCATATCTATTCCAGAATGGTAGGCGTTTAATTTTTGGTTCAATCGAAGCTTTCAAAGGCGTCTGATTTTGGATTAGAATGGAAGATTTTCAAATTTTGGGTGTATTGCTCTGTTTTGAGAAGATAAAAACGGAATTTTTATCTCAAATCTGGGCGAGATTGAAAGCAATTCGAGCTGTCAATCGACTGATTTTGGATGGCTTTGATTTGGAGGGCAAACTGTTGATTTGGAAGTTTCGGTGTGATTTGTGGAAGGGGGACTGTATTTGTACTCTATAAAGCTGAGTAGTCGAGAACAATGTTGGGGGCTGTTCTAAAAAACGGACGACGACAACTGTGAGAGAAGGGGGTCGAGTTTTTGTTTGGTTCGAGAGAGGAGACTGGGCTGGCCGAGAGCTTTGGAGAGGAGGAAAGATTGTGCTGTCTGTTCGAGAGGAACTCCGGCTCTGTTTCTGGTCGAGATAGAGAAACAATGGTTTGGAGAAGGTGTCTATTCCGTGCTGGTTCGAGAGAACAGAACTGGCACAGCTGTGTTGAGAGAAAGGAAGGAGGACTACCGGCTGTGCATAGAGGAGAAGAGAGAAGTGGGGCTGCTGCTGCTCGGGAGAGAACAGACTGGCCAGAATTGATTGCAGTCGAGAAAATGACGCCAATGTCTTCCCCATCAAAAGAGGCTTTTTTTTCTTCTAGCTAAATTTTTATTGTACTAAGACTAGATGAAACCCTGCTTAATTGTTTGACTTTCGATATTTAATTACAATTCTATAGTAGTCATCTTTATTCCATATGCTTATTGAATTTTTGCTATGATTATTCTGTTTATTGAGAGATGGTAGAGTAATTGTTAGTGAAAGTAAACCAAGGAATCATTAATGTCCGAGAGGTCTTAGCGAGTTCCAAGGTATTATTTGAATAAAGATTGTGTTTTTATGATTGATCTTTGCTCGAGAGAGGGAGATTAATTAAATTACATTTAATTGTTTAGTTGTATGCTCGAGAGGACTACACACATTACGATTATTCGTGACTTCGAGAGGGGCACGGATAATTGATCACTTGGATTTGCATGGTTTAACGGAGAGGATAACTATTTAGTTTGGGTAGATTCGAAGTCTTATTATATTTCTCATTAGATTATTTTCGCTTAAATTTCTTTGCTTTGTTAAAAATTAGAACTTTTCATCCTGTTAGAACTTACTACGCAAAATCTTACTAGTCCTTTGGGTTCGTCCTCGTTTCCACTAGTCTATACATAGTCTCGTGCGATTGCGAGTAAAATAGTTAAAAATTCAATCAATCAGTATTCGACCACTCCTGTACATTAAATAAGAGGATAAAAATGAGAAAAAATGTAAAATACTTATCGGTGAGTAACAAATATAATTTATATATCTTTCTGTGATTCTAATGAAATGGAAGTGGAGGAAAAATAAGGAAGAATGCAAAAAAATGGGCAAAAACGGATAAAAAAATAAGCGAGTTATGACATTTTGAAAATTCTAGTAAAATCATGTCGTCAAAGACACGACTTGAATTCAAGTCGTGTATTTTTCTTCATGATTTTACTGCAATTTTCAAAATGTCATAACTCGCTCGTTTTTTATCCGTTTTTGCCCTTTTTTTGCGTTATTTCTTATTTTTCCTCCTCTTTCACCTCATGAAGATATATTAGGATGAAAAAAGAAGAAAAAAGAAGAAAATAGAAGTATTTCGACGTCTGAAGCTTCCCCGGAAAGCTTCCACTTTTTTTTTATTTTTTATTTTTTTCATCCTAATATATCTCCATGAGGTGGCAGATGAAGAAAAATAAAGAAGAATGCAAAAAAATGGGAAAAAAACGGATAAAAAACGAGCGAGTTATGAAATTTTAAAAATTACAGTAAAATCGTGTCGTCGAAGACACGACTTGAATTCAAGTCGTATATTTTCTACACGATTTTACCGCAATTTTCAAAATGTCATAACTCACTCATTTTTTATCCGTTGTTGTCTATTTTTTGCATTATTCCTCCTCTTCCTCCACCTCATGAAGATATATTAAGATGAAAGAAGAAGAAAAAATAAGAAGAAAAAAGAAAGTGGAAGCTTTTCGGTGAAGCTCTGGACGTCGGTATGCTTCCACTTTCTTCTTATTTTTTCTTCTTAACATATCTTCATGTGGTGGAAGAGGAGGAAAAATAAGGAAGAGCAGAAAAAAAGGGCAAAAACAGATAAAAAACGAGCGAATTATGAAATTTTGAAAATTGCAGTAAAATCGTATCGTCGAAGTCACGTCCTAAAATTCCTGACCTTGATTAGAGCACGGAAGCAACCAATCAAAGATAGTTAAGAGGCCAAAAACCTAACGCGTGACCAAATACTTGGTTGATCATTACACTTTGCCACACGAAAGATACATGATCATTACGACTGACCATATTCAAATATACAATCTTAAATAACATTGCCAAAAGTAAAGAAATAATCTACTTAGTCTATTACAATAGATAAAATAATAGTCCACCAATCCAAGATAATTTTAGTTCTAGGCACACATTGGCCGAACAAACAATGAATGTCAAATCATAAATCAAATAATAAAAGACTTCCACTCCAAGCTTTTGTCATCCTTAGCAGCTCCAGTAATCATCACATGTTCAGCTTCACTCTCTTTTAATTCCTACATCAGAGGATGCATGAGTATTCTGAAGAAATACCCAGTAGGATTGCAAAAACCCCACAGAAAATAGGAATGTGAATTATATAGACATACTGCTCTTTGTTAAGAATTTCAATGTTCAACAGAAATCAGGAATTGAAAATGCAGAGTTTACCTTACCAGAATAGTAACCATATTTAGAGACAACATCAACTTGGTGTATGGTAAATCGAATAACAATTTCAAGACAGCAAACAATTATCGCGTAAGGAGAAAACAATTAGTAAGTTCAGACTCCAGACATCCATGGTGTAAGGAGACATCAATTTTTGCTCTCAGTTAGGTCCACTTCCTGTGTGGATCATTATACCAGAATACCCTACAAGTTCTCTCTTTGGAACCCAGCCATGCGTCTAGGGATGCTGGCCCCATCGGTGCTTACAAGTACAATGGGCAGAGACTGCAGACCTTACGTAATATCATATAATCTAAACGTACGTGTGCCTTCATCGGCTGAACTACATAGGTTTAATAAAAATTAGAGATCACTATGAGTCTAGCAATGGCTCGTGAGCATACTATGATTCTACCTCGGAGAGTTTCTAACAAGAACTCTTAGTGGAAGAAACAATTTACTGTGAACTGAATAGTAACTCACAACTACATAGGCTATATCAAATAGCTCAATTTTCTCATCTTTCAAAGGTTGACTCATGTAGGAGTACTAATGAGATCTCAATATCTCAATCAGCAATCGACAGACCAGAGGAGTGATAAAAGACTTGTTCAGTATTGATCATCTACTTACTCATAAGAGATAATTCAACAGGTTACACCTGTCGTGTATCTTCCCTGTGCATAGCCCTAGATAGGAATTCCCAAAGTAATGACTATAAAATTCGATAGTCATCAAGTAGATGAAATACTAAGGTCTAAGAGTTCAAACCCTAGTTGGAACTCTAATGACTCAAACGGTATACAAAAACTGCGAACACTCATGACACTGCTTCAATGAAGAATGATTCAACCCAGATCATCTTTTCAACAAATTATTCTTACTGTAATCACCCTTACACAAATTTCTCGTTATTCATTAAGGTTATCTTAATCATAACCCATCATATATTCAAATCTTACTAAGTAGTAATGTTTAGGAATCCTAATTCTGTGTACTATCATTTGCATGACTGTCCACTTTCGACACTTACTACAATTTGTACCATTAGAGTTTCATTCTGAAATTTTTACTGACAATAGCCCTACAAATCTAGTTTCCAACCCAATAGACAGTATATTTTTCTAACTCTTCCACAATTAGTAATAACTTTTTAATTACCGCTTGTCGGTATAGAAACAGTTTTGGCCGAGAGAGACTATCTAAATCCAATGTGTCTTAAACGAATTAGATACATTACATACCACCTAAGATCATCATAATAAACCTAATTAACCAATCCCGAGGTGTGTTACAGAACCCTTATGGCTCTAGTATAAAGTAGTATTATTCATCTTAAGACACCACTTACTTTCATAAAGCTGCTTATACAGGTAGTAGTTTAATAACATACACATCACTCAAATATGACATCTAATCCCGGACATCATCCTGAAAGGAAATTGAACAGACAAAATCATAAAAAGGACGACTTTTGTGAAAAAAAAGTCACGACAAAAAATTAAACAACAGTCATGGAGATTGATCACAATACACTGCCGGGTGCAACTACTTACCTTCAACAGAAGATTCCTGTTTTAGAACTTATGGCAATAACACAAGAATGAGACAACAAAACTTGGACAAAACTTTGCTACATTGCTTAAGCATCATGCTGAGCCAAATAGGAATGAACAACATGAGAACCATCTAGGCGCTAGCACATGGGATAATACATATCGATTGATCAACAAGATACATGATTATAATGATACATTAAACTCAACAAGATCTCTCTTATATTATGATAATTCATCAACAATATATGAAATAGGAAATCACAAGACCAATCATGCATCAATATGGAATCATCAATTAGAGAATAATCATGTGAGAAGTGAGGATAACTCATCCTACCATTTTGCAGCACGAGTTCCACAAGTTCTCGCGTAGAACACTGCTTCCTCTTCGCGAAACCGCTCCGCTCCGTGGATCGAACGTGGCCAAATCTTGCTGATTGGGTGAAGAACAAAGCAAGCACCAAAGTTCCAAGAGGCGAGACGTTCAAGTGCATGGCTAGGTCCTCTTTTATGGGTTTTTATAGAGAAACTCTAATACAACTAGAAAATCTCCTTCCCAATCACTTTTTCCATTAGTTATACTAAGTTTTAATCACCATCGTTGATCCAAAACCACCTCCTAGCCATCTAGGACGCTCTCTCAATAATCCTCCTAGATTTGGTAAGATTCCCAACTCAAAAAGATCTCAAAATCATCAAAATCGAAAACTGCTTTTATCAGTGCGATCGATCGCGAGGCTTAGGAAACGATCACGTCCCAAAAATCGCAACATCACATTACTTACGATTGATCATTCGCAAGTCGATCGATCGCTAGTGCAAAACTGAAAATCACAGTAGATACGAATGATCATCACACAATGTGATCGATTGCGCCAAGTTTTCGCTCGGATGTAGAACTGACCCGATCAATCGCGTCACTAATGGTGATCGATCGTGCAAAAAAATTTCACATAAACACAACTTACTATGAAATCCAAATTTCACAAAATTTATGGCATATAGAAAGCTTACTACAATATCAGCTCCCGCCTTTTAATCGATCAACAAACATGTATTACGAATTAATTTTTTTTTTTGGGTATTACATGTATAAAATAAATCCTACTTAGTTTTTATTACAACCAAATCATAAATTCTCAATCAAAAGGAATTATCAAATCTATGGCACACAACGGCCATTAATATAATCAAGTTTATCAAACTAAGCAAATAATTAAAAATTCTCTAATCATCTTCGCGCTTCTGCGTCACCTTCCTGTCCTGTAATCGTCCTGAATCAATGCTCTTTCACGCCTGCATCAGAGGATGCACGAGTATTCTAAAGAAAAACCCAGTAGGATGTAAAAACCCATTGGAGACACAATACATAGTTTGAAGAAAGGTTTACTCAATAGAAACAGGAATATATATAATATCTGAAGGACTGATTACAAGGTTTACTTCACCTGAACAAAAAGGTCAGTCAACAAAAATCCTAACTCTCAAGTATGGGGAAAGCATGAATAAGACTCTGAACAATCACATGTGTAATGAGAGAATAATAATTTTATCAATGACTCCAGGCATCTATAGTGCAAGGAGTTACAATTTCTGCTCGTAAACTTACCACTCGCAAGTGGCTAAATAATGTCAGAACCACCATAGAGGTTCTCTTTTCGAAACCTGGCCATGCGTCTAGGATGCTAGCCCCACCAACGCTTACGGACACGATGTGCGGAGACTGAAGACCTTCTGTAATGTCAACCGTCTAAACGTACGTATATTGCCTCCCTTCAGGCATAAATAATTGGAGATCTCGCAAGACATGACAATGGCTCTCTGAGCATACTATGAATCCACCTCGGAGAGATCATAGTAAAATCTCTTAATGGAGAAACAATTATACAGAACAATTTCACAAAGAATCAGAGATCGCAACATTCTGAGGTTTTAAGGTATCTTTCACCAGAATAGACTCACTCTCTAGAGTACAATTAATTCATCAATATCTTAATAGAATATAACTTCTCGCAAGAACACAGCTAAGAGTCCAACGTCTTGATCAATAGGTAACTCGCGAAAAGAGTAATAATAGATTTCACTCATAATTTCAACATGCTTCATGACTAGCCTTAGATAGGAACTTCTCTGAAATTTAAGTTCTACTATTTATGAGACTGAATTCAAGATGAAAGAATGATTGGAATGGTTTGATCTCCAACTGGAACTCAAACCGACACTAAGCTGTAATTAGATTTTTTGTACAATAAGATTTTAGGTAATATTGACTTATCCATAATATTAATTTTTTTGACCAACTAGTCTTACAATAGTAGTCCATATCATGTCTTACAACATGTATTAGTGATACTTTAATGAGATTAAATTGTATCATTAAGTATTAGTATACCCTAGCGACTTAAACCTTAATTACAGAGAACTGTTTTGTTGATAACAACTCATTTCCGACTGTCCCCACAGACAGCACAGTAAGAATCTAAGTTTGAAATTTTAGCAATAGATAGCCTTATGAGTCTAGTTTCAAACCCCACTGATGGTTTATTTTTCTGATTTTTCTGCGATTAGTTATGATTTTTATACTGCGGGTTGTCGGCGCTAGAAACAGTCTTGGCCGAGACCCTAAATCTTAATCATACATACTAATTACGTGTTACTAATCCTTAATCGTGATAATAAGATCTTATTAACCTTAATTACTCCCCTCCTAGGATTATTATAGATCCTTACATGTTCTAGAATTTAGTTATCACACATTTCGCTACATAACCCAATTTAAGATACTCCCCTTTTTATAGTGAAGACCTTAACACAAGAATCACAAACTATAATCATATGGTACAACTAAACCAGAACATTTTAAAAAATCAAGATAGAATTTTCTAACATCCAAACGATCAAGACATGTATGATGCTCTCCTCTAAAACTATTATGCAAGCATTAGAAGATATATCATTAATGAAACATCAATAATCATACTCATAATCATAATCAACATGAAATTCTCTCAACAATCAATAATTCACACAATCTTTATTATTGAGATAGGATCAAATAATTCATCATAGAATAGATTGAAAGAGTTTAGAATCAATTTAGTAGGAAAGACCATCCTACCCCCTTTGTAGTACGAAAAATGCACGTCCGCATGTAGCTCCTCTTCTTCTCTACGCAACGAAACATTTACTCCTTTGAATATGACGAGGTTTAAATGAAGAAGAAAGGTGAAAGGGTTGTTCACGTCCGCACGTAGCTCCACTTCTTCTCTACGCAATGAAACATTTTCTCCTTTGAATATGACGAAGTTTAAATGAAGAAGAAAGATGAAAGGGTTGCTAGAACAAGGGAGAAGGAGAGAGAAAGAAGGCTGAGGCGTTCACAACCTTTTTAGTGTTATAAAATATAGGTCAACCCCCATTTCTTGTGTTTATATAGACCTCATGCCTATTCCAACTATGATATCTTCCCCTTCGGGTTCCTTCCCAATCCAATCTCTCAACCCTCCAATTAGAAGCTTCCCCATAGTTAGAAAGGACATCCTAAACCTAATCTTCTTTGATTAGTTAGGAGTAGATATCTTCCTTAATTAAGTATTTCAAAAACAGCACTTTCCGAATTCAGTTTCTGTCGGTGCGATCGATCGCTGCATTCTTACGCGTTAAACCAGTGCTTACAATCGATCGTTCACCTGACAATCGATCGTTCTGCTCAAATTGAAAAATTCCAATACTTATGATTGATCGCGTCTGTTTTACTCTTCGTTTATCAAACTGGCCCGATCGATCGCATATGGTCTGCGATCGATCGCGTGCCCTTTTTTTTTCTAAGCGATTTTTCTACGAAATTCTCAAATCACACCATATGACAAATAATCAAATTAGGCCACGAAACTCTTCCTAGCATAGAGTTTTAGTAAACGTACCAATTTTTACGGGTGTTACAATTATGACGATGATGATTATTATTGATATTATACAATTTAAATTTACCTTATGTTGGTTTGTTAATCACCAAAGTGGTCAAACCATAAGGTCACGTAAATTTTGAATTGTATAATTGATAATTTAATTACCCATAAGTATGTGATGCTTAGAATTGAAATGATCTTATAAAATATTATGGGTAATTAAAAAATTCATAATTATAAGACATTTAAGGATCGCACAAAGGTTGATCAGTTGTCCTTATAATTTATGAATATGAATGTGGTAATTAATATATTTCATTAGATTACTTTTTTATATCCAAAGATAGCAAACTGATTAAAGTGGGATATATTAAATTACTCAATTAAAGTAAATTTATAAACATTATTATGTTACTCATGGTATGTCGTTGTATCACCCAAAGGAGAACACCGGTATACACTTATTGTTTATTTCAATTGTGTCTGAATTTATAGTTTAATGGGCTTAATCTCTCTAATTGGAGTGAACAATCCAATTTCACTTAGGTGTTTTGGATCTTGATTTGTCACTTCAAATTGAGAAACTTGCTGCTATTACTGATATTAGCAGTGATGAAGAAAAAACTTTCCATGATGCTTAGGAAAGATCAATGTTTAATGTTTATGTGAATAAGTATAGTAAACAACATCAAATCTACTCTTCCCAAAACTGATAGTGATAAAGAATTTATGAAATTTGTGGAAGAGCGTTTCCAAACTTCTGATAAATCACTTACTGGGACATTAATGGCTACCTTAAACACCATGAAGTTCGATGGTTCTCGTAGCATGCATGAGCATGTCATTGAAATGCCAAATATTGCAGCAAGACTTAAAGTCTTCAAGAACGAATGTGGATGAGAATTTCCTCGTGCAGTTTATTATAAACTCTTCCTCCTGAATATGGTCCGTTCCAAATGAACTACAACTCCATGAAAGATAAATGGAATATGAATGAACTTCACAGTACGCTTGTTCAGGAGGAAACGAGGCTTAAGAATCAAGGAACTCAAACTATTCATTTCACAAGTAATCAAGAAGTTAGAAAAAAAGCCAGAAAGGGCAAGCAAGGACAGTTGAAAGTGAATCGGTTATATGGTCAAATCCAGAAAAAGGAACATAAGAATGATAAGTGTCATTTCTGTAAGAAACCTGAACACTTTCATAAAGATTGGCTGAAACGTACGGGATGGTTCGAAAAGAAAGGTAAGCCTAGTGCTTTCGTATGTTTCGAATCAAATTTAGCTTATAATACTTAGTGGCTTGATTCTGGCTGTACCACTCATATTTCGAATACGATGCATAGATTTCTTACGACCCTAACCACAAATCTAAATGAAAAGTTTGTTTTTATGGGAAATCGAGTCAAAGCTCCAGTTGAAGCCATTGGAACTTATCGTTTGATTTTAGACATAGGACATCACTTAGATTTATGTCAAACTCTTTATGTACCTTATGTTTCTCACAATGATGATAATGTTCATGAACATACAATAGAAAAACCACAAGAAATAGCATTAAGGTCTCAAAGACAAAGAAGGCCTGCTATTTCCGATGATTATTTAGTATATCTACAAGAGTCAGAATTTGACTTGGGAATTGATGAAGTTCCAATTTTATTTTCACAAGCCATAAAAAGTGTTAATTCTACTAAATAGGTAGATGCCATGAAAAATGAGTTAAAATCAATGGAACAAAATGAGGTTTGAGACCTTGTTGAATTGCCTGAAAGTAGTAAAAGAGTTGGGTATAAATGGGACTTTAAGACCATACGTGACTCAAATGGCAATATCGAACGATACAAAGCCAAACTTGTTGCCGAAGAAGTTACTCAGAAAGAATGTATCGACTACAAGAAAACTTTCTCACCTGTATCTAAGAAAGACTCTTAGAATTATTATGGCTTTGGTCGCTAATTATGACTTGGAGTTATATGAAATGGATGTAAAAACTACCTTTTTAAATGAGAATTTAGAAGAAGTTTATATGGATCAACCTGAAGGTTTTTCCATTAAAGGAAAAGAACATATGGTGTGTAAATTTAAGAAATCAATATACGGACTTTAACAAGGTTCCCGCCAATGGTACCATTACTTCTTTTGGTTTTAAGGAAAACGCTGTTGATCAGTGTATATACCTGAAGATCAATGGGAGCAAGTTTATATTTTTGATTATGTATGTTGATGACATCTTACTTGCTACTAATGATCTTGGTTTATTATATGGGACCAAGAAATTTCTCTCTAAGAACTTTGAAATAAAGGATATGGGAAAGGTAACTTGTGTGATTGGAATAGAAATATTCCGGGATAGAACACAAGGATTGTAAGGGTTGTCTCAGAAAGCATATATCGATAAAGTTCTAGAGAGATTTAGAATTGAAAAGTGCTCATCAATTGTTGTTCCAATTAAAAAATAAGATAAATTCAGTATTATGCAATGCCCTCATAATGAAATGGAGCACAAACAAATAGAAGAAATTCCTCATGCATCAATTGTTGGGAGCTTAATGTACGCTTAGACTTGTACAAGGCCAGACATTAGTTCTGCTGTTGGAATGCTTGGCCGATATCAGAGTAATCCTAGATTGGATCACTAGAAAGCTGCAAAGAAAGTATTGAGATACTTGCAAAGAACGAAAGATTACATACTAATTTATAGGAGATTTGATCATCTTAAGGTGATTGGATATTCAAATTTAAATTTTGCTGGATGTGTTGATATAAGAAAATCCACATTTAGCTACTTGTTCTTACTTAATGGAGGAGCAATTTCATGGAAAAGTGTGAAGCAATTTATCGTTGCTACATCCACTATGGAAGCTGAGTTTGTGGCCTCAAAGCATGCTTTGAGGCCACAATTCAAGGATTATGGTTGCGAAACTTTATTTCAGGACTTAGAATAGTCGACAGTATTGCCAAGCCGCTGAAAATTTATTGTGATAATTCTACAACAATCTTCTTCTCCAAAAATGACAAGTATTCTAAAAGTGCTAAATATATGGAATTGAAATACCTTGCCGTTAAAGAAGAAGTTCAGAAACAAAAAGTATCAATTGAACATATTAGCATCAATCTTATGATTACGGATCTGATGACTAAAGGATTGCCTCCAAAGACATTTACTGGACATGTCAAGAGGATGGGCATTATTGTAAAGTTTTAATGAGTTTATGATGATTAATGTGTTTGACACTTTAGCTCATTTGTATATTATTTATGGTACTTATGGATATCCTGTTTTAATACCATTGGTATATACATAAATATTTGACATGATTTTAGCCTCTAACAGATACATTAAAGTAGACCATTATTGATCTTTTCACTTATAGATCATATTAAGTAATATTGTGGTACTGATAAGCATAAAATATACATTTATATGTCTTATTTACCTATATGCTAGTGTAGTTTTTATAATAAAACATGAATAAAATGGGTTGTTTGTGAATAGGATAGTAATTAGGGGATTAATAATTAAATTACTCTAATTAACTATTTTAGATGCATTAAAGAATTTAATCAATCATATTTTTATTATGCGTCTAATTTTAGTTTGGTTTTGTTATTATAGGTTTAAAAATGCGAATTGCAGTTCGGTAGCAGACGAGCGCATTAGACGTGTTTTGAAGTGTCAAAGTGACCCAAGAGCTGATATCACGCGTATCGAAGATCTGAACCATTGATGAGTTACTTAAGAGAAGACGAGCGTGAAATTGAAGTACAGACGTGCAGATTTGAATCGGCAGATACAATTGATACAACGGGTTTTATTAAAGAAAAAGAAAAAAAAAGGAAAATCAATTGGGTCTGGTCCAGTTTGGAATGAAGAAAAAAATAAAAAAAAAATCCGAGCCGATGAACAGAGCAGGGCGGTCGAGCTTCTACTCGAGCGCTGGTGTCGGACAAAAGACAGCAACCGACGAGGGCAACGGCCTGGGATGGATTCACGGCGGCGATGTCTTCACGGCTGGGCGGCGCTCGTGCTGGCGACGATCGGAAAGTGGAGTGGCGATGAGCAGCAACGGCGAAAAAAACCCTGGATTGCGACGGCAGTCATGCCGGAATAGGACTTCTGAGGAATCGTGCTCAAATTGGGAATTGGAACATAATTGAAAAAAAACAGAGTCGTGCTTAGATTCGACGACAGATTTGGGTTCATCCAAATTAGAAATCAAAAAATTAAGGACTCTCATCTCAAAGTCTATAAAAAAGGGGATTTTTTACGGCGAAGAAGAACTGGTTTTTGGACGAGCTGGGTGACGGTGTTTTGTAAGAAAACAGAGGCTTCGTGTTTTCGTTATGGGTGTGTTTGGGTCGTGATTTCATTGTGTTTTTGGCTGGAAAGCGAAGAGGAGGAAGAGGAATCGAAGAGGGAAGACTAGGAGAAGAGAAATAGAGAAGAAAGCTTGGATTTTTGGACTGATTTTCGAAGGTGAACAGTACTGCTACAGTACTGTGCATTTGCTACAGTACCGCGAGCTCACGAGGAAGACGATGAATAGTGTTTTGCTACAGTAAATTGTGAACAGTGACTATGAATAGTAAAACTGCTACAGTGTTTTTTCCCCGATGCAATTTTTTCAAAATCTGATTTTTCTTCTCTTGAATATGAATAGCTAAATCTTTTGTCAAAGCTAGAGGTGATGTTATTTAGTTGATATTTTTACGTCTATAAAGAAATATTTAATGATTATTTGGTTGAATGCAATATTTTGGAAATAGTCATAATCTATACAATTATTTAATTTGTCGTTAACGTAAGGTACGACGAATGCTTATAATTTTCTGTGATTAGTAGACTATGCTTATTAATGATAAATTTTCAATCAATATTTTTATGTTAATGGTTATGATGAACGTTAATGAAATATCATCCAATTAGGTCAAATCATTATTTGAATCTAATTGCGTAATTAAATAGACGTAGAATATTAATTAAATAATTAATCCTTGAAGCTTTGATATCTCTCATCGATTATCTTTCCTATCTTTAATTAGTTTTAATTGAATCTTTAC